>JAFEMH010001311.1:0-496519 GCA_022495995.1 Adenophora triphylla var. japonica
CATTCCGTGCGAGGATACGATTCCACTAGCCGGCCATGTTGGGAATAATCAGCTTGCCCCTTACTTGCGGGACCACTACTATGATTGCTGAGTTTCAAGTCATAGACATACCTTCCACCTTCACCATGCTGCTGGGTAGGCCATGGTTGCATCAGATGAATGGAGTCCCTTCCTCATTGCATCAATGTGTGAAATTCCAGTCGGGCGATCAAGTGACAGTTATTTACAGCGATCTGGTAACATCTCAAGGAACAAGCACTGGGGGAAAGCCAGTCCTGCAAATTCAGCACGAAGAGAGTAGTTCAATGTTCGACCGGCTTTCGCCTAATAGCACAAGCACAAGTTTGCGCGGTGGACCTCACTAAAACATCTGGACAGAGGTACGGCCAGCTATAAGAATGATGAGAAACATGGGATTTGTACCAGGTAAACCTTGGGTCTTGCGTGAGCATCCTTCCAAGGACCTGACGAAAATAGTGGAGGCTACCGATCATCGCAGCCTACCAAGGCTCTCTAGGCTACGTCACCACCCCCGAAGATAAAGCCGAGAATGGAAAGAATTGAATACATCAAAAGGGCAAAGCTACCCTACCAACAGCCAGAGATGAGGCCATACCGCCTTTCCGCTCAATAGATTACTTTTGTCAAGGAGGGGCGAAGAATTCTCTTGCATGGAGTTTAGTGAGCCTTGGTTTGATCACACAGGTAGACTTGCAAAAAAAGGTTTCAAATCTTCAGTGGATACCAAATGTTGATAAAGTCAAAGATGAAGGCACCTGGCTTCTCATGGATCCGCGTCAAAGCTGAGAGGCAAGGTTTGCCACACTGTGAGCTTCGCAGATTGGCCATGCAAGACCGAAGACGCAGTCGCCGACTCGCCAGTAAGGTGCAGCATCTTTGGATGAGCCGTTGGTCCAGAACATTGCGCTTCCAGTGAGAGATGCGTAAGAATGGGATGGTCGTGAACCTTGCTGCAAAGCATTTGGGGAACTGCCACATATAGAAGATGAAATGGTCATGGAGCCATTGGATATCAAGTAAGGCAGACGATGTCTATCCAAGGACGTTGGTGACGTCACCCATGGTTGCAAAGCTCAAGAATCTGGTGCATACTTGGTTGACCTACAAGTAGCCACGAAGGAATACATGATCAAGAGCTGCGGGACCGATGCCTCCTCCCGTCGAGTCTCCCCGATTCCCCCAAGTCCTCTGTGTCTTCGTGGTCATCTGCTTTGCCTGAGTCTAGATGTGTTTTCTGCCAGTTCCAAGTTCTTTCCAAGTCTCGATGACCTCACGCCGATAGACCTATGAGTTAGCTGTGCAAATGTTGTTTTCCCTTTCTGCTATGAATGAAAAACTAGACTCTTTCCCGAGTATCCCCTCATAGCCAATCTTCTTAATGATAAATTAACTAAAAATAATGCTCAACTTAATCAAATTAACCCAGTTAATAATGACTCATTAGAAGAAGCTTGACACACTAAACAATGAATACATTAAAGAAATTTCTGCCAAGCAAGTTATCAATCAAAAAGCAGTTAATGGCCCAAGCTTGCCGATGTTTAGGTGTTATCATGTATTAATTTGGGAACCAAGAAGAGCCGAGAGAGACACAGATTGGAAGCTTCTTCGAAGGGACCGAAAGGGAAGCCGCTTTGATTGAAGCTTCGCTTCTACAAAGAATATTCGGATGTGTTCGCATGGTCATACAAGGATATGTTGCCTGGCCGGATAACTCGATAAAGCGGAGCACAGCATACCACCTAGACGACACCTGCACGCCAAGCCTCACAAGCCAAGTACAATTGCGCCGCATTAAGCCTTAATGGCCTGCTCCTAAGTTAAAGAAGAGATAGAGAAGTCTCCTCCGAGTGGGTTTTATCAGTAGTCATTGAGTATCCAATGTGGTTATCCAATAATTGTGGGTACGGCCAGGAATTTCATGGCAAGGTTAGAGTTTGTGTTGACTTCCGACATTCTTAACAGGGCTAGTTAAGGACGACTTCCCGTCGCCCTGGACATCGACATGTTAGTAGATGCCACCCTTGACTACGAGGTCAAGTCCTTTGTAGATGGTTTTGTGGGTTATAATCAGACCAAGATGGTTGAGCAACTATAGAAATATACGGCTTTTACTACATGATGGGAAATATTACTTGCTACACCTTAATGCCATTTGGATTGAAAAATGCTGGCTACATACCGTAGAGGGTCGGTCACAAAGTATTATCTCCATGACATGATCCATAAGGAGATTGAGGGCGTGTATGTCGCACGATATGATCATTCATTCCAAGGGCCAGTTGCGGAGCGGTCGGCACTTTATTGATTTGAGGAAGTTCTTTGACGCCGCGCGAGCAGCTCCATGCCGGTCCTGAAATCCCGCCAAATGTACATATTGGGGGTTATTCGAGGAAAGGTCCTCGGGTTACATGGTCACGGAAACGCGGGATTTGAGGCGCATCCGAGGAAGATTCAAGCTATCATGGAGATGAGGCCACCACGTACAAAAAAAGGAAGTTAAGGGATTCATGGGACGGTTACCGAATATCATCGGCCCGACTTTCATTAGTCAATTGACTACTACAGGTGAGCCGATTAGTTCCAGTAATAATGAAAAAGACCGGCAGAAGCTGTAGATTTGGGACTCGGAAGTGTCAAGAGGCCTTTGAGGAAATCAAGAGATACTTGGTCAATCCCCTATCCTTCGCCCCCACATTCAGAGAAACCATTGCTTTGTACTTAACAAGAATCGATACACTTGTTGGGGCTACTGCCGGCACAAGAAGCCAAAAATTCTTGTAGAGAATGCCATTTATTTCGTTAGTCTGAAAGTTGCAAGGCAAAGAGCTAAACTACTCAACGTTGGAAAAGACTTGCACCGGGCTAGTTTGGGTAGTTAATAAGCTAAAGCATTACTTGTCAGCACATCCGATCCTACTGGTGTCAAAGATGGATCCAATTAAGTATTTGTTCGACAAGCCGTCTCTGTCAATGATATTAGCCAAGTGGTCGGTATTTCTGGGGGAATTCGACATCACCTATGTGCCGAGAAAAGCAGTTAAAGGGAGAGCCATGGCAGATCATCTAGCAGAATTTCCTAGCACAGAAGAACAGGGGCTTGAACCGGAGTTTCCAGACGAGGGGATTTTCAGCCTTGATACAGAAGAAAGATGGCAACTATTCTTTGATGGGGCCGCAAACAAGAGAGGCAACGGAGTGGGAATCCTTTTGGTCGATCCCAAAGATGAGCACACCCCCATCGCCATCAAGCTGAATTTTACAACCACCAACAACGCGGCTGAATATGAGGCCTGCATAGCCGGCTTGGAAGCACTGGAGCGTAATGTGAAGGAGTTGGAGGTATATGGAGACTCAGCTTTAATCATCAATCAGACATCTAAGAAGTGGAAAACTGTTGACCCCTACCTACAGCAGTATCAGACTCACATGGAAGATCTAGTCAAACAATTCAGAGAAGTGACATTCCATTATCTACCCAGAGACAGAAATAGATTCGCTGACGCTTTAGCTACACTGGCTTCTTTGGTCGGAAATCCCTCACGGAATGTCTGCAAAACCATTCGTAGTGGGCCGGAGAGAACCCCGCTTCTTGCTACGAAGCCTACTGCCGCGAGATCCAAGCCGGCACCGAGGAAAGTAAGGATCCGTGGTACGCACAGATTTATGAGTATCTCAAGAAGGGTGATGTGTCTTTTCTAGGAGATGTGAAAGCCAAAAGCTTGTAGGCATTGAAGCGATTGGCCTTGCATTTGTTCTACTAGACGATATGTTGTACAAAAGACATTACGATGGTCTCCGCGTTACTCTGCGTAGATGCGAAACGGTAGCGTAAATGATCATGGAAGAAGTACACGATGGCTTATGCGGTCCGCACATGAACGTAGGATGTTGAGACGAGAAAATCACACGGTTGGGTTATTATTGGGTCACTATAGAAGCCGATCGCATCCAGCTTTGTGCGGAAATGTCCCAAATGCCAAATGTGTTCCAATTTGAACCATAAACCCCTCACGAGTTGTACGGCATGGTAACCCCTTGGCCATTTGCAACATGGGGATTGATGTGATTGGCAAGATTACACCGCCGGAAGCAATGGGCATTGTTTTGTATTAGTAGCCGTTTGATTACTTCACCAAGTGGATCGAGGCAAAGTCTTACAAGGTGTTGACTTCCAGAAAGGTGGCACAGCTTCATTAAGGAGGATATCATATGCGAGATATGGGGTACGAATGAGATCATCTCGGGACGGGTCCCCTTTGGTGGAGATTGTGACAGATTGCTTGGCGAGTTCAAGATTACCCGACAAGTCTTCCCCTTATAGGCCTCGGACCAAGCGGAGCGGTCGAAGCGACTAACAAGACAATTGAAGCGAGATAATCGGAAAAATGGCAATTCGAGGTAGGGACTTGGCCGAGAGATTACCATTGGCGCTTTGGGGGTATAGAACTTCCGTCCGTACCGCTACACAGCGAAACTCCTTTTGCTTGACATATGGGATGGAGGCGGTGCTCCGGTTGAATTGGAAGTCCCATCTTTGAGGATCTTATTAGAGAATCAAGTAGCAGAAGTTGAATGGCTCCAGCTCGATACGATCGCCTGGCCACACTTGACGAGCGTGGACTCAAAGCCATGGAACACATCCGAGCCTATCAAAGACGGACAATGAAGGGCTTTCAACAAGAAGGTGCACCCCTTAGACATTAAGGAAGGAGATTTGGTCTTGAAGCGACTTCCCAATAAGTTCAATCCTTTCGGAAGTGGGCCCCTACATGGACCGGCCCGTATGTGATCAAGAAGATATTTTCGGGTGGAGCAGCTTAAAATGGCGATTTGGATGGCAACGAATTCAAGGAGCCCGTCGGCCTCGAAGAGCTCGAGACGCTACTATTAAGCTCTTCCTCCCTCTAAAAAAAAAAAAAAAAAAAAAACGCAAAAAGAAGCCCGCTAGATTGAAAACCCGCAAAGGGCGGTCTAGCAATAAAAGAAAGGGTGCGTTCAAAAGCTCGCTAGATTGAAAACCCGTAAAGGGCGGTCTAGGCAAAAGTTAGAGCAAACAAATAAAATAAAAATTGTCCCGCTTCTATCTTCCCTTTCTAAAAATTAGTCGTTTGACGAAAATGAACTACGACGACCTGAGCCCCTTGGTTCTCATTGTAAAAGGGGAACGTAGGCAGCCTTAATCGGCGCGGTCCAAGAAATAAATAAAAATCCAGTCTGTTTTACCAAAGCAATAAACTTTTTCATTCCCACAATCAATGCATGATTACACTTATTTGATGAGTCTAAGCTCGACTATACTAATGACTACATAACTTGCAAAAGAAACTAAAAAATTAAAAGACAAAATAAATAACTAATGTGTCTGCATGTGACTGTGGGTGGATACTCGGACATATAGGTCTACTCCTTGGCACTAGGCCCCTCATCTCCGTCCTTCTTCTTCTTGGCGGCTCGTCGAGTCGGTTTCTTCTTGCTCTCTCTCTTAAAGTAAGGCGAATGCTTCTTCTTCAATGGGGGAACCTCCTCGATCGCCTTGCCCTTCAGTTTCCGCTCAATCTTCTTGGGAGGATGCTCTTCCACTTTGTCCGAAGAAGTCTCCAAAGCTTCTCTGTCTCTGAGAAAACGGCTCGAAGATATGTTAGGAATCAATCTCCGTCTCAAGTCATATAAAACCTCCTTCATCGGTCCCAAGTTATCCTCATACCATGTCAAATAAGCATGCGACAAATGAGTGCTAAGGGTTCGCTGTGCAAGATAAACTCGTGGCATCCCATGAGAACTCCATAAGCTTACCATCAAAACTGAAACACCAACGTCCATTGGAAGAACTTTGGCTAATCATCAAACTTGTGAAGTTCCCCAAGTTTGAGGACGGACCTGCTCCATGCCATATTGCCGAAGTACCCGCTCTGCATAGTAAAAAGTGGTGGTCTCAAAAGCTGGTACACGGATCAAGCATTGCCCAAGCCGAAGGCTCCTGGATGAAGGAGAGGCCCCAATGCCGTACTCGCCACCGAATCCCGTCCGTATCCACCTCCGCCAAGTACATCTTCCACTCCCGCTACGATAAGCCTAAAGCGGATCAATCTTCCTCCTGCAACCGTGAAACCAAGGCTTAACACTCGAAGGGGGAATCTCTAGAACAAAAAAGCCGATCCTCAAGCCATGTGGTCAGTAATTTGGCACTGCCCCTAGTCATGAGTGGAGCACCCCTAGCTATTTGAGATATACCAAGAAGTGTCTCGCCCAAGAGAACCGGAACGATGCTCCTCCCGCAGACGGGCCCGATCAACCATATCCAGACATCCACTGGTAGCTACCCCCACATAAGGAGAAAATAGAACCTTGGAAAATAAGCAGAGGGCCAAGCAATCCAAAGCAAAATCCGAGTCAAAGTCATCACCATGTACAAACCTCCCCGGCAAATCACATATATCTATGTCCACACCCTCAACCAAGCCTCTAGCCACAGCCGTAGGGATGCGCAGAAATTTAGCCACCCTTGTTACCAACGGAACTCGATCCTGAGGAACGGCTATCAAACTGACATCGTCCCCTCCGCACAGAGCAAGAAAATCCTCAAAAGTGGGTGTAATCTCGTTGTAGGAAAAGTTGAAGACATGATTGGATTCGTCCCAAAAAGCAGCGGCTGCGTGCAAGAGATTCCAGTTGGGATGCATGGGCAAAAGGGACCAAATGCACTTTACCCCAAAGCGTTTGTCAAAGACATGACGAACGGAGCGAGGTACCTTGGATACCCAAATAGCCAAATCATTCTCAAAACTGCTTTGCTTCTCCATCAAAACAGAAGGGTGGGAATTCATCGTGTTGTGGTTCACGGCAAGAAAAGAAAGAACAATGCAAAGAAAAGAAGAAAAGGTGTGGTGTTCCGTCGCTGGGCAAGGGTATATATAGGTATTGGTATTAGACTTCGTACAGGAAAAGGACTGAGGTGATCCGTGCAGGAAAAGGAGACACAAAGGCCGATCGACCCTTTTTCAAGGAAAACCAGCCGCCTCTCAGCATAAGGCCGATCGGACCTTTAATTTTGGGCCGATCGAACCTTTAATTTAAGGCCGATCGACCCTTTGATTTCTCCAAAAAGCGGCGCAGCTTCAACAATCCAAGGATTCTAAGGCTCCACTTTTTTATTATTTTGCTACAATAATGTCCTCGTTTATTCAGTGCAGTGTACAAAAATAGATAATGTCCAAAAATAGAAAATGTTCATAAATAGAAAGTGCTAACTTTTATATATTAAAACCATAAACCAGTACATAAAGCAGTTGCATTACATCAGTGAGTCAGCATAAAATATAGAGTCTGCATGCTTCTTCTTCCCTAGCAGGTACATAAAAATAAAAAAGTCCTAATGACCCCGACGTGGAGGTCGAGGCACGACCGCGTGAAAAACTGGACGTCGAGCTACCTCACCATGGGAGCGCTGTCTCCCACCGCGTCGGATCCACGTCCACCGATCTCCGAGATTGGCAGAAAGTGTTGACACCGCACTCCTCGCCAGACGGGCCGCATATTGGTTCGCCTCACGCCCGCACGTAAGACTCCTGGTAACCTACAAAATCAGCGCGAGAGTTACGCCATAGCTAAAACATAATGATCGTGCATAAAAGAGAAAAAGTAAGAGGCATACCCCGCCGGCACCGCCTGGAGGAAGCTGAGCAGCCTCCACCTCATCGGCCTCTGTAGGTGCCAAGTCTACCCTCACCTCCCCGTCGGCCAGATGCACAAAGAAATGGTCGGGAAATGGAGGCATATCAGCAATCTCGGGATGTCCCAGCACCCATCGGCTCGGGGATGACCAAATCCTGCTCCCCTATGCCCAGCCACAGAACTGCCTCGGCGGTCGCCTCACCACCTGCGGCGATCTCGAAAAAGAGCTCCACAAAATCCACATAGCCCATATCAAGACGGAACACGATGCGGGGACCCCAAGTAGATACTCCGCCCTCCTCGCCAATCGGTTCGGATACCACATGTTCCTGGGAGGATGTTGGGGCGCATAAAGCGGAGCCCATGCATAGTGCTGTCTCGCAACCCGCTCACCCAAATACATCTCGTCAGCAAGCAGTCCAACCAACAATCTGCGGGAAGCAGTCACATCCCGGACAGCACCAACCATCTCCGAAGCCTCAGGAGTCCAAGGGTAGAGCAAAAACTCGGGCCTACTGGGACCATCAAGAACAGCCCTCAACTCGGACTCACGAACCGTCTTCGGGAACCCCTCAACCCGATTCTCCTTCCTCCAGTAGCGCAAGACGGGCACATCCCTAGTCTGATCCCGCAAAGTGAACGGCGCGACGCCGAAGATCTCATAGACCCATGCCTGCAAAAGACACGGAAAGCAGATATTAATAAAGACAGAAAGACAAGTAACAAGTAAAAGGACAATGAAAATGACAAAAGTCGGCATACCTCCAGAACAAACTGAAAGGCATCAAAAGAAGAGGTATTGGACCTCGAAACAGTATCAAGAGCCCGATACAGCTCGGCCAAGCCGGCCCCTCCCCAAGAGATATCTCGCACTAAGCTCAAATCAGTCAAGGCGCCCAACAAAGAGAATCGGCATACTGGGCCCGAGTTGGGGAAAAGAGATACTGAGAATCCGTACCAAAGGAATCCCCTGACAAGTGCGTCAAGCCCATACTGGCCAGCCCTGTACTGATCAATAACAGCCTTGACCAGCTTGTACAACCTCCCCGCATCAACGCCGAAATTTCTACTCGAGCCTAAGCTAGCGCCAAACAGCTGAATCTGACGAGCCGGGTCGGCATAAAGGGTATCATCAAAAGGCAAAGCTATGTCCGTGAATCTCAATCCAGTAAGGACGGCAAAGTCTGTAGGAGTGATCGTGGCCTCACCCCAACTCAAGTGGAAGGTGTGTGTCGTGTCCCACCAGAACTCTCGACACGCCTTCACCACGGCAGTACACTTCCTGGTCTGACCCATCAGTGAGACCATGTCAAAAAAGGGAGCCAACCCCAAGCTCCGTACCCTCTCGCGAGGACCACCCTCACCAGCCGGCAGAAGTGCCCACAACTCACCAACCGCTCTAAGGGAGCTACGTCCCTTCATCTTCTTCCCCTGCAGGTAAACACAGCACAGGTACGTGTCATTACTCGCATTTAAAATAATAAACACTTTGCACACGCATGAAATATTCTGTTGTTAAATAAAAATTCTTTACCTTTATCCCGACGCGGGAGCGAAGACCGGTGGACCCATGAAAAGCCAAACCCGGATAAAAGTCGGACTGGTTGAACAACATAAAATGCAGCCTCGAGGGCCGATAATTACGCGAAGCCCGCCGCCTCCTAGCCTCAACATCCCCCCCGGCATCACTCCTATCACTCTCCCCGGCGTCAGGATCACCCTCCTCTTCATCATCATCGCCGCCGTTACCACCGTCATCGCCGCCAAAATGACCACCGTGTCCGCCACCATTGCCGCCATGTCCGCCACCCCTGCCGCCATGACCGCCACCGCTGCCACCATGGCTGCCACCGCCAACACCGCCATGATCGCCGCCATGGCTGCCATCATCAAAACCACCACCATAACCTCCATAACCACCATCAAAACCGCCACCCATATCGCCATAACCACCCCCAAAACTACCAGAATCGTGGCTACCTTCGGCCCCATGGCCACTAGCTCCAACTCCACCACCATAGCCAAAGAAGGCGTCACATACGCCGCCATATGAGCCCAATGATGGAGCTTCCGATCGATTGAGCAAAAGTTCCAAAGCGACAACATCGGGATCCATGGCAAGCCTTGCGAAACTCGGCACAAATCAAGGGAGCTTGAAAGAATTTTCCGGCGAGAGCTTTAGAGTTCGTAAGGGAGAAGAAGAAGACGTAAAAGAGAGAAGGAGACGGACGGCTTTTAAGGCCGATCGGCCGTAAAATCTGGCCAATAGGGTGAAGGGCCGATCGGCCCATTATTTTGTGCTTCTTCGAGACCATCGAACGGCCAGGATTCCATCTCAGCGTCACGATCCCCGTCAATCGTCCTCAGCCAATCAGAAGGAAGGGCCGATCGACCCTTCCCCTTCCCCGCCTGACACGCGTCTCCTCGATCACATCGGTTGACCAGACATTTAATAACCTCTCCCTTTTTCAAAAATCCCCCCATTTTTCAAAAAACCCTCCATTTTCAAAATAATTTCTTTTTATTTTTATTTTTTAACTCAAAATCCTTTTGCTTTATCATTTATAATTATTTCGGGGTGACTCCCGCACAGTCAAAATTCCTATTTTTTCGGGGTGACTCCCACAAAGTCAAAATCCTATTTTTTCGGGGTGACTCCCACAAAGTCAAATTCCTATTTTTCGGGGTGACCCCCACAAAGTTAAAAATTCATATTCTCTCGGGGTGGCTCCCACAAAGTTAAAAAATTCCTATTCTCTCGGGGTGACCCCCACACAGTTAAAATTCCTATTTTCCGGGTGACCCCCTCATAGTCATACTCTCACAATTTTTTGGGTGACCCCCGCACAGTCACGTCTTCGCATTCCAGTGACTTTCACACAGTCACGTCTTCGCATTCCAGTGACTTCCGCACAGTCACGTCTTCGCGCAGTCACGCATACCCGGGTAATTCCCACACAATCGTATCTTCGGTTTGGGACGCCACGTCCGCCACTCTCTGGTACTAAAGCGCCCACTCTTTCGAACTACGACTTGGCTTGATTCCTATTGGGATACGTAGGTAGCCCGACGTGGGTCCAGCCGCTCGACCTACCCGGTCATCTTTTTTGCGACTCAGCTCGAGTCCAAATCTCACATCCGAAAGCTCATCGTTTCACCTCCTGAAATCCCTTTTTTCAGGACGGATCCTATTCTTTTATCGCCGACCCCACTTGTCTTACAAGAAGCGTCGCCGAGGGGCTACTGTTAGTACTCGGTCCGAAAAAAGGCATTTTAAATGTCTGGCCCGGTTATTTAAGTGAAACCCTAAAAAAACCTACTCTTTATTCTGTCAAATCCGCCGTCGGCCGTACGCGTGGAAAGTACGCCAGGATATTGTGCCGATCGGCCCTTTCCCTGTTGAATGGCCGATCGAACCTTTATTATTGTGCCGATCGAACCTAAAGCAATTGGTCGATCGACCCTTCTTTCCTGTGCCGATCGGACCTTATATTTAAGGCCGGTCGACCCTTTCTCTGGCCCAGCCCAAATACCGAAGCACTATAAATAGGGGTGCCCGGTATCAGCTTTTGACACACAATTTTACTCGGGAGAAACGAGATTACACTTGTTTTACCCGTATTTCTTCCCACGTTCTCCGAATCGCTCTAGATTCGATCCCAAAGTCTTGCTACAATTGGTAAGGCTCTTTTTAATATTTTTGTTCTCTATTATTATTATTGTCGTATTATAATATTTGCATGTTTATTTTAATTATGTCTTTATGCTAGATGTAGGACATTTTTAATAGATTTTTAATAGCCGAGGATGATCTAAGGTTTCGCCCAAAGAAACCCAATGGATCTAGGAACTATTTCTTACTTTCCACCTTAGTTATAATTGTCCCATGATCAACAATCCCCCAAGGATGAACGTTGATTAGTGCACCTTCCGAGGGCCTAAATCAAAGGTTCTAGGGTGTGATCATCAACTAATTCTTTCTCTCCCCTCCTCCTTATGCATGATCCCATTTCTTCTATCTATTCCTGTAAACACCGCACACAACCAACACCCCATATGCTAGAAAGACCGATCCGTCGGGCAATAGGAGTGATAACGTTTCTTCTTCTGTTGTAACTTGACCCCCGAACCCAATTAACTGTTTAGCCTTTTTTCAAAGCTTTGGGCTATATCAAAGTGGCGTGGCGACTCTCAAAATTAAACTAATATTTTAATATGGTTTAAAGCGAGTGTCACTAAATGAATATCCCATTTCGATTCGACATTATATGATTAATTATTTCAAACTTCCGAATGCGAGTTGCATCGGGATGGGGTATTCACATGGGCCTGCCAAGCTTTCGGCTCAATATGGCCAAAAAGAGTACGCTGTCGTCCGACAAGGGCCACTAAGGCGGTTTAACTGCCTATGTCGTGCGACATAAGACGCCCCATCAGGATGCCTATAAATACAAGGCATGGCTGATCATTTTGGAGGAGGCAAGGAAGAGAGCCAAAGTGAGGATAAAATTCTGAGAGCAATATCAGTAAAATAGGGGGAAACTCTTGCCAAATAGAGTCTCTCTCTCTCTCTCATACACACACACTCACCTCCCTCCTCACACACACACACTTCAAGGTCAAGACTCCAAGAAGCTTCCTTTGTTGGTGATTGAAGGGGTAGACACCATACTATTGGTGATTCTACCTTGTGGACTACAATAGGTAGCCACTAAACCTTTCTCCCTCTTTTAAAGTCTTTAAATATATCTTGCATGCATACTTGCTCTCATACCATGTAGAAATTGGGATTTTGCATGATAAAGGTGGTGGAGGAGTGAATCTTCAATATTTACTTCTCCCCACCCCAGATCTGGACATTTGATGGTACACACACCAATAAAGTTTCAATCTTTGCCTAGCTACATTGGGTTAGGAAGTGATGGCTACTTCAAAGTGGCCATAAAACGTGTGATTTATCACATTTGGTCACTAAAGCCATGTGATCTTCCCATAATACCCATATTATAGTATTATATTACTGTCTACAGTCAATAAATATGCTTGATTTGCTTGGGGAACAAAGGAGGAACCAAACAGACTGAAGGACACTGAAACAGGCTCCCCATGTCGTGCGACATAGGTCTCCATGGAGATCCTGTGTCATACGACATGGGACTCTCAGAAGGCTGTAATGTCATTCTTGAACTTCAGATCTGCTAGGTTTATCCCCTTTATGACTCAAAGCCTACCTAAGCATCTTCTGGCTCATAAGCCACTATTTGGGTGCCTAAACTCAGTTTGGGTGCAACCTATTTGATGGAAGAGGATCACCGTATGACATAAACGACATCAAAGGCTCTATGTCATATGACATCCGTGTCGAAAAAGTCTATCGTGACTTTGTCCACTCCCACCAACCCCAAGCTGGGTTCTAGGCCACTGAATAGTGTCCTAAATGAGCAAAATAATGTCTTTCCATTTCTAGAGTAGCTTTACCTCTGTAAGAGACAATCTGACCAAGAGTCCTTATGTCGCCCGACATCCTCGTTAAGAGAAGTCCTGTGTCGGACGACAAGGGAACTCCCTGGGCAGACTGTCTCAAGACCTCTGCTTGGTGATAAAAGATATCATATGTAAAAGGGTGTGGCCCCCTATCATGGCTTACAAGTTGTATTCAGTTCCATACCATCAATGAAATCTAAGCTTGCGCACTTTACTTGTTGACACACATCGCACACACATTTTGAATGTCCATAATTGTCCAAACGTTGATTGAAAGTCTCGAAAGAGGCGTGTTGGGTGAACTCTCTAGTTCTTCCCAACACGTAACCAGACTCCCGGACCCAAAATCTCTTAAAATAGATTTTTCAATATTTTCCTCTAAAAACGGCGTGGCGACTCTCAAGATAAAATTATATTTTAATTAATTTTCGACGAGCGTTCATTCAGAGGGGCTTTAACCTGTTTCTCCTACGTATTTAGGGCAATCGAGTCGGGCCAGACTGGGCTACCTGTTTGAACATCTCGATCTCGAGGTACCACCAAATGATACTATTAATTTCAATATTTAATATTTCTTCTTTTGGGAAAATAGTCCAATATCAGCAATAAATCTCTCAAATTTTAGCCATGCAAAATAGACTACTCCCTCTATCTCAAAATATTTGCAATTCTAAAAAAGATTTATCGTTTCAAAAGATTTACAGTTTTTCATAAAATTCATACACTTTACTTAAACTATTCTTATTTATAATTAGATAGTTGTCATTTTAAAAATATTTAACTGACTAGGTATTTAAAATAAATGTTCAAAAAATAATTTAGTTTACTAGATATATACTCCCTCTGTCCCGCTACAAACTTCACTGGTGGTCAACTATGCGGGTCATTGACCAATGATTTTATGAATGTCTAGATATTTTTGTGCAATTCTAAAAAAAGTTATTGATAGTATTTCTATTGGTGAAGCAATAATAATTTTTAAAATTACAAAAAAAATACGTAAAATCTAAGGAGAAACGCGTTTCTCCTTAGCGCTAAGGAGAAACGTGTTTCTTAACCGGTTTATTAACTGTTTTAATTGAACGTTTAACGAACCGGTTTCTTAACCGGTTTAATTAAAACATGTTTGCCCTAAGTTTAATACCAATACGATATCAGTAGCAAGGGAACCCCAGTTGAATATCCAGAAACTATATCCAGAAATCAGTAGCAAGCGAAATCAGTAGCAATCGAAGGTATTATGGGAAATCCAGTTGATGAAATCATGAGCAATCGACCAGCTGAAGAAATCAGGACCAAGCGAAAATCCGATTGTGAGTTCACATGTTATTATTGTTTTGGTTCGCATTTTCATAAATTTCTGGATATATTAAGCATACTCATCTGTATATGAATTTAACAATGTGTTTTAGTTTGAAATTTTCAATTTGTGTATCGATTTTGTGTTTTATGTTTAACGATTTACTATTCTACTTAGTATTGTCGTTTCTTGGCTTTTAATTCATAATTTTCGTCATGTTTAACAATGTGTTTTAGTATTGTCTCTTGGCTTTTAATTCATAATTAAAAAGGTTCTGGATATCAATTAAATAGCTTCTGGATATCCTTTCAAAAGGTTCTGGATATCCTTTCAAAAGATTCTTGATATGTTCTGGATATCCAGAACCTTTTGAAAGGATATCCAGAACCTTTTGAAAGGATATCCAGAAGCTTTTGATAGGATATCCTTTCAAAATTAATTGATATCCAGAAGCTTTTTAATTGATATCCAGAACCTTTTGAAAGGATATCCAGAAGCTTTTGAAAGGATATCCAGAAGCTTTTGATAGGATATCCTTTCAAAATTAATTGATATCCAGAAGCTTTTTAATTGATATCCAGAACCTTTTGAAAGAATATCCAGAAGCTTTTTAATTATTTGTAGATATTTTTTGAATATCCTTTTGAAAGTTTTTGGATATTCAATTGTTTGTTTCTGGATATTCAATTGTTTCTAGATATCAATTTGTGGATATTTTCTGGATATTCATTTACTTGTTTCTGGATATGCAATTGTTTGTTTCTGGATATTCATTTACTTGTTTCTGTATATTCAATTGTTTGTTTCTGGATATTCATTTACTTGTTTCTGTATATTCAATTGTTTGTTTCTGGATATCCTTTCTTTATTATTCTGGATATTCATTTCATTTATTTCTGGATATCCTCTTGATTTTTTTTTTTTTTATTTATTATTATTTTTTTTTTTATGTTTTGTAGCTGCAGATTTAAATAAAGGTGAAGGTATTAAGAAACAAAAGAAGAACTCAAATAAGAAATCAACAGGGGATGTGGTTGAAAGTGGTAAGAAACGGGCATTTGAACATTGTTGTGTCCCAGAAAGGCTTATTGATCTTAACTTAACCGATTCTCAGAAAGAAGATGTTAAATCTATAGGTTTTGGTGGACTATTAGAACTTAAGATGAATAGATTGCCAACAGGGGGAATTGTGGAATATCTCGTGGAAAGATTTGATTCGGGAAGATTTATTCAGAGAATCAAAAATAACAAGTATTACATAAATACAAATGATGTTTTTGATATTCTTGGTCTTCCTAGGAACTTAAAAAAAGAGAAGATAAATAGTTCAATAGGGATTGACAAAACGTTGAGCGCACGATACAAAAATACTTTTGGGAAAGTTAAAGATGGTATTCCAGCCTGTCTGCTTGGTGAACGCATCAAACAACTACCTGATGGAGGTGATGAGTTTAAACGCCTCTATGTCTTGTTTGCTGTGGGTTTCTTTCTTGCACCAGTAGTAACAAAGGCTATTGACTGTTCTTTGTTGGCATTGGTTGAGGATGTTACTCAAATCAAAAAGTTTGATTGGTGCCAGTTTGTATTGAATAAGTTATCTGATGGTGTTAGGAAGTTTAAGGCTTCTTCTGGCAGTAAAGTCAGGTGTTGCGGTGGTTGTGTGGCAATTCTTTTAGTAGCTTACTTTCATAGATTTCCATATTTGAGTAAACATGAACCAACCGCACGTCCTTTGATTCAACATTGGACTCAAGAGAAAATTTACTGTCGGGCTTGGAATGAAGCTAAGATTGGTTGGGGTGAGTTCTTTATTTGGATAATGTTTATCCGATTTCGAGATATGAGGATGATTTAGATGAAGGACAAATTGGATTGCTGATTGAAGCTGCTCCTTTTGTTGAGGATGTAAGTCATCGTACAAAAATACCTGCAAGTGAAAATGTTCCAGAAGTTTTGGATTTTGTTAAAGAGTCACTGGAAATATTTCAAAATGATATTAAAGTTGCTATCAATGCTCACATTGCAAGGGTTTCTAATATTGAGAAGGGGAAAGAAAAAGTTAATAATGATGATGTTGAGAAAGGATCTGCTGAAGAGGAGGATTTGGTTGGTGATAGTGAACCTTGGGGAAGTCAGGTTTTTGATTACATTGATGATATTATTGATAAGTTGAAAACATCAAAAGATGAGCTGAAGGAGAAAGGGAAGGTTGGACCTTTGCCAACATTTAGGATTCTTTCACAGAGTCAAGAATCCGAGCATACAGTGCCCGATGAAAATGTTGAAAAATTTCAGAGTTTTGATGATAGATATGTGCATGAGCATTATGAGGATCAAGATGTTACAGAGGATCAAGTTAATGTTGATCAACCAACTGAAGATCAATTTGCAGAGCATCAAGTTACTGATTCCACCTCCAGAACTGATCAATTTGCTAGGCTTAATACAGAGGATCAAGTTACTGATTCCCATCTGTTTAAACAACCGACCATTGAGCCTATGTCTGTTATCAAGGAAGTTTCTGAGGTGGAAGAAGAATATTCTACACAAATTTTGGGTGATATTGATAATTTGGTTGATAAAATTATTCAACATGGTGTTAATGGTGAGAAGTTTGACAAGATGTTAGATGATGTGCATTTGGAACCTGTGAATGGTGAGATTATTCTTTCATCTGAATTTATGGTGAAGAATAAGGACGTAATGATTGGTATGCCAAAGCTGAAGATGGAAGTGGTTGATTATTGCTTCTCAAAATTGATTCTTCCAGAGTCAAAAAAGTAATATCCCATTTTTATTACAGTTGAAATTTATTATGGTATTCAAATTCTAATATTATTTTTTTTCAGTGTTTATTTTCAGTTTAATGATGCCCTTGGCACTTGGAAGCAGATGATATTCTGAGTATGAGAGAAGACACAGATATCACAGGTGTTATTGTGAATGCTTGGGCATTGTTTTTGAACAAGTTGGAGCATAAAAAGGGTGTAATGAAGAGATTTATGTTTGGTGTTGACCATTCTGTAAGTTTACTTTTTTCAACAACTTATAAGTATATATTTGATATTGATTGCAGGGTATATATCCATGAATTTTCTTTAAGATATTGTTATCATTTATATTAACAGGCTACTTGGGCGATACGTTCTCAAAATGCTCGTAATAATTTTAAAGAAATGGCTCAAGCTTTTTGGTATTGGAAAAATGATGTTAATGTCGATGGGAATCTAATGGAACTGAATGAAGTAGATCTGGTATGTATTTTCATTTGTCAAAACATTTCTGGATATCATATTGAAAATTTCTGGATATACTTTTATGGTATTTCTGGATATATCCATGACCAAGGCCTAGGCCAAGGCCAAGGCCTAGGCCAAGGCCAATGCCTATGCCTATGCCATGGCCAAAGTAATTTCTGGATATACTTTATGGTATTTCTGGATATACTTTATTGTATTTCTGGATATATCCATGACCAAGGCCAAGGCCAAGGCCAAGGCCTATGCCATGGCCAAAGTAATTTCTGGATATACTTTATGGTATTTCTGGATATACTTTATGTTATTTCTGGATATACTTTATGTTATTTCTGGTTATATCCATGACAAAGGCCTAGGCCAAGGCCAAGGCCTATGCCATGGCCATAGTAATTTCTGGATATAATAAATGGTATTTCTGGATACACTTTATGGTATTTCTGGATATATCCATGTCCAAGACATAGGCCAAGGCCAAGGCCTATGCCATGGCCAAAGTAATTTCTGGATATACTTTATGGTATTTCTGGATATACTTTATGTTATTTCTGGTTATATCCATGACCAAGGCCTAGGCCAAGGCCAAGGCCTATGCCATGGCCATAGTAATTTCTGGATATAATAAATGGTATTTCTGGATATACTTTATGGTATTTCTGGATATACTTTATTTTATTTCTGGATAGTCACCTAATATATTTTTTGCAGTTTTTTATCCCATACTTTAAGGGAAGCAGTAAAGGTGGGCACTTTACACTATATGTGTACAACATGGCTTCAAAAAAGATTCAATATTTTGACAACCTTGCAATGAATGATGCAAAAAAAGCTGAAGTTGTGAAACTTACGAAAGCATTGGTATATGTTTTGAAACTCACGAAAGCAGTTTTTATATTTTTCATTTTTGTTTTTATTGGTTATCTAATATTTTATATTTAATTTTTTTTTTTCAGTATGTGCCTATGAAAGCTTTTTTGCAAAAGATTGGTCATCGATGTTATAAAGATTTTGAAGGCAAAAAAACATATAAATTTGAATACATGGAATGTGATTGGGTTCTTAAAGAAAATGCAAATGATAATCATGATTGTGGAGTTTATGTGATGTCTGAGATGAATGATTTTCAAGGATCAAAGTACTCATGCCCTGAGTTATGTCAGGTACTATTAAAGTTTTTTTTATTCATATTTATATTATATGAGTTTGTATATATATGTTTTAACAATTTTTTTTTTTTTAATTTGTAGGATAAACAAAGGATCCGTCTACGAGCTGAAATTCTTTCAACACTTTTGCTTAGTCAATTGAACAAAGATAAGCATAGGTTAATGATTGACGCAAACACTTTTGAAAAAGAGAAAAAAACAAAAAGAACAGAAGAACAAAGTAATGAACAAGATTCATAGATGAATGTAATTATGTAATTAGGAATCTGGTTTAGTGATGTAATTAATGTACATTGTAAAGTTTCTGGGTATTCAATATGGTTGTTTCTGGATATAGAATTGATTGTTTCTGGTTATTCAATTTAAGAGTTTCTGGTTATTGAATTGATAGTTTCTGGATATTCAATTTGGTAGTTCTGGATATACATTTTGATAGTTTCTGGATATACTTATTATTAGTTTCTGGTTATAGAATTGAGAGTTTCTGGTTATAGAATTGATAGAAGTATCAGAATGTATAAAGAAAACAAACTAAGTAAATTATTTTAAATATAATTACAAAAAAAAAAAAAAAGAACAACTGCAACAAGGGGAGAAGCAAGAACAACAACAGCAACAAGAACAAACATCAACATCCCCTAATTCCCATCATTGACTTCTGTCATATGTTGTTCTAGTGCGATGTGCTGTTCCATGGATATTTCTCCATACGAAGAAATAGATCCATAATGAATAGCATGCGCAAAGAGTAGGTCCCAAGTCAAGGTTTTTGTTAGAATTCTCAGAGGGTGGCAGAATGGGCATTGCAATTTATTTTCCCCATTATAGAGGGGAAAACGCCCATTTTGGATTGATCGCTTGTGACTTGCAATTTTTTGCTCCAGGGTCCATTCTCTTGTAACCCTAGGAGGAACACTAGGCGGAACATCCACATATTCAACCTCCTCAGGCTGAAACCCTACATCAGAATCAGAACTTTCGCCCTGCTGAGCTTGGTTGTTGTTGTTGTTATTCATTTTGATAAATTTGATTTTTTTTTTGTTGTGATGGTAGGAGTGGTGTTGTATTGTATTTATATAGGCTGAGTACTTGAATCCAGTCAAAAAGTTGCTCAATGAATTTAATGCACTTACATTCATTACTCTTTTGAATTCAATGAATTCAATGCACTTATCAACTGAACACATTTATTACTCTTTGAATTCAATGAATTCAATAATAAGTTTGAATGCTTTTTTGACCATTAAAGACAAGGAAACTTATCCAGTCACGGATTCAATAGTTAACCACATTTCAAAACAAAATGTCCTTTGCAAACTTTAATGGTTTTCCGGATATACAAATGAATAACCGTAAAACAATCAAATGTATATCCGTAAAACTATCAATTTTATATCCAGAAACTCTAATTTGAATATCCAAAACTATCAATTTTATATCCAGAAACTCTTAATTTTAATATCCAGAAACTACTATATTGAATACCCAGAAACTTAAATTGGCCTTGAACTTGATTTTGGACAAGTGTTCCAAGTTAGGTGTTCCAAGCTGAGTAATAAAAAAACAAAAACAGTCACGGATTCAATAGTTATCCCAACTAGTACAGCTTCATTTTGTCCATAAGCAATAGTGCCAAATTTCAAACAAAAACAGTCACGGATTCAATAGTTAACTACATTTCAAACAAAAAACAGTCATGTATTCAATAGTGCCAAATTTCAAACAAAAAACAGTCACGGATTCAAACAAAAAACAGTCATGTATTCAATAGTGCCAAATTTCAACGCTCACAACATTGTCTATAAGTTTATGGAGAGCATGAATGAATAATTTGTTATGTATTGTGTGGTTTGTTTGTTTGTAGATTTTTTTTTTAATGAATAATATCTACTGTATAATATAATTTTCTTTAGATCTAAAGTGCCAGTTAGTTTGGTTTGAATTGCCAGTATTACTTATTTGAAGCACATTTAGATAACATAATACATCACCTATATTACAAAATACATCAAACACAACGATATTAAAAACAGAATTTAACACCATTAAACACTACCACTACCACCTGCTCCATCATCGCCTACGTTGTCATTCAATTTGTTTTTTGGATCATATTCATTCAAAATATATTCCAAATACATTTCCAAAGCCTTGTGGTGAATCCTAGCAGCTTCATCAATGTTGTGAGCGTTGCCAAACTCATGAGCATGATTGACTATCCCCACATAATCCTTATCCCTACAATTGTGTCCATTACATGGCTCCAATGGACAACGAAATGAGGGAGTTCCATTTGCAGAAGAAGGCTGCAGAACAACAAGATGACCATTGAGGAATTTTTGGTAGCAAACCATGTATATTTTCCAACTTTTGTCATCATTTGAATCACCCAAAGTTGGCTCCCCAGAATTTCCCTTGCCTTTGTTCATCACTAGAAAAATTATTAAAGGTAGAATTTTTCTTGAACTTGATGTATATGCTTGCCTTTGGACAGATTTATATAGGCTGAGTACTTGAAACCAGTCAAAAAAGTTGGTCAATGAATTCAATGCACTTGCCAACTGTACACATTTATTACTCTTTGAATTCAATAGTAAGTTTGAATGCTTTTTTGATCATTAAAGTATATCCAGAAACTATCAATTCCATATCCAGAAACTATCAATTCTATATCCAGAAACTATCAATTCTATATCCAGAAACTATCAAAAAGTATATCCAGAAACTATCATCAATTAACTGCCATGGATATATTTCTGGCCATGGACAAAGTAATTTCTGGATATACTTTATGGTATTTCTGGATATACTTTATGTTATTTCTGGATATAGCCAAGGAATATGCCATGGCCAAAGTAATTTCTGGATATACTTTATGGTATTTCTGGATATACTTTATGTTATTTCTGGTTATATCCATGACCAAGGCCTAGGCCAAGGCCAAGGCCTATGCCATGACCAAGGCCTAGGCCAAGGCCAAGGCCAAATCCATGACAAGTTCAAGGACTTGGCCTAGGCTAAGGCCAAGGCCAAGTTCAAGGCTTGGCCAAGGCCAAGGCCAAGTTCAAGGCTTGGCCAAGGCCAAGGCCAAGGCCTAGGCTAAGGCCAAGGCCAAGTCCAAGGCTTGGCCATGGCCAAGGCCAATGACAAAATTTCTGGATATGCACCTACCACATTTCTGGATATACATTCACATACTTCTGGATATATAATTGGCAATGGCATTGGACTTGGCCATGGCCAAGGCCAATGACAAAATGTATAACCAGAAACTATTAATTTGAATATCCAGAAACTATAAAAATATATAACCAGAAACTTCAATATGAATAACCAGAATCTTTAATTGGCCTTGAACTTAGCCTTTGGCCTTGACCATGGCCTTGGCCTTGGACTTCTGGATATCAATGCACTTACCAACTGGACACATTTATTACTCTTTGAATTCAATAGTAATTTTGAATGCTTTTTTGACCATTAAAGTATATCCAGAAACTATCAATTCTATATCCAGAAACTATCAAAATGTATAACCGTAAATTATCAATTATATATCCAGAAAATATCAATAAGTATATCCAGAAACTATCAATGAGTATAACCGTAAACTATCAACTCTATAACCGTAAACTATCAATTCTATAAAACTATTAAATCAAATGTTCATTTGGTGTTTTTGAACCAAACTCATCAGTGATTGGCTTTCTTCTATCAAACTTTGTCTTTAGTTTTCGTTTTCTGCCCTTTGTATTTGCACGAATTGGATCCATCACAGCTGGAGCACTTGTTATACTTTCTGAACCAAAGCTATCATTAACACTTGTCGTAGATCTACATTCCTGTTGATTTTCTGACAACAATTGTTGTATAAGAAGTGAGTCTCTATTGAACCCATCTTCCAAGATCTTTTTGCGGCTCTGCTTTTCTTGACAAGCCATCATCAGATTGTGGTATTTCATTGCCATCTTTTGTTTCCAGGAATGAATTCACTTTTCTCTGTTGATGTATTATCTTTTCCTTGATAGACTTTGTCCCATACATCTTTTTTTGCCATCTTTGTCCACCTTTTTTCAATGTAGATATCTCGGTATCCTTGTGACATTTGACAAATTCAGCGCCTTTATGCAATGAAAGCACAACCAACCGATCAGAGTAAACCGATTGCATTTGCATACAACCGTTACACTTTCATCACTCCTAACAAAGAGTACACTCTCATATTTATCTCGGGTACTTCTCATGAGCAACATGTATGAATCTGCAATCTTCATCACTTTCATCTCCAAATTTATATACAAACAGAAAGCTCGTTTTACCTCAATCTCAAAGAACTTGAATATCCGTGGTGTGTATACCTCGAGCCGCTTGTTTTATGATACCACCATACATGTCTGGTTGAGGGACTCGAGATTGATGCTTGAAATTCCTTCTCATGTTCAGTATTCCTCCAACGTTTAACCTGCCTCATTGAATATGTCAAAGAACTGAGTGAGGGATGTGTTTCGTTTGCTTTGAAACAAAGGGCATGATTTGTGCTCTCGCTTCTTTGGGATGACAATATTCCAAACTGAGAAGAAATTTGTGCTTAAAGCCGTGCACCATTTCTCCCGTAGTCCATATAGACGCTTGAACCAGAATTTTCAACGATATTGTATTTCACGAGCATTGACTCCCAACATCTTTCAAATTCATCCTCACTGGTACATCCCATTAAACAATGATCAAATTCTTTTTTAAAATCTTCATTTGTCTTCAATTGTCCAAAGTGTGATACAAGATTTTGTTGGATGTGCCATAAACATAGCCTATGCCTCGTCCGCCCTTCAAATACCTGTATTATAATAAAGTTTCTGGATATTAACATTATATGCTTCTCGGATATTAACATACAATAAATTTTCATTGACCAATTTTTTGTCATGTACGTAAACTAACAATTGAATATCCGTAAACTACCAAAAGAATATCCAGTAAACTACAAATTCAATAACCAGAAGAACTATATAGCACAAATAAAATACTAGATAAGAAATATTATAAAAGAACTGGTTATGGAATTTTATAATCATACCTCTTCAATTGCATTTGACATTGCTTGGTCTTGGTCGTAAATATTGTTTTTGGTTCTTTGCCTCCCATTGATTTTCTAAAGCTGCTTAAGCAACCATACAAATGTTTCTTTTTTTCATTTGCTATGAAAGCACAACCAAACATGACAAAATGTTCCAATGATTATTAATGCCAACTATTGGGGCACAAATAAGATTGTATCTATTTGTAGTATAAGTTGTGTCAAATATAACCGCATCTCCATAGAGCTTGTAATCTTCCTTCATCATGCTATCTCTCCAAAATATAGCCCCAAGTCTTCCTTCATCATCAAATTTGATTTTAAAATAGAACCCTCGATCTTCCAGTGAAATTTCAAAAGCCTATCAACAACATTCTTAGCATCACCATTTTCAATTTTTTCCATTCTAAGTTTCTGAACAAAATTGACATGATCTTTCTTTGTGTGACCAACATGTTCCTCTCCACCTGCTTTTACCAAAAGACTATATCCATCAGTTGGTCTTATACCGCCTTCTTCCATTATTTCAATTATATCACCCTGATCTTCTGAGATACACCTTTCATTATGCTTCAAATGGTTCCAATCTGTCCTTGTCATTGGATGATTGTGCTCTGTAACATGGCGATCAACAATATACATATCTTCCTCTTTTAGCAATTTCGCCCTCAAAAGAGCCTTACATTGAGTCCTCTTTATGTAATTTCTCCTTCTTTTTTGTTGTTTTTTGGTAACATCGAGTTGTTCAACTGGTGAAGGAATTTGAACTTCATTAACATCAACCGGTGATGGAACACCGATGTTAACCTCTTGGGTTGATCCGGTAACTCCTTCACACGAGCAACGGAATAGCTTGTCTAATATCCTTGAAGTCTTTTTTGAAACATGATTTGTTGACAACTTAATACTAAATCCTAGTGCATTTGCATGAAGTTTATACGGTTTGTACAATTCCTCCCATGTCTTTGCTTTTGTTCCCAAAGAAATTTTTGCTTATATCAATATTAGGGTCCTCGCCATTACGATTCTTGCACACACAAAATATATTAAAAAGAATAATGTCATATGAAATCAGTAATTCTAAATCAATATGTCAATAAAGTTAAGAGAGAAAACCTATTTGTAGCCCAGGTTCAGGATCTCGTAGGTTGTTGAATTTGAGATTCTAAATCAATCGGAGAATATGATTCTGCAAGAAAAGGCGATAGTTAGTTAGTTTCGGATATTCATTTTGAAGGTTTCGGATATTCCTTGGCCTAGTACATTGCCAGTTTAAAGTTTCGGATATTCAACTTGGTACTTTCCTGGATATAAATTTTATTGTTTCGATATGGTCAATTGTGTGTTTCTGGATATCCAATGTGGTAGTTCTCGATATTCAATTTGAAAGTTTCGGATACTCATTTTGAATGTTTGGATATAGCATTGGCCTTGGCCAAAGACATGGCCATATCCCTTTGCCTAGTACATTGTCAATTTAAAGTTTCGGATATTGAATTAGGTACATTCTGATATACATTTTATTGTTTGGACATGGTCAATAGTGTGTTTATGATATTCAATTTGGAAGTTTTGGATATACATTATATTGATAATCTTAGATGTTTATGTCTTAATCATTTTGAATGTTTCTGGATATTCATTTCTGTAGTTTCTGGATATAGCATTGGCCTTGGCCAAGGACATGGCCATGTCCCTTTGCCTAGTACATTGTCAATTTAAAGTTTCTGGACATTGAATTAGGTACATTCTGGATATACATTTTATTGTTTCGGACATGGTCAATAGTGTGTTTTTGGATATTCAATTTGGTAGTTCTGGATATTCAATTTGGTAATTTCTGGATATTCATTTTGAACGTTTCTGGATATCATTTTGTATGTTTCTCTGGACATAGAATTGACCAAAGCCATAAGCAATTTCTGGATATGTATCTAACACATTTCAGGATATAAATTCGTATACTTCGATATCATTTATATAAATAATTTACTAAATTGAAAAAAATTTAAATTACATTTTTTCCCTTCCCATAACCCCCATAAGGCTTGACACCAGAAACTCCATCACATCCTCCATCACCTTTATCAAAGGGCTTCTTCTTGACCTTGTCCTTCTTGCAAGAAGGAATTTCCACAGGTCAAAACAACTCCAAATACTCCTTAAGGTATTTTGCCAAAGCCTTGTGCTCAGCTTTGGCAACATTGGAGAAAGAGGAAGTGGGTGCACAAGAATCAAAGGCATCTTTGAAGCATTGCGCTTGGTTCCTTTCACGTATCATACGCCCTGCACAAGGCCGTAGAGGGCATACATACAACTTAACCGGAGATGTCCGGTCGCCCGAGGGATACGAAGATGACCAAAGTGGAGTTTCTTTGTCATTTCACGAAAGGCACTCCTAAACTCTTTCTCATCAGAGTCATACTCATCATTTGAGGACATATTGCTTGAAATTATGAGAGAACTGAACTGATTTTAATGAAAGAAGAGATGTAATTTTGAAATTGCCAGTGTCTAGCCCCTTCCTATTTATAGTGCATATACCTTGGAAACAATTCAAAGAGTAATAAATGTGTTCAGTTGGTAAGTGCATTGAATTCATTGAATTCAAAGAGTAATAAATGTAAGTGCATTGAATTCATTGAGCAACTTTTTTGACTGGATTCAAGTACTCAACCTATATAAATATAAATACAATTTGAATATCCGTAACTACCAAATTGAATATCCAAAAACACCCATCGACTATCAAAAAACCTTCAAAATGAGTATCCAGTAAACCTTCAAAATGAATATCCGTAACTACCAAATTGAATATCCAGAACTACCAAATTGAATATCCAAAAACACCATTGACAAACTGAATATGCAGAACTCTCCAAATTGAATATCCACAAACACACAATTGAAACAAACTAAAACTTTCATTATGAATGTTTCTGGATATTCATTTTGAAGGTTTCGGATATGTACCTAACACATTTCTCGATATACATTTTTGGTAATCTGGATATCATTTATATAAATTTACGGATATGTACATAACACATTTACGGATATACATTTTAGGTACTTGGATATCACATGACCATATCCGATTGCCTAGTACATTGTCAATTTAAATTAAAAAATAAGTTATATTGAGATCAAACCTGTAGCCTGTAGAATATCGATTTGTGTAGCCTGGAGAATATCGATTTGTGATATTTCTGAATATCTGTCATGTAATTGAGCTTCCATTTATGCTATTGATGGATAGATCCCCAAAATTTCGTAGAACAATCTCTGGAAATGTACAATAACAATCGACCTTAGTAAAATAAACGTTGATTAAAATTAAAAACGGTAGTTGTTGATTTGGTTCATATTACCCGATTTAATCAATATCGATTTCGTATTGTTTCTTGATATTCAATTTCATTGAACTGTCCGTAAGCGTAGATGGAGAAACGCGTTTTCGTTGTAGTGTGTCTGTGTGTGTAGGTTTTTGGACAATAGAACCGGTTTAATTCAAACGGTTCCCGGTTTTTGAATATATTAAAAAACCCGTTTCTCCATACAAAGATGGAGAAACGCGTTTTTCACCAGACCAACTAAAAAAAATATCTAGATATTCATAAAATCATTGATCAATGACCCGCACAGTTGACCATCAGTGCGATTTGTAACGGGATGGAGGAAGTATTAATTATTTTTTTAATATGAATGAAAAATTATAAAAGTACAAATATTTTGTGGGTGCGTTTTATTAGCCGTGGAATTATTTCCATACGTGTATGGAACCTCATTTCCATGGATTAGTCAATGTTATCCGGAATTGACGAATCTTAGCTATAATATACTCCCTTCGTCCATTTACATATTTCACACTTTCTATTTTGAGCGTTCACATACTTACTTCACACTTTGTTTTTTACCTAAAATGGAAACTTTATATTATTAAAATATTAACCCTACCCCACTATAATTTACTATTCCCTCCACTCATTCTCTCTCCTACATTATTTTAATACTCACAACACCATTATAATTTACTATTCCCTCCACTCATTCTCTCTCCTATTTTACTTTCACACTCATAATACTTTCAATATAATACTCCCTCCTTAATAATCGTGTAAACAGTAACTGTGAAGCATGTAAATGGACGGAGGAAGTATAAATATTCTGGTCACTTCTTTTAGTAACAATTGAGTAACAATTGGTTTTAAGCTTTTAAGCTGAAATCTCATACATTACATTGAGATTGTATCAGAGCACAAGTTCATTATACAGACCCAATGACCCACTGAAATCTCATACATTACATTGAGATTGTATCAGAGCACAAGTTCATTATACAGACCCAATGACCCACTGAAATCTCATACATTACATTGAGATTGTATCAGAGCACAAGTTCATTATACAGACCCAATGACCCACCGAAATCTCATACATTACATTGAGATTGTATCAGAGCACAAGTTCATTATACAGACCCAATGACCCACTGAAATCTCATACATTACATTGAGATTGTATCAGAGCACAAGTTCATTATACAGACCCAATGACCCACGGTAAAATATAAATGAAATATAAAGATCACTAGCCTTAAAACCAATTAATTTTATTTGCAACCTAATACTTTAAGGAGTAAGTTTTAGGGGAAACCTGTTTCTCCATAAGTTATAAAAAGTCCACTTTTCATCTTTAAAAATATCGAGTTTAGACCTTAAAACATTGAGTTTAGGCCTTAAAATACCTAGAAAATAAAATTGTGAGTTTAGGCGTTAAAACAGTGAGTTTAAGCTAGAAAATAAAATAGCGAGTTTAGGCCTTAAAACAGTGAGTTTAGACTTTAAAACACCAAGTCGATATATTTAAAAACAGGTTTTTTTATAACTTATGCAGAAACAGGTTTCCCCCAAAATTTTCTGTACTTTAAGACTACCCACACAATGGTTTCATCCCCTTTCTCCAATTCATTCAACACTTTTTACACTTTTTCTCATCCACCTAATATTTCATCTACCCATTTCATTTAACCCCCTATAATAACTAACTTAAATTAAATTTCAACTTCTTCCAACTCATCATTCTATACCCCACCACTTTTATTTTATTTATATTCTCTGTTTTTGAAAAGTGAGTGTTTTTTTTTTTTTTTTCAAATCAAATGAAACTTATATCAATTTGTAGGGAAAAAATGATGAATTTTGGTGAAAAAAAAATTAAAAAAAATTAATTTACTAGGTAATAATTCAGCCCAAATTGAAAACTAAGTGTTTTTTTTTTTGTGTCCAAATCAAATGAAACTTATATCAATTTGTAGGGAAAAAAATGATGAATTTTGGTGAAAAAAAATTAAAAAATAAATTAATTTACTAGGTAATAATTCAGCCCAAATTGAAAATTAAGTGTTTTTTTTTTGTGTCCAAATCAAATGAAACTTATATCAATTTGTAGGGAAAAAAATGATGAATTTTGGTGAAAAAAAAATTAAAAAAAAAATAATAATTTACTAGGTAATAATTCAGCCCAAATTGAAAACTAAGTATTTTTTTTTTGTGTCCAAATCAAATGAAACTTATATCAATTTGTAGGGGGAAAAAAATGATGAATTTTGGTGAAAAAAAAATTAAAAAAAAATTAATTTACTAGGTAATAATTAAGCTCAAAAAATTGGGATAAATTTTTTCTTTTGATAATTCAATGGACCAATAAAAACCTAACACTTGTCAAACCCAAAGAAAAAAAAAAAGAAAACCTCAGTTTTTTAGTTAGATGAAAACTTTCATCCCACTAATTCATTTCACCCCATTTCATACAACCATTGGAGGCTTTCATCCGGGAGCAAGTTTTGGGAAAAACTAATTTCTCCATAAATTATAAAAAGTTCACTTTTTTTCTACTTGCAAGTAGTTAGTGAATATTTAGTAACAGTTTATAAAACAGGACTTTCTATAACTTAAGGAGAAACTAGTTTCCCCCAAAATCTTGTGTTCATCCGGATGAAATGGATTTCAACCACCATTTCATCCCTCCACTGTACTTAGTCTAAGACTAGGTACAATGGTTTCATACCACCCCTTCATTTCATCCAACACTTTTTACACTTTTTCTCATCTACCTAATATTTCATCCATCCATTTCATTTATCCCCACTCCAATAACTAACTTAAATCAAATTTCAACTCCCTCCAACTCATCATTCTATACCCCACCACTTTGAGTGTTTTTTTTTTGTGTCCAAATCAAATGAAACTTATATCAATTTGTAGGGAAAAAAAATGATGAATTTTGGTGAAAAAAAATTTTAAAAAAATTAATTTATTAGGTGATAATTCAGTTCAAATTGAAAAATGAGTGTTTTTTTTTGTGTCCAAATCAAATGAAACTTATATCAATTTGTAGGGAAAAAAATGATGAATTTTGGTGAATTTTTTTTTTATTTTTAAATCATTTATTATGAGATAATGAGTTGGTCTTATAAAAAACTAGTTTTTTCTTAAGATAAGAAAAAACGTGTTTTCAAAATAAACGGTGACAATTTTGTAATTACTGGCAACCATGTTCAAAATAAACGGTGGCATTTTCGTAATTACTGGTTTCCCCGTTTATGCCAGTGTCTGTTTAACAAACTGCCAGTATGATAAAGAGTCAGTGCATGTATCACAAAATGCCAGTAAAAAAAGTGTCAGTACCAATTTAACAAAGTGCCAGTGTAAACTGGCACTGGCACTTTGTTAAACTGGCACTGGCACTTTTATACGGGCACTTTTATATACATGAACTGGCACTCTTCACACTGGCACTCTGTTACACTAATACTGGTACTTTGTTACACTAACATTTTTGCTGGCTCTCAAAAATACAAGCACTGGCATTCAAAAAAATATGGACTGGCATTTAAAATCACGTACACTGGCACTCAAATACACATACACTGGCACTCAAAAAACACTGGTAATTATTTTTGCTGATATTCAAAAAAACATGGACTGGCATTCCAAAAAACATGAACTGGCATTCAAAAAAACAAACACTGGCATTAGTATACACTAGAACTGGCACATCAAATCCCCCAGCAACCCCTTTGCACTGACACTCCTAAATACATAAACTGGCACTCAAAAAAGCAAACATTGGCATTAATTTACACTATAACTGGCACATCAAATTCCCACACCAACCAACAGCAAATTCCCAAAGAATGTTAATTGTGAATATCAATCGGAGCTTCTGATTGAAAAACGGAAAATACGTCGAAGGTCAAAAACAGGGGAAAATATCAATCGGAGCTTCTGATTGGGCAATAACGAATCAGTAACGTTCAATTGAATCAAACACCCAAGCGTCCTTCCCGTCGCCGGAGAATTCCACCGTCTTCGCATACGACAATGCGTAATCAACGGCGACCTCCGAGTCCGATCGGTAATGTTTTCCAGTCATCGGATTGGATCGCTGCCGTGGCTGGGAGAGAAGGGGAATGTTGATTTGGGGAGAACAAATTGGTGAGGAAGACGATCGGTGTTGAGTTTGGCCGGAGAGGGAGAGTTTGCGAGTAGAGAGAGAGTTTCCATCTTTCCGTCTAGTGAGAGAGAGAAGCTCTGCGTTGAGAGAGAGAGAGAGAGAGAGAGAGAGAGTGGGAGGCCTATGTATGTGTGTGTATGTGTGAGAGTTAAAAACACGTTTTTTTGTAAGCTCATAAAAAACGCGTTTTTTATGAGTTTTTGGCTGAGATAATTGAGTTTAAATAATTGGATGAAAAAATAATAAAGTACGGACCAATGATTGCTTGACACGTGGCAAAATAAAAATAAAAAAAAAAAACCCTGCGCCTCACGCGCCTATCCGGAGCGTGAGGCGCACGCGCCAAGGCCCCTCCAATGCCAAGCCGACACGTGTCCAATTAAAAAAAAAAAAAAAACCTTTCATACGGGATGAAAGTTTTCATCCCGTTAATTAATACAGCCAACAGCCGACCTCCATTGGACTCCCTCCGAGCTGAATTAAACCATTTCATCCCATGTTTAATATCACCGTTGTAGGTAGTCTAAGAGTAAACTACCATTTGTAATTGCAGTTGCATAGTCGGATTTGTCAACTAATGCTTTTGACTTTGTTCTCTTTCTTTTCTTTTCCAATATTTCCAATATTTTGTGTGATCGATAGGCATTAGTTGAAAGTTGACTTTGTAAGACATTTAAGAAAGTTGACTCAAAATACTTTTAAAAGCATAAATATTTAAACACATATAATGATATTATTAGTAAAATTTTAAATGAGTATTATAATATAAATTATATAATAATTGACACTTTAATACTTGGTAACTTCTTCAAAAATGATATCAACTTAAGGATGTAGGGTAAGATAAGAAAAAAATTTATGCCTTGGAATTGCTGGATTGTTGATGTGTTTCTACATAAAATTTCACTAATAAACGTAAAATACAACTAAAAAAATGTAAACATTTGTCTTGCGAAAATATATAACTTTGTTGTTAACTCTTATACTTCTTGCAAGAACATCTAAAACCTGCTTTTATACTGTTACAAAAATTTTTAGCATCCTGCAATACAAATGTTTCACATTTTGTAGTGAGATTTTTAAACGTACCAGTTAAATATTGCCACAGCAAGAAGGAGGAGCAAACACTTCGGAGCTGCAGTTCCAAATTTAAGTATAAGTAAGTTAATCCATGTGCCTTTTGTTATAACAAGAGCTGAAAAGATGCACACATATAACAAACGATAAACGTAAAGTGAAGTACAAATATTTACGTGTTTCAACTAAGTCAGTTAACTACGTCCACCAGGGGCGGACACACCCTTTACAAAGGGGGTGGAGGGGAACCCCCCAAAGTCAAGGTTGACCTGCAAAAAAAAAAATAAAAAATTAGTACTAAGTGCACCCCCCACACTTACCAGTTTGCCCACCCCCTTGGCCAAAAACGGACTCTTAGTATATAACAAACAATTAATTTTAAATTTTTTTTAATTAATGTAATTTGTGAACTCCTCTATTTTTGTCCTAAGCCTAAGCCTGAGTGGTGGAAAGAAGGAAAACTGCAATCACATCTAAGGTCTCACATGTATTAAAACGAGAGCCACACTTCAGTGTTTGGACTTGAGCATAAAGGCACAAGATTTGTAAAACAAATTCACATGGTAGTATAAAACCGGGCCCACTTTGGTAATATCTGGCCCACAATTAACAAATAATTTATAAGGCTCCAAAGACTGAAGAGAAGTCATTGATATGATAGATTTGGAAATTTGCACACTCCAGTTCGGATTTTTTTTTTTTTCTTAATTTTTGACTGTTTGAGTTAGAAAATACTCCTTCTGCCTCCAATAATGCCACCTCTGCCCCAACCCCTAAATAAATGAGTGACAAAAAATTTTAAAATCTGCTTGAGCAAATTTCAAATTTTTTTAGATTATTAAAATAACAGTCGAACTTTTACTATACACCTCATTAAAATCACGGTCGAACATATGATTTATGACCTTATTTACAATCCGACTACACACTAATCCGCTACTTTTGACATTCTTTACGAGCAAAGTCCAACAGGATAATAAAGATTCATTCAACTCCTAAAGGATGAAATATAGCTTTAGTAACTTTGACATATTTGCAGTTTTTGGAATTAGGTCCTATTAGTATTTTCACATTGGGTCATCATATTTCTTCAAGATAACTATGTCTAAAAATAGAAAAAAATGAGGCAGAGTAATGAAGGGTACATTTTTCTCAAGCAAACTTCATAGGTAAAACATAATGTGTGGCTAACCTTAGAACACACACACACACACATTTCAGTACCTGCAGATTGCTGGACATTGGTGGATTTCATTGCCTCTTCCCTTGACTTCATCATACCAGATTTCTGAATTTATCTCTTCGAGTCGAGAACATACGGAAGGAATACCATCAAGTTAGGGGGAATGAAGCCTGGTCCGAGACCACCCTAACTGACAGGCAGTAGGCCTAATCAAATGAATGATCTCGAACCAGACAACATTCCCCTCAACCATGGATTCATACGATATATATATATATATATATATATATATATATATATATATATATATATATATATATATATATATATATATATATATAGAGAGAGAGAGAGAGAGAGAGAGAGAGAGAGAGAGAGAGAGAGAAGAGTGTGATTTGATATTGATATGGGCATGCATTGATTTTCATGGCCCCTTATATATGTGAGAAGAAGGAGAAGAAAGAGAGCTTCTTTAGTGAGTCAGATCATATGACATGTTTGTTTGTTTGTTTGTTTGTTTTATACTTTCTTTACCTTCCCCTCTAATCGTTCTTTTCACATTCAAAAACTACCCCAATGCCCTGTTTGGAACTAATCACATCTCATCTCACCCAACCCACCAATACCACATTCTTTGCAAAAGTAACCAACCAACCAAACACATCCTTACTTTTGGGTCCTGAATTCTTGAAAGAAAGGATTTTGTTATGGTCAGTCTGGTGGAGGAAGTTAAGACCTTTGGCAATTAAAATTCAAAGAAAGTCTAAATTAAGGACAATTACTTGATTATGGTCAACAGAGATGCTTTTCGAAGTAATTAATCCTAAATCAAACATGTACGCATAGAGTAGCGAAATGGATATTGTTATTGTCTTAACAAGCGTACGAGTTGGGATCTCATCTTGAGATTTTTTAGTCCGAAAATCCTATACTATATTCTGTGTCACTAGAGATCTAACGACTCAGGATCATTAGGGTGATAGGTCATTCAAGAATGTAAACAGTTGAATTACAAAAGTTACACAAAAATAGTACAGATGATTTTGAGTCGTTTATTTTGCGGGCCACTTGGTACTAGAAAAGGGAAAGTTGTGGAAAAATGTAAAGACAATTCAATCAAAAGGACAATACTAGTGTGTTAATAAAAGAGTTTGGGGGATGTCTCAAGTAGGAGGTTATACCAAGCTTGAACCTAAAGAAAGACAGGTTGGCCAATTAAAGCTTTGAGCAGAGAACAGATGAAGTAAAAGATGAAAGGGAAGTGGGCACATTCAAGAAAAAAAGGTGAATTACTTGCAAAGATTAAAGTTCTTTATCAAGTGATGTTAACTGTGTAATATGGTGCATACTGTGCTTGGTTTTTAGCTTTCTGCTTCTGTATCAACATACCGAAGTGAAGTACGTACGTTAAATAAATCTCAGCCCTTCATATAAAGTCAAAGGAGACGTGTCTTAATCTCAGCCGTTCCATTTCCTATTTCTTTCTAGCATTTTCAACAAAGCAAATATTTGGAAGTCAATGCTTTGATTTTACTAGCAATTTTGCTTCCACATATGGGGCAGCTCCTGCTTACAGTCTCCTTCCACCCAATACTTAAAAGAAATCACTTCAACATTACATACTTTAAGCCTATAGGCATCTTTTTCTTTACTAGGTTTGAGATTTTATCATAATTAGGATATCTATAATCATTCTTAAATAGTGGTTTCTGCTTTAAATAATAAAAAACAAATAGGGCCCCTATAAATTAACAAAAAGCACATACTTGTGCTCATGTCTAGTTAAAGAAAGGTCAGCTGTGTGAAAATAGATAAAGGAATGACATTTACAACAAAAAGGGAACTCTTTTGCCATAGAAATAGGCATAATAACTTACAAAAAATTTACACTTGCTGTATAACATTACCACAAACCCACTGCAAAAAGCGTTTGCAGGTTAAGGAAATCAGACGCATGTTCCTTCAAGCAGCCAAAAAAAATAAAGAGAAGACGAAGATTTTTTTTCCTGTTGAATTTCAGGAGTTAGGACTGAATAGTAATTTCATCATTCACCCGTCCATTAGCATTGGCTAAAACTGAGTCATCTTTCTCTATTGCTTGTTTGATCTCTTCTTTAATTTTGCGAGGAGCATTATCTTTCCTGCTTGTCATTGAAACAGTGGTGGGGTCTCTGTATATGTTGAGACTGTGGCGGGTCCCTTGACCGTTCGCTTCCAGTCTCTTATCTAAACCAACTGTATCACTGCAGCTCTTCCTTCTGCCCAGCTTGGGTGATTTTGCACGAGTTGGTGGTGGCTGCCATCCAGGAGAATAAATGACTGATAAGCCTTTTTTTCTGTTAACGTAGTTTTAAAAGAGCATGCGTTCAAATAGACAATGTTACGTGCCAACGCTGTGAAATTTCATCTTTTTGTGATAATAATGAAATGAATTTGGTTATGGCAGCAAGAAACGTTTAGAAGTTGAAATTCTCTGTTAAATGCAAACAAAAGGAACACAACTTTGACCCACTTAGATTGGGTGAGCCATATGACTCATTTTTTTCCCTTGTCTGGTCCGATGTAAGATAAATACTCCCTTCGTCCCAAAATGAGTGTCCCATTTTAGCCTTTCACAAAAATTAAGGAGGATGGCTTTTAGGCAATTTTACCAAGGCATATAAAGGAATGTGCTTGGTGTCAAGCTAACACAAATGCAAGACCACATTGGGACATGAGAGTAGGCAAGGTGAATATAGCACAGCAACTTCATAGAAGAACTAACATTCATTGTGAAACATGAAAATTTGAGAAGCACATTCACTTTGGAAAGGAGGGAGTATTAAAAGTAAATTAAGTAATTGCTGTATCCAGTGGTGAAGTCATAATGATATCATAGTACAAATATTATCGAAAATCAAGGGGTTAAAATTGATAGAAATGTTATTTGTGATTGTAATCATGAATAAAAAAATGACAGCTTCAGTTTAGTTATAGCTTTGCAGAATAATTCTACCACTGAAGTTGTCCTTTTTAATCTTTCTGGAATTACAGAAACTTTGCCTCCAATACTATGTTTAGTGCTTTTTGTCCTATGGCACTAGTTAAGGTCGATAAATGCAAATGTGTGAATTGGAATCATATATATATGAAGTGCCAAAAGGTTCACTTATTAGCAAGACCCAAATAGTCTTGTGAGAAGCAAGATGACTGCGTACCTTTTTCAGTTCAACCTTCGGTGGTGGACCATCATTGTAGAAGCTTGGCATCGGGTTAGCCTTAAACACCAAACTCTTTCGCATTTGCTTGATGGCTGCTTCTTTTTCTTCCTTCAAAGTTCAGAGATCGATCCAAGTACCAAATGCACATATAATGTATTTCAGATCCATACGATTGTGTAGTTGGAGATGGGACTGGTATTGGTATGTAGTTATAATAGAAATAAATATTACTCAAAGAAGTTCATATTTATGTACCTTGGTTCGTGCTTCACATTGAGTCTTCTCAGCCTCAAGTGCCTGGTGCTTCTCTTCTAATTTTGAATAAAACTATAAAAAACAGCAAGGACCACTGTTAGCATTTTACTACTCCCTCATTCCCAAATGGAATGTCCTTTTTTATCCCAAAATGAATGACCTTTTGAATCTTTACCTTCAAATAACTTTGTCCTAAATGATTTTTTTTTTTCATATTTCATTATATTTTTTCAAACCTAAAATTTTGAAAGTGAAAAGCAAGAATGTTTATGATTTTTTTTTCTATTAAAATTCAACCTTTTCAAAATGACCCTTAAATTCCAAATGGACATTCATTTTGGGACGGAGGGAGTATGATCTTAGAAATCTCAATGCAGAAGTTCTTGAAAATGCAATGGAGTATGAGGTTAATTGAAACATAACCTCCTTTCTTCTCTCTGCACGAGTGTTGCACATGAATACCGGAGCTGATGCAGAAGTTGGCCTGAACTTTCTAGCTGAAGCAGTGATACTTTTAATAGTTAAGAATCAATCCAATGGAAAGCAGAATCAGTCATACAAAACAAGATTTTAATAAGTAACATAAAAGCACAAGCTTCTGTAAGGCGAAAAAGTGGATACGAGGAAGCAACAGAATAAGAATCATCTTCATCAGGATGCTTCTTATTATCTGGCTGCAACGGCTTCCTTACAATTGAAGGTGAACGGAGCTGCAAAAGGAAAAAAAATGAAAAGATAAAAGCTTAAGCTATAAAAAATGAGGTGGTTAGAGAATAATAGCCATTATTTTTAAATTACAAATGTCAGAAATCTAATTACATATTGAGTAGAATTGTGTGGAAGGTATACTTAAGAGGTGGAATACTCCACAGATTTAGGCAAGGCAAACAAATACATGCTTTTAATAGCTTAAGCTATAAAAGCTTTTCATGCTAAAGAGAACGTGGAAAATGAAGCATCACAAACTAATTTATTTTATGCTTTCACTAAAAAAAAATAGTGGTGTTGCAAAGATTCATAAATAACAAACACATTGAATGCAAAAGAACCAATAGGGGGCAAAAAGAGGATAATACTACCTCAATTTGTCTTTTAGTAACGGGAGCAGGAGAAGTGTGAGCTTGAGATAGTTTATTAGCAGGAGTTCCAATATTCAAATCAGTACCAACAGGACGAGTTCCGCATAGGGCCCGCTTTTCAGTTGCGAGAGCAAACGGCTGTGGAACAGTGTGCTTCATTTTAGAATTTCCAACTGCAGATTTTGTAGCCAATTTGGTAGAGGCTCTAGACTTCCTACTTTCATCCTTCGCATTCTGAGTCTCAGGTGTCATCAACTTATCCTTCACCAAGCCACCATCTGAGTTGACTTCAGATTTCTGTACCGACTCTTCAGTAGTACATTCTTTAACTTCAAACTCATTAACTCCGGCATTGCCATTCAGGATACTGGATTCGGAGTCCCCATTGATATGATCATATGAGGGTACAATTTCGTGGACCTCGTGGTTACTGATGGTCTCACGACTTGCATCGCCATAAGCAACCTCTTGCTCCTTGTCCATACAAATATCAGCAACCTCCATCCCCATTCAGCTTCAGAAGAAATGCAAAAAGTATTACTCCTCTCCTCTGTCCCTAAACGAATGTCAAAAAAAGTTTCAAATTTGCTCTTGATCAAGAGAAAATTTGAAACTTTTTTTGAAATTCATTTAGGGATGAGGGAGTATGATTAAATCTTCAGCTAATTGCATGTCAAATGATGCATCAAAAATGAATCACAACAGCTATGACCAAAGTTTCAAGTAACTCATATCCTAGTCATCTTAAAGTTTGCTCGTAATCATGCCAATACTCTTAAGATTTATAGTTAAATTGTACTCATGGAAAGAGAAAAATGAGTTACACTTATGAGTTACGTCAATGACTGTCCATTTTCAAGAAAATTTGTCCCAAAATGATTGTCTATTTTTAGTAACTTACTACAATCACCTTTAAAAATCATTTCTGAATACAAGCTTTCAACCGGTTGCAATCAATGACTTTTGAATTATGAAGCTAACTAGCTAGACTTGGCTAAGATGTTTCAAATAAGAGAACCGGAGAAGCAGCTAATCCATCAGATAAGGTGTGTATATGAGTTACACTTACGAGTTACGTCAATGACAAATCCCTTTATTTCCTCGGTCTATAAAGAGTATTGTAAGGGCACTTGTGTATATTTGCTACGAAAATTGTTCAGAACTTAACTTTCTAGAGTGTCCCTAAGTAAGAAATAGACGCTCATCTTGGGACAGAGAGAGTACTTATGGGCTACCAAGATATGTCTAATTCTTTTGTGATGGCATTGCCTTTGCAAGTGGCAAACTATTTCTTCTTTCCTTTATTCATTACCAAAGTAACTATGCAACTAATATTATAAATATGCCTTTGTTTTGCGGGAATGGAGTGGTTGGCAATAGTACCAGAATGAAAGAAAAACTGCATTAGTTTGCTAAAGTAAATATTTGAACTTTGATCATCCAAAAAATGACTCGTAAAGATTCGTGCTTTTTTAAAGTCTCAAAATTTCAAATTCATTATTTTTCTTTTGACACCTTTTATACTCTCCCCATTTCAAAAATATTAGAATTATTTTCTATTACAGGACATTTTAGTAACCAAATATTTCCTTATTGTATTATACTTAAGGTTAGACATTTTATCTTAGTCATTAAATACGAAGGGTATTCATAAGAATTTATTGTAATTCTCAAAATAATTGACTTGCAAACATGGCACTTTGCTCAAAATGGAGGGAGTAACTAAATACATGATTTCAAAAACTGACATAGTTTTCCAAAGTCCTCCTATATTTACCAAAACCAGAACTGAAATACCACATAAATCGTATATCAAAATCCGCCTATTACTTAGACGAATTCAGAACGGAAACAGAAATACATATTAAGAATGATATTGATGCTTAGGCTACCCAATGCTGAAAAGATGTAAATGTTTCTGATCATTGGTTACGGTTTTCGGAGTACAAATGCACCTTGTTGAAAAAGAAATCATAAAAAAACATAATTTTAGCTAGGTCAAGAGTGTCTTCTTGAATCTCTGACCTAGAACCTCATTAATCAAATTCGCGTGGAAGCAATTCAAAATCAAACTAACAATCACCCAAATAAGCACCTAACTAGCGAAATTTAAGAAATTATTTTGTTTCTAACAATTAAGCTGGCCACATTTTATTCTCAAATTCAACTTGTTAGAAAAGCTCAAGAACACTATTCCTTTTTCAGCCTGGTTCTTTTGTTAGCATCTTCTCATTAAACAAATTACTAAACACAAAATCAGACAAAACCCCAAGTAAAATCAGACAAAAACCCTCAAAATCAATCCAAACAATTAAAACCCAGTTCGCAAACAGATCTATACACAATTACACATGATTGATGCTACACGGACACATACATTACATCACATACAACATTACATTGCACCAAAAGATCAATAAACAGAGCAAGAAATTTAAAGAAAATGAAAATGTGAGAAATTTCTTACAAACTTAAAGCTTGATCTGCAAAAGCCAAGAACTTGAACAGTGCTTCCTCTCTCTCTCTCTCTCTCTCTCTCTCTCTCTCTTATCAAGCGGTTGTGAAGCTACGTGCGAGTGTTTGTGTCTTCAATATAAATATTTATATATATGCACAGTGTACAAGGCTAACAGCGTTAATTTCTGCCGTTGAGGATTTTTTTTAATTTTTTTTTTTTTTTTTGAAAAAAAAAAGTCATTGGTTGGATGGAATCTTTGTAGGCTTTTGGGGGTTGTAGTAACTTAAAAAGACAGTCTTTTATGATGACAATGTTGCCCTTGGTTGGAGGGATTAAGATTTGAATTTTGGTCTCTCTTGTTCCATATTTACTCAGTCAGGCTGATGCTATGCGAGGGTGAATCAAAATTTTGGATACAATAATTAAGAAAAAAACAATAAAATAAAAAATAGAGATAGTTGAGAAAGTGTCGTAAGTATGAAAAATAGAATTATGAAAGAGAATAAGTGAAATAAATAGTAAAATAGTAATTGAATTGTTATTATTATTATGACAAATGAGTTCAAAACCATAAAAACTTTGTTTTTTCTAGAAGTTCACACTTACGTGTACGAACGTAGGACAAACGAAAAATTAAATAAATTACGCTCTCAGAAGGAGCAGTCTTTATTGTTATCTTGGATTGAAGTTTGTGTGTTGTGATTGAAAAAATTGGCACTATATAACTTGCTTTTTTACAAAGGTCAGTTTTGATAACAGTCCTCACAACTTGTTTATTCTTTTTCTTTTAAAATAAAGGGCGATTTGCTTTACTATCTTATATTTGTACACTTTGGTAATTTGATTTATAACATTTTCGTTTTCTTAAAATGAATGAAGTGTTACTTCTTAACTACAGCTGATGGAAAATTTAAGGAACAAAATTGTCTCTAAATGTATATGTTTGTCACATGGCAATAGTTTTGTCCATTTTTGATAGTGAAAAATCCAAGAGAAGTGGGGAATTGAACCCTTGATAGGAAATGTAACCATCGAGTGAAAACTCACATGCCAATAGTTTTGTCTTTTCCTTACTCTTATAACCATTACTATGCTTTCATTGCAAAATTTGTTCGGTACTATACTTTTATTCAACACAATTGTTGATTTATTGTTAGTTGTATAAATAAAGCGAGATATAATTTGTATTGAAAGGTATAAATCAAGATACGAACTTAGGCTAGTCCGAGCAAGGCCCAAGTGGATTGAGCCCTAAACATAATCCCAACAATATGATGTATGAGGAAGGGAATGAGCTTCTCTACCTTCCTCGAATCAAGCCTTCTCGTCATTCCCCTAGGTCGACCTAGACTTAGTAGGCGAAATGACTAAGACCCGACTCAATGCTGAGGGAGACCTCTTCCCAAGGCCGAGCTGAGCTCCCTTGACGACGAGGAGGCCTCCTCGGCTATCAAATCACCAGGAATTGGGCTTCCCCAGTTCCTTCACATCTCTGTCCCGGCTCAACGTAGGCCGACATGGCCACGTATGACGAGGAGAGACCAGCTCGGCTCACGTGCAGGCTGAAGTTTATACAATCCTACTCAATTAAGGACAGTAAGCAGTTATAATGCCCCTAGGATTATAATCCAATCTCACATGGACTCCTATCCGGCAAGGACTCATAAAATATAATCCTCATAGGATTGATATCTTATCTCTTAGCGATCCAATTCAACATGGATTATACAATGCTATGCCTATAAATACAAGCCATAATTCACATTATTTGATACGTTATCTTTTGACTCTAAACTCTTGTCAATTGATTTCTCTCTCTCAAAAAGCAAATACTTACTCTCACGCCGGAGGGCCTTCGCCGGAGAAGCCCCGGCTTAGTTTACGTGTTTGTTTCTCTATTTCAGGCTATTCAATCGCTGTGATATAACCTACCACCGAATTTGGGCTGATCCGAACGTTTTTGACATCATCAGTTTGATTCCTTTGCCGGAAAGCGATTCGAATACCCATTGAATAGTCTGAAATTTCTTGTTTGTCGGAATTTCGTGCGTCTGATAATCAAATTCCGTCTGGAAAAGTCTGTTTTGGCAGAAAAAACGTTTTCTACACCGCCTGGAAATTTATCCGCCTTGAATTACTTATTCGTCTGAATTTCGTCCGCCTGGAAAATTTTGTTCGCCGAAATTTCGTTGGCCGGAACTCCGTTCGCCTGAGCACCTGGATTTTGTTCGTTTGAATCCTATTCCCCTAAGAATTACTGTTCTGTTCAAAATCTCCTATTACCAGTGGAAGACAGAAATATATACCATGAGTGTCACTAACGAGGAACAACGTTTGGAACGAACCCATGTCGAAGACATCCCCCTCTTAACGGGGCGACTGCTCTTCCTCTCACTAATGGAGTGTTGCCTCCTCCTCCACCTCAAATCGACGGGCTGCCTTCCCTCGGCATGACTCTTCGTCCTCGGACTCAGCCAGCTGCCGAGGTGATCGTTGCCAAACATCCTCGTCGTCAACGAGGAAAGAGAGCTATGAGCAGACAGACGACGAGGAACGCTGACAAAGGAAGAGCTGAGAACTCCACCCAGCCAATTGATCGTCGTACACTCTTACATCAACAAATGGAGACCTTGCAACTTATCTATGAGAAACAAAATGAATTGTTGCAATTAGACCCAGAACACTCATTGGCCGAGTTCATCAGGCCTACGAGGACAGGAAATTCTCAAGGAAGGGAAACTCAAGGTGACAAGCGTGGTAGTCAGAGGAGCCCTCCTCGTGGCCAAAATCTCCCTCACCATGAGCTTGCTGTACGATCTAAGCAAAACCTCCGAGATGCACCTCCTCGTCCTCGATCAAATAACCATGTAAACGAGAGAAATGTGGTGGTAGACCTGAGAAGCCACTTGAACACTCCGAGGGAGCAGGAGGTTAACTCGATTGACTTACGAGTAAGGCTCAGTCAGGCTAGACGTTTCTCCCCTCCTTATCATAACATTTCTCCTCGTCATAATCATCACCCTCGGCATAGAAGTCCTCCTCGTCCCAGAAACCTTCTTAGGCCGAGGAGCCCTCGTCCTTACAGAATTCTCCCTCACCATGAAGGGGAACCGAGGAAAGAAAAAACACCCTCTAGATGAGGAGAGAACCACCGGGAAGACGAGGAACATAGCAGGGTGAATGGTCACGCAAGAGAAGAAAGGTCCCACCGAAGTTCCCACCAAAGTTCTCACTTCAGCTCTGGAAATGGGATTGATGCCAGAGAGCTGTTGCTCTTGAAAAAGAGACTTGATGAGATGGAAATGGAAATGGGGAAGAAGGATGAGGAAGAAGATGACACTAGTGCAACCCGTACTTTCTCCCAAAAAATTAATGATATTCCTCCCTTGCCTTCATAGTCCCAAGTTTTGACAAGTATGCGGGAACCACTGACGCACGGGACCATATGCAAAGCTTTGAATCTACTATGACCCTCCTCACCAAGGCAGATGACATTCTCTGCAATGCCTTTGCGAGTACCTTCTCCGGAACAGCCTTGACCTGGTTCCGTGAGCTGAAAAAGGAAAGCATTGATAGCTGGAGGAATACGAGGAGGAAGTTCCTAGATCACTTTGCCACGACATGGAAGAGGAAGAAGAGGTTGACTGATCCCCAACCACTCAGTGACAAACCAAAGTACCCTTGCGATACCACCAAATACTGTGCATTCCACAAGGACCACATTCACAACACGGAGAATTGCATCTCCCTCAAGAGAATGATCCAGAGATGGGTAACGAGGGGAAGCTTGACCGCTACGTTATGAGAAAGGATAACAAGTGGAAGAGAAAGGTTGAGAGTGATGATGAGGATAAGGAGGATGAAGAAGAAAATAGGCCTCCTAGGGCTAAACTCCATTAGTTTTTCTCCTAACAACACAGTTCTGTCCGTCTCGGATATAGCCCCTCATCTCGTCAATAGGCCAGAACTCGGGGGCCAACCCTAACTTGAGACAAGGAGAGCTGCGGGACGCAGATGAACCAGTTGGAAGTGAGATACTAGATGGTCATAAAGACAACAATGATACAGTTATGTCCGTCCTAGATACAGCCCCTCATCTCGTCAACGGCCAAAACTCGGGGCCAACCATGACTTGAGACAAGGAGAGGTGCGGGACGTGGACGAACCGGTTGAGTTGGCTACCCCTACAACAATGAAATTCAAATTCAAATTATGACAAGGTCAGCGGACTACCAGGCCTAGACCTAGCAAATGAATGAAGATCCCGGACAAGCAAGAGCAGAATACTATCATTAGTTTTAGTCTGTTTTTATGTAATAGATTAGTCTTTGTTAGTCTTTTACTTTTCTAGCAAGGTAGGATTGCATTTTGATGTAATCATTTCAGTTAATGAAATTTACTTCTTCAACATGCAAAGCAACTATCAAGACAACACTGGAAGACGAGGAGCATCCTCCTCGGCCTTCAAAGGGATAAACTCCCACCATAACTCACCCAAGACCTATGACCGAGGGAGTTCCTCCTCGACATGGATATGTGAGACCAGAAACCATCTAAAACCTATGTACGAGTCACCTTCCTCGGCATAAGGAGATGAAAAACAAGGGCAAGCCAAACGTCTTATCGAGGAAACACCTCGGCCTAAACGACTTCACTGGCAATAAATATCTAAAACCTATGTACGAGTCACCTTCCTCGGCATAAGGACATAAAAAAGAAGGGCAAGCCAAACTTCTTGCCGAGGAAACACCTCGGCCTAACGACTATTGGCAGAAACATCTAAAACCTATGTACGAGTCACCTTCCTCGGCATAAGGAGATGAAAAAGAACGAAGCCTAACGTCTTGCCGAGGAAACACCTTGGCCTAACGACTATCGGCAGAACCATCCTAGACCTATGTACGAGTCATCTTCCTCGTCATAGAGAGATGAAAAAGAAGAAAAATCCAACAGTCAAGCCAAGGAACCCTCCTCAGCTTAATGACCCAAACGGGCAAAATTGTCAAGTCATTAAGACCGAACGAGCCTCCCAGTTTTAAGCAATCAAGTATGAAGTACGAGGAGACTTTCCTCGGCTTTCCAAAGTTGGTTTGCACTTATGCAAATACGCAAGAAACAAGCAAAGCAGGGCATATATCAAAACAAAAATGAATACGGCTTGAAATTGAAGAAAGGAATTTTCATTAATACCCAATGTTGAAGTACAAGGAGACCTATGCTTTTACATCAAAAAAAATTAAAAATCCTAAGTCCGCTCGTCCGCAAAAGGCTCTTCGAAGAAGGCCTCCATTTCATCATCTTGAGTTTGAGCCTCAGCTTGAGTTCCCTCGTTGGTTGGCTCCTTAACATTGATGCCCTCCTCGTCCTCCGCACTTAGGACCTCCTCCTCGATCCTCTCGATTATAACATTGAGATTCTGAGGATCAACAGGAGGAGGAACCCAGGCAGGTCGGCTAGCTTGAGCATCTAGGTCGGCAATTACTTGAAGGGCATTATCAGAATAAGGCACGAGGTAGTGCAGCTTGCGAGCCTCCTCGTCGTAAGAGTCTTGGCATATCAACCCAGCAATCTTCTCCAGGTCGAAAGAGATAGATGTGTCAGCCATGGCCCTCCTGGCCAGGTGCAAGTAACCATCCATGAACATGGTGGCCGTCTTCTCATCTACCGCCTCGTTAAAAGTCAGGCTAGCTTTTTAACGGGCAATGGCACTCTCCTCCCTAGAGGGGATGCTGGCCTCCAACTCAAGACGGGAAGTCGCCGCCTCCTCGGCCTCCTTTAAAGTAGCCTACTTCTCCTCCTCTGCTTGGCTAGGGCTAGGGGGTCAACGACTCGGCTAGACATATCAAGCTCTTGCTCGTCGGTTAGAACTACAAAATATGAGAAGAAGTTAGCATCCATGACGAGGAAAGAAAAAGCAAAGTTAAATTTCTACAAGTATAAAAGGAAGAACGGGGATGAAAGCATTACAGCCGGCTATATCATCTTCCTTTAAACACTGATCGTCATTTTGTTGGCAGAGGGTGCAATCTTGATGGAAGACGAGGCCGGGTGGATTCTCCAGCCAGGAAACCTATTGCCCCTCGCGACGGGGACGAGGGGCATTGACCCATCTCTAGGCCCAGGCATAATGTTGGCATGTACATAATATCTGGGATCAGCTTCCAAGCTCGACCAGCACAGGGTACCCACCTCGGCAAAATGTGTTAGACGATTTATCAATGCCTCGCTCCAGTCAGGTCGCCACACCGCTGAGGGCACCCCTGGTAACTCCAAGGGGGTAGGGAACTCCCAACCTCAACGACTCTCCTCCCTTATCACATGATGGTTCCAACCAAAAACCTTGCTAGATACGGGATGAATAATTTTGGGTTTTTTGGAGTCACTCCTTATCACCAGTAGCTTGGAGTCCTTAATGTACCCTACGGTGAAGAAATGGTGGAAGGCAGACTGACAGGGCTCAAAGCCCAAGCTACGGCAAAGTACGATGAAGCCAGTGAGGTACCTCACGACATTGGCTCCTAGCATAGCCGGGACGGCCTGCATGTCTCCTAGAAACTCGTTTATGAAGGGATCTAGAGGAAGGCGAAGACCTAGTTGGAACTGTTTGAAATAAAAGTTAACGTGGTTCAAATTATAGTAGAAGTCATCTACGTCGTGATCATCTACTTTGGTACTGGGAAAATAACTCAGCTTATACTCCTCCCTTAACACACCATACTTAGAGTAAAGTTCCTCACACATGGGCTCACCGGCCTTAACAGGTTTAACATACACCCTACCTCGGCCAGCTCTCCCTCGGCCTCTGCCTCCTCGGCTTCCAGCACTCACTCCCTCGTCAAAGGCATCTACAATATTAGGTGACGTCGAGGGACCACTCGTACTGGCAACACTTCCTCGTCCGACCATATCTACAAAACCAAGAAACAGAGAAAATTAAAGAGTAGTGAAGAGGTTATACCTTAAATCGAAGGATTAACGAAGATCGAACGGACAAATCGAACGTTTTTGGGAATCTGGGCAACGAACTCAAGAACACGAAATGGCTTTTTGAATCTTGCTCTTTCGCTCTCAAATGCAAAGGGTGATAAAAGATTGGAATTGAAAAGGGTTTAAGTTTTTATACCCCCAAGTACGGGTCGAATACGGGTCAGATCCGGGTAGAGACGTCGTCTGTCTATTCACATTTAATGGCATTGTGGGTTTCCAAGACATGTCAGACATCGTCCACCAAGCCCCATCATTGTACTATTAACCGACAGATATTGAAACGACACCTGTCAAGTGACGCCTGTTCATATTCTCGTAAGTCGAGGTAGAGCTCACTTCCTCCTCGACATAGCCGAGCTAGAAAGTCGGGGGGCCACTAAACGGTATAAACCGAGATACGAACTTAGGCTAGTCCGAGCAATGCCCAAGTGGATTGGGCCCTAAACATAATCCTAACAAGTATGGTGTACGAGGAAGGGAATGGGCTTCTCTACCTACCTCGAACCAAGCCTTCTCGTCATTTTCCTAGGTCGACCTATACTTAATAGGTGAAATGACTAAGGCCCGACTCAATGCCGAGGGAGACCTCCTCCCAAGGCCGAGTTGATCTCCCTTGCGCTATGAATCGTGGTTTGAATCACATAATTGAACCGCGGTTTGAACCGAACCAAACCATAGCAGTTTGATTTGGTTGCGATTTGAATTTTTTTATAGTTCAGTTCAATTTAAAATTTTTCCAAACCAAAAACTATTGATTCAATTATTAAATTTCTCCAAATTAAATCAAATCAAACAATTTACGCCCCTATATTTGAAAGAGCATTTTGACCAAAACCTTGTAACGAACGTACCATTATTCTAATAAATTAAATTTTGATTTAATACTACCTTGTTTTGCACATTTAGTTGAAGGTGACTTGGATTAACCTACCCATACCCATTACTGATTACAGCTAAGATGATATCTTGACACATTAACAGTAACTTAATTGTCAATATGACAATTATGTTTCACCCAAATGACCAATTATTATTATTTTAGTAGACCCCACCCCCCATTTTTTTATAATTCCTTCTTACCCCTTTGATAAATCCCTAACACCTTCTTATCCTCTAATTTCTTTACTATCCTTCCCAAAACGGATGTTCAAAGATTTGATATAAAAACAATTGGTTTACCTTGATTGTATAGTCAAAACCTTACCCAACCCATAAAAACAATGTATTGTGTAATTCTATCAAACCCACATGTTCTCTGTTTGTTTGTTTGTTTAAAGCAATGTTCTAAAAAGTCCTAGGTGGATACTAGGCGGCGGAGTCGGGCCTAGCGCCTAGGCGGGGACTAGTTGATGATTAGTCGGATTAGTCAGGACCTAGGCGGGGCTTAGAACTAGGCGTTGGAGAGAGGCCTAGCGCCTAGGCGGAGCCTAGACGCCCTTAGGCGGGGTCTTTTAAAACACTGATTTAAAGCTTTTATGATGTCCACTAACTTCAATCTTAACTCAATTGAACTCCGCTATCCCTTTCTATATTATATGAAAGGTAGAGGCTTAATTATTACCAAAAACGCTATCAAGCGTCAATCTTTTAATAGCTTAATACATTTACTAATAAAAAAACTCATTAATTTATTATAATAAATGTCGCAGTTCACTTATCAATATTTAAAAAAAATTACTAATTTTTATATTACTAGTACAATAATAAATTGCATCAAATCACTTTTCTATTAAAAATATAATATTTATTTTTGAACGAACCAAATAGACAGCAATGTTTACTTATGAAAGGGGGAGGGAGAGAGATCAACTTTATTTATTCATTTTTAATCGTGTTAAAAGGCCTGCGGCGCCAGCAGCGCCGCCTGTGCAGCCTCTCCAACGCCTGCAGTTTTCGCCTGTGCTCCGACTAATCCCAACTAATCCCAACTAGTCCCCGACTAGTTCCCGCCCAGGCGCTAGGCCCGGCCCCGCCGCCTAGCACCCGCCTAGCGCTTTTTAAAACCTTGTTTTTAATTCCTGCAAATGAGTTGGAATGTAGTGCAGCAGAGATCCACTTTATTTAGATTTGGTTCACATTCCGTAATCACAAGGAGATATAACTAAGGTAGGTTCCTAATTTCCTTTTTTTTTTTTTTTTTTTTTAATTTCATTTTATAACTTATTTTTCTTGACTGGCAGTAAAGTGGTGTTTAGAAATTATATTTATATAGTGATCTAGACTTGAATCCGATAACCACCGTGGGTCTTACGTGAAAATTTGGACTGGTAATATTTAATCGCATAACAGTTAAAATAAATACTCCCTTCGTTTCACGTGAATGCAAATTTATTTCCATTTTGATCTGTCCCACGTGAATGCAAACTGTCCAAAATGGAAATAAATTTATTATTTTATATTCACCCTACCCCACCCACTCATTCTCTCTCTTCATTTTTCACCATACAATTTATTCAACCAACCTACTATTAATTTCACTCATTCTCTCTCTTCATTTCCTATCACACATTTTTATTATCTTAATAATATTTTTTAATTATTGTGTTCGAAAAAATGATTCACAATGACGTGAAAGGAGGGAGTATTTGATTAAGTTTTAAATGTATAGTGATCTTTCCACTGGCACTCACTCTCTGATAAACAAATATTAAACTAAAGCACATGAGAACAAAAAAGGGTACTAAATTCTACTCCCTCCCTGCGTCTCAATCTAAATGTCTCAAAATGGGTTTGGCATGGAAATTAAGAAATGTGATGTAAGAAAGAGAAAAAATTTAAATATTGTGAGTATGAAAAATTAAATAGGAGAGAGAATGAGTGGGAAGAATAGTTAGGAGAGAGAATGTTGTGAGTATAAAAGTAAAGTAGGAGAGAGAATGAGTGGGTGGAATAGTAAAAAAAACTTTTCTTTTTTGGGTTGAGACATTTTAAATGAGACATCCAAAAAGAAAAGTTGAGACATTTAGATTGAGACGGAGGGAGTATTTTTCTTCTTATTTAATTTTAACTTTAATTAATTCACTCCTCAAATCTCGGGAGGCATTATTAGGCTTGAATTGAAGAAGGGTAGGGGGAATATCGGAGGACGTGTCCATCATTTATTCATCCTTCCCTCAATTATTTTTTACAACTACTCCACTAACTTTAACAAAATGAGTAAGTAATTTATCTCTAGGGTGATACTTCTCTACCCAAAAAAGAAAATTATGATGCTCAATTCATCTGCACAAAATCTCTGAAAACACGTTTTTTCAAATTGTTTGAAAAATATGTTTTTAAATCGAGTATGGTGACATTTTTGTAATTAACTGATGCTTTTAAAAAAAGTGCACGGTGATATTTTCGTAAATACCGGATGTTATCAACTGATGCTGACAATCATTAAATATGGTGCTGACATTACTATCAGTAGCATTGACACATCTAAACAAATGTGCTGACACTCTTGAAATCATATGCTGACACTAATCAAAACACATGCTTTAACACTCAATAACAAAATTTACAAAACTTCAAAGGCCAATTTGAATTTGTAAATGACCTCTTTTTGGGGGTTTATAAACCCTATATCACGGGCGGAAGATCGGTGTCTTATGTAGGTCTCGAAATTTGATTTGATTTGACATGTTGTGCGTTTCGTGTTTCATTCAAATTTAAAAGTTATGTATTTTCATGCACGCGCCAAATAACACAATAATTGTTACTAGTAAAACACATATACTGACACTCCTTGTAACTAATGTTATATATACCAGTTTAATGTCAGTATTAGTGTTCTTGAGTGTAAGATACATATGTTGTGCTGACACTCCTTCTACCTAATATTGGCTATGCGGTTAATTTCACTATTATTGTTTTTAATGTCATGTACATATGTTGGCACTCATTCTAACTAATGATGACACTCTTTGTGCAATGTGTGCGAAATTTCAGTTATTTACAAAAATATCACCACATTTTAAAAGAAGTGTCCGTCATTTACAAAAATGCCACGGGTATGGTTCAACCTAATTCAAACCCGGTTCATAAACACGTTTTCTTACTCACTAGAAAAACATGTTTTTAATAAGATCAACTCATTTTTTTGAGACTATTTTTTCGAGATGAAAGAAATATCAGGATTCAGGGAATGACTTACTATCAAACTCAAGCTTTAGGTTGATATCATCTGTGTTCGTTAAACAATATTTATCATAATCCTTTCGGACCACATTAAACTATCATAAGATTGAGAAAGAATAACTTCTAAAATAAGGCCCGTTTGTTTCCGGGAAAAAGGGAGGAAAACGTTTTCTGGAAAACGTTTTCCCCATTTTCCGGTGTTTGGTAATTTTTCGGAAAACGTTTTCCCCATTTTTCCCGAAACATGTTTGTTTTCCGGAAAACGTTTTCCCATTTTCCGGTGTTTGGTAGTTTTCCGGAAAATGGAGAAAATGTTTTTCGAAAAACATTTTCCGCCGTTTCTAAGGAAAACGTTAAGGAAGTTGTTTTCCGGAAAATGGTGTAAAAAAAGTGGATGGATAATATTTTAATAATAATAATAATAATAATAATAATAATAATAAAATAATAATAATAATAAAATAATAATAAAATAATAATAATAATAACAAAATAATAATAAAATAATAATAATAATAATAATAATAATAAAATAATAATAATAATAATAAAATAATAATTTTAAAATAATAAAATAATAATAATAATAAAATAATAATAATAAAATAATAATAATAATAATAATAATAAAATAATAATAAAATAATAGTAATAATAATAATAATAATTTTCCGAAAAACATCTTCATTTTCCGGAATTTCCCATTTTCCCCATTTTCCTAAGGAAGTTGTTTTCCAGAAAAACATCTTCCTCATTTTCCGGAAAACGTTTTCCACATTTTCGAAAAACGTTTTCCTTTTCCGGAAAACATTTTCCAGGAAATCATTTTCCGGAAGTTATTTTCCCCGAAACAAACGGAGCCTAAGTCCCCAAAATACCAATAATGTTTGTGACCACCATCACTCTTAAAGATAAATCATTTATTTTGTTAAAAAAAAAATTCATGTAAAATTATATAAAGCCAAAATACATTTAGCCTCCCAAAGTATACACGCAATTTCACTTTGCATCTCAAATTAAATTTTGTCCTAGAGTAACACTTTAATTAACCTTTCATCTCACTTTGCACCCTAGCACCTAACGATGCTAGATTTTGATCATGTATGTCACATCTCACTTTGCACCCTAGCACCTAACGATGCTAGATTTTGATCATGTATGTCACGTAAGGGGGGTTTTGGTCATTTCTTAGAAAGAGAAGGATATAAATGTCAATTTGATATTAAGGTGGGCAATTACTTTCTCCGCCCAATCCACCATCACCCACAAATCAGTAACCACCACCTCACCTCCCAAAACCCGACCATCATAACCACCCAAATCCGGCCACCACCATCACCCAAATCCGGCCACCATCACCAATATTTCTCCTAAAATCACCAATTTCATAAATTCAAAGAACAAATTAGCAAAACAAAATCAAAATAGTTTTCCCCAAATCACCAACAATTTTAAATTCTAAAAAACAATCAAATCTGGGTAGGGTTTCAAAAGGTCAAATGAATCTGATCTTTGTGAATCATAAACCAGAATGGAGATGAAGATGATGAACTTCAGAGTAACCAGGCGATGATGATGGGAGGCGGACATGGAAGGGAGGCGGACATGAAAGGGGAAGGAAGGGACAAATAAGTTGTGGTTAGAGGACAAAAGGCATTAATGGGTGGTGATGGAATGATGTACTCGAAATCTGGGTAGGGAAGGAGAAGAAGGAGAAGAAGAAGAAGAGAAAGAAGAAGAGGAGGAAGAAGAGGGATGAATGTTGGAGTCAAATGGGGGGTTGGATCTGGACAGACATACTCCCTCCGTTCCATTTCAAGCTTCATTTTTTGTCAAAATAGGTATTCCGTTAAAAGCTTCACCTTTTTTTTTTTTTGGCAAAGAATTTTTACTATCTCCTCCACTCATTCTCTCTCCTAATTCACTATTACACTCACAACACTTTTTAAATTTACTATTTTCTCCACTAATTCTCTCTCCTAATTCACTATTACACTCACAACATTTTTTCTTCCCACCTATTTTCTTAATTTACGTGATTTGAAAAAAGTATGCACCCTTTTTCTTGTTTTTTTACTTTACTTTACTTTACTTTTCTTTTTCAATTTCTTTTTTTAGTTGGTTTAGATATTTTTTTACATATAATTTTATTCTTCATTTTTTTTAATATATCATGTTGTTGGTATTTTTTATAAATGAATTTATTAATTTACATAATAATTGCTATTTTACTTTTAATATTAATAATCTATATTACAATAGGAAAAGGAAGTAACCGCCGAGACAAATACCAGATTGATTCTTATAAATTCAATCCGACGGTCTAAATTCTTCCCCCTCCCTCAACCGTTTTTAACTTCCCACTTCCCCCCTCAAATCCTGTTTAAACTTCTCATTCTTCTGAAAAAACAAACCTCTCGACTTCCCATTCCCTCTTATCTACTCTGGTTCCAACTAAATGTCCATGTGTGTGTTTTAATGTGGGGTGGGCATAAGAATTAATTTGGGCTCATTGAGAAGAAAGGACCACAACTGATGAAGGCCATTTTGGGTTATTGTCTGTGGGTTTTTTTTTGGCCCGTGGCCCGTTAAGCCCATAGCCCGTGATCCGTGGTCCGACCCATTGGTTTGGCGGTACAGGCCCGGCTTTGATTTTAGGGTGACGGGCGGGCCAAGCCCGCGGGCTTCCAAAGCCCGTTTGCCCGATTTTCGTTTGGCCCGTTTTTTTATTTTTATAATTTATATTTAACATTTGGATAAATATCAACAATAACTTAGTGTCCAAGTGTTAATTAACACCAAAACCTTCCACTTCACCCGGTTTCGAATCCCCCCAACCCCATTACATATTTTGTTAAAAAAAAAAGGGGAAATCCGTTTGGCCCGTGGATCCGGGCCAAACGGGCGGGCCTCACATCGGATTCAAGCACGGGCCGGGCCGGGCTAAAGCCCGTTAACACACACGGACAGGCCGGGCGAAGCCCATTTCACCGTTTGGCCTGTGACTGTCGGGCCAGGCCGGGTAGCCCGTGTGGGCGTCATCAACCACAACCTGAAGCATGTTGTTATTTATCAGAGCTTGCAAATTTTTACATCCTAAAAAAGTATGTACAAATTGATGCCATTGCTTTTTTTTTTTTTGTAATTTTGGAGACCTTTTTTGCTTGCATTTTGATGTGGCGATTTTCACTATATGTAATTCCCTAATTTTTTGGGCATTTTATCTCTATTTTAATGTATTTTGAAGTAGTTTTGATGTAATTTTGAGTATATGTTGGATTGATAAGTAGTAGGAAGATCATGAGACATATTTTTGTAATTTTATGAGGTTCTTCGAAGTTTATCAGAAATGCAGGGTTCAAATTGCAAAGTAACAAAGTTCAGTGGCTAGAAGAATATTGTTGAAAACTTGAAGGAGCAAATTCAGAAATCAGAAATTCAAATTAAAATGGCTGTGTGTGCGCATGGACCAAGGATTTACATGGACTGACATTTTATATAAATAAGTGAATATGATATTAAAGAGAATGATAAATTAGAGGTTAATAAAAAATTAAATAAGAATGACTAAAATAGCCCTAATATGACATGCACATGATCAAAATCTGTTTAATTTCTAACGTCGTTAGGTGATAGAGTGCAGATTTGGATGAAAGGCTATTTAAAGTGTTACTATGGGACAAAATTTGATATGGGGTGTAAAGTGAGATTACGTATATACTTTGGGGTCTAAACGTATTTTGGTCATTATATAATGTTCTGAATAAATTTATGAACGGTATAAACCTAAGTACGAATTTGGGCCAGTCCGGGCAAGGCCCAAAGTAGATTGGGCCCTAAACATAAATTCATCAAGACTCAGCTACGAGGGAAGACATGGGCTTCCTCGTCTTTCTCTGTCTCGGCATTACCTGGGCCGACCAAGGCCTTAGCAGGTGCAATGACCAAGGCACAAATCAAGAACCGAGGAGACTCCCCTCCAAGGCCGAGATACCCTCCCTTTTCGACGAGGAGGCCTCCTCGGCTATTCCATCATAGCTCCTCGGCTATACAATTACCAGGAATTGGGCGTCCCCCATTCCTTCATATTTCCTCCCCGGCTCATCATAAACTGACCAAAGTGACGATGACGAGGAGAGACCTCCCCGGCTTATCGGTAGAAGTTGCAGCTTATACAGTCCTATTCAAACAAGGATAATAAGCAGTTATAATCTTATCAGGATTGTAACCACCTCCTGTATCAATTCAAGTCAACTAAGGACTCTTCAACAGATATAATCCTCTTAGGATTTATATCTTATCCCTTTACAGTCCAAGATCAACATGGATTCTACATATCCATCCCTATAAATATAAGCTATAATTCACATTATTGGGTACGTGATCTCTTTGACTCAAAACTCTGTCAATTTGATATCTCTCTCTCAAATCGTGAACTTACTCTCACGCCGGAGGGCCTTCGCCGGAGAAGCCCCGACTTAATTTACGATTCTTGTTTCTTTTCAGGCTATTCAATCACCGAAGTACAATCTATCGCTTGAATTTGAGCTGATTCGACTTTTTGGCAGCATCCGCATCAGTTTATATTTTTCTTTGTTACCCCAAGGGAATGACGGTATGCACCAGGCAAAAACTGTGAACTAGCTGCACCGACAACTAATGGAATTGATTACTATGAGTAAACTTAAAAGAGGATTTCATCATTAAGCCTCTTTTTTTTAGGAAGAAAAACTTAAGTTTTTATTACGATTTGGCATGATAATAGCCTTTTTATGCTACTAACATGTTAGATATAACACTAATATTTTATTAATAGCATTTTATTTTATGGTCAAAAGTTTTCATGGCTACGTATGTAGGATCTCAAGTACCAAATTTACTAATATGGAATGGACCCATTCTTTCATATGCTTATTTTAAAAAGAGCCTAGCCATTTTTGTCTTTCTTTAGCTTCTATGTCGAGAGTTCGCATGACTCATGGACACAACATATACTCCCTCCGTCTCAACAATTGCTTCCCATTTTTTGCCAAGCACGCAAATTAAGAAAATGGGAGGGAAGAAAAAATATTGTGAGTATAATTTGAAAATAGGAGAGAGAATGAGTGGAGAGAATAGTAAATTATAATGGTATTGTGAGTATTAAAATAATGTAGGAGAGAGAATGAGTGGAGGGAATAGTAAAGATTCCTTTGCCAAAAAAGAAAAGTGAAAGCTATTAACGGGACACCCAAAATGACAAAATGGGAAGCTACTATTGAGACGGAGAGAGTATACATCAATCGGTCTCTCTCTTATGAAAACGTGTTTTAAACAAAAAGATGGAAAAATTAATATTTCGTAAATGTCAATTCCAATATTATAAATTATCTTAAAAAATAACATCTACTCCCCCCGTCCCAGATCAAGAGTCCTACTTTCCCTTTTAGTCTGTCCCAGATCAAGAGTCTCTTTCCTTAAATAGCAAGTTTTTTAATATATTTATATCCTTATAATTTAATATATTTACAAAAAAACCATTCATTATATCCTTATAAAGTTAACATATTTACAAAAAAATCAATCATTAACTTACTATTCCTCCCACTCATTTTCTCTCCTATTAAAAAACCAATCATTAACTACTATTCCCTACCCCATATTACAAAAAAAATATTCATTATACCCTTATAAAGTTAACATATTTACAAAAAAACCAATCATTAATTACTATTTCCTATCCCACATTTAACTTTTATTCATTTTTTAAAAAATTTCTTAAGAAGAAGCGTGAAATCCCTCCCCCCCCCCAAGGACCCTTGGTCTAAGACGGAAGGAGTATAAGCATTCAAACTGAGACTTATAAATATTCAAATTGACACTTTTAACATTTGCTAAAAGAGTACTAGTGGCATTGTTAATGATTGCCAGTTGTAATATTAAATAATGCTGATGATAGTGTTAAAAATTGCCGGCTATAGTGTTAAATAGTGTCATAATAGTGCTAAGAATTGTCTGTTGTATTGTTAAATAGTGCTGATGATAGTAATAAGATATGTCAATTGTAGTGTTAAATAGTGTCGATGATAGTGATAAAAATTATCAGTTATAGTGCTAAATAGTGTCGGTGATAAGGTTGAAAATAGTGTAAGTCATAGTGTTGAAAAAATACCGATTATAATATTGAAAAGTGCAAGTTATAGTGTCGAAAAGTGCTAGTGGGTTTTTATAAGTTTCAATTATTTACAAAAATGCCACTGCGCGTTTTATAAAATAATTCATTTTACAAAAATGCCACCGCGCATTACGGAAACACATTTTATAATGAGCAAGTGTAAAACAGGTTTTCATGAGATTTTAAATTATAAAATAATGCTATCAAATAAACTTTGTAAATTTCTAAACTAAATTTCCAAATGTCTTTGTAATATCCAATATTGAGAGGCCTGGTTGTAAATTTAGCTGTAAGCAACGCCCAAACTGCGTTTTAAATATATTTACAGTAAAACCCGCTAACATTTTAAGCATTACAAAAGAGATCCTAAATTTAGCAAACCAAAAAAAGGAAACGGTCTGCTAACCCAGTGTCAGTTTTCCACACAAGTCCTTTTTTTTTTTTTTTTGGATAACTAATTGCACAAATTGCACTACAAAATGTTCAATGTACTAATTGTGAAAAAGAAATGTCTGTCAAGGGACTCGAACCAACTTCCAAAAAGGTTTACAATCTAGCATTTTACCACTGATCTAAATAAATTATTTGATTAAATGGGTGCACTAGCACCCAATATCGTAGGCCTAGGTCCAACTTGGGGTTGAAACATACCAATTCAAAATATGGTGTCACTATATATCTCTCTAAGAAAATTGTGATGGAGAACGGGTACAATACTGACAAACTTGACTACTTTCTATAACAGCACTGAGGATTTTCCAAAGGCATATGTTGGTTTCTCTCAGGGTGAAATAATAGGGGTCGTATGTTTTACGGATGCTACATTCTTGTTTTCGATCCAAATGCACGCGCGTGCCACACACACACGCACTTGAACTCATTAGTGTAAATGGATGACATTCTGTAATAACTCTCTAATCTTGCCAAATCTAGCGCAAGTTTAGAGCAGCGTTATCCGTCAGAGAAAGAGAAGGGGAGACACTATGGGATACTCAAAGTGAGTGTTTCACTTCTACTATGATTGGGTTATATAGATAATTACATACAATGAATCCTATATAACCTATACAACTTACAAGTCAAGATTGCTACTCAATGGAAAGAATACTTCCTAGACAGTCACTATATAGTATTTATCCTACCAAAACAAATCTTTTCATATATACTATTTCCCTTGTCCCAAAATGATTTATCAATTTTTTTTTACTTTCAAAATTTGCTCTCAATCAAAATCAAATTTAAACAAATTTTTTGGGACAGAGGGAGTATAACTTAATGTTATTTATCTCAAGAAAATGCAATAATAAGAAATATTCTAAGAATATTATGTTTGGTGCAAGATTTGAAACATGATGGTTGGAGATATTTGGTGCAGAAACTGTACCATTTTAGAGGGATGGTGTAATTTCTGCACCAATTGTTGGAGATGCCCTACTAATACATTTCTGCATTCCTAAAAGTCTGAACTAATACATTTCTACATTCCTAAATGTACAACTTGTGTATCTTAATCCTTTCGGAGATTTTATTTCATGTTATTTTAGTACAATTTCATTTGACATATTGCTCAAAAGCATCTCAATTGCTGTGTAAATTCTCATTCTCTCTCTCTCTCTCTCTCTCTCTTCAGCTCACACACACAGAGAGTAATGAGCTTAACAAATCATCTACACGTTAGGTTGTGAATTGTAACTGAGAGATTTATTAGCACAGGGCTGGCTACAACATGATCATAGTTCTATTCATACATGAAGGGAGAGAGACAAGAATGAATCTGTAACTAACCAGACATGGACAATTTGGCAAGGGTTAGTGCTAACACCTTGACCCCATTTGCCATATCTTCACTGGATGCAAACTCCTCCGGCTTATGGCTATATCCTGCAAAATCAACACATCAACAAGGATTACAATGCTTGTTTTAATGCAAAATTGTACTCCCACTGTCCCAAAATGAATGTCAAAAAAAAAAAATTAAATTTGCTCTTAATCAAGAGCAAATTTGAAATTTTTTTTGGAAGTTCATTTTAGGATGGATGGAGTTCCTTAAAATTTTAAATTTGCTCTTGATCAAGAGCAAATTATTTTGGGACTAAGGCTTTGTTGTTGTTGTTGTTGTTGTTGTATTCATTATGGGACGGAGGGAGTTCCTTTTAGCATTAGTTCCATATGTCTAATACCGTTTCTGAATTTCCTCGCTTCATTTTTCACTGAAATCTTTATGGACAAAAATGCATACAAGAATTTTTATTAAACTAGTACTCTCGTAGTCCCAAAAAAAGAGTCCCACATTTTCTAGTCAACCCAATTGAACTGACCAAATTTTAAGAAATTTTAATTATAATGAAGAAATTCCAAGAAATTGTTATTGATCAATTACAGATTTTAGAATTTCACGAGGATAATTGAGTTTTCACAGTCAAAGTGCAATCAAGTTGACTTTAAAAAAAAATAGTCTCTTTTTTTGGGGACTGATGGAGTATATTTCATGAAGGATTCCTAATTAACTTCAGTATGGAATCCCAATCTAATTCAGTCAGGAATATTTTGTTCATCTTGATGCTCTGATAGTAAATGTTAACTAAGCTGGAAAAGAGGGGAGAGCTCATACCTTTGTAGCATGGAATGAAGATCATGCCCATTGGTGCTTTTCTGCAAGAATTTAGCATACCTTAATAACATGAGTTTATAAAAAAGCAAAATCATCTCATTGCTAGTAGTTGCTTCCTTGAAAAGGAGTTGTTTTATTTTTTTCCTGAAAACCTGGCTCTTCATATTTTACTTGAGAAGAATGTGCAATTTCATTGCTTTCTTCTCTTTACTTGCACATAGTACTCCCTCCGTCCCAAAATGAATGACCAAAAAAATTTCAATTTGCTCTTGATCAAGAGCAAATTGAAATTTTTTGGACATTCATTTTGGTACAGAGGCAGTATTATTTATATCTGAAGATTTTTTTGTGCATTCACGTCTGCATTTCGTAAATGTGGCACTATGACTATCACACAATTTTCAATAAGATAATAAACTGCGGGGAACAATGATGTGTGTGTGTATAAATATTTTACAAACTTGTGAAATTTATACAAAATCACTTACCTGGCCATGAATAAAGAGTCATGATATGCTCTACTGATCATCTTCTTGTAAGTCATGTTTAGTTGCTGGGCAGAAGACTCCATTGCTTCAATTACTAATTCATTTGAAAGAGCTGGTGGATCCTGATTGACAATTTTAAATTCTGAAAGCTTGACATTACGTCTCTCCGATATGGTTAAAGCAGACTGACGGATTTTTTCAATTACAATGTTTCTTCGCTTTTCATCGATGTCTCTTGTATCTGTGCAACATAGATTATCTTTTTCAATGCCCTCAAGTATTCTTTAGCAGCGTTAAATTAACGGGGCCTAGTTCATATTCAATTTCACATTATAAGGGGGGCATTATAGATAACTGAAATAGGTAAACTTCTAAAATTGGTAACAGTACACTTATTCTGGGACGAACCAACATGGAATAGGGGATACTTTTTTCTTTGAGATATAGGGAGTACGGTTTTACTATCTTGGTCATACAGATATATATACCTATTTCCAGATGAGCTTTGCTGGGGATACTGTTGATTGCTCCAGGATGCAGGTCGAGAATACCTTCAAAACGGAATAATTTAAAAAATGTGCTCAACATCAAGATTGTATGTGAAATCTATATTATAAATCACACCATTGTTTTGAACAGTGGTGTGAATAGTTCCATCCGCGGAAATGACCATTTTGCCCTCACTATTCACTCCCTTTTCCATTTTGCCCTTTAAAAAAAAAAATTATAATTTTTTTTTTTTTTTTAAAAAAATGTGGCCTTGGACACGGGCATATTTAAAAAAATAATAATAATAAATTAAAAAAAAAAAAACAAAAAACGTGGCCTTGGACACGGGCTTAGGCTAGTATACGATAAGAGTAATGCCAGGGGAAAAAATAGTCACTAAACCTTGCTCCAAAATCACCGGTGGCATTCATAGATTGGTGTTTAAATCATATTGATATAATGATTGGACCACATATTGAGTAGCCAATTAACTACTGACAACAATGTTTTTTTTTTGAAACCACAACAAGGGTTTCGTGAGCTAGTTTTTGTGACTATTTTGTGCCCCTATCATTACTCATGTGATAATGCAGTTTACAATTACTCTCTTAAAACTCACAGTTTCCATTACCATACATACTGTTCTGCTAGTGGTCAATAAGATAGACGTAATAGATTTTTTGGACAGGAAAAAGAAAGGCTTACCAACAGTACCAACAGTGTCAATAGAACCAGATTCTAAAACATGTTTTTCCACAGCTAGAGCCAACTCTGCTGCAGCCAGTCCTGCATCATTTCTGTTCCAAATCATATATACTTGAACTAAAGACCATTCAATGTGCTTTAAATAGCCATACCACTTGTTATCGAACTAAAGAGATCCAGACAATTAATCGAAGAATCTAAATCGGTAGCATTAACTGCTATCTACTAGTCTACTACTAAAGCAATGTCTCATAGCTCCCTCCGTCCCAAAATGCCATTTTCCAAAAAAAAAAAAAAAAAAAAAAAAACCAATTGTCCCAAAATGATTATGCATTTTAAGGAAGTTACTACAAGACCTTCAAAAATTATAGAGTACACTTTTCCAATATGTACTTGCCGTGCTACAAGGCTAGAAGGACAATAGTAAGGGCACTTAAGTATATTTGCTAATAAAATTGCTTAGAAGTCAACTATTCCAAAATATCTTCTTTTTTTAAAAAACAATCATTTTGGTACGGAGGGAAGTAGAATTCTAAAAAGTCGAATGTGAAATCAAGGAGGGAAGAAAACCTTCAGTTTTCATCTATAAGAGCCCACAAATTGAGACAAGAAATCATCACCTTTGTGGCATTAATACGGCCCCAGCATGTCCACCATTTCCTTCAAAATCAACTTTGATGCTTGCAGGAGCAGCAATCGCAGTCACAATACCGACAGAAATACCTAGGTTAAAGAAGAAACCAAATATGTAAGTGATCTAATTAAATAAATACAGTAAGTTTAAATGGACCTACTAGTAGATGAAACCATAAGGTAATAGACTAGGAATATACCTTCTTCTTCCAGCAGAGGACCTTGCTCTATGTGCAACTCTACAAAAGCTGAATAGCTGCCTCTCTCTAAGAAAACACTAGAAATTTCCTCATTTTCTTTTGCATAACCAGCAGATCTTGCAGCCTCCAAAAATGAAACATTATAATTATCTACCGTCTGCGTAAGAGTTTTTGCAAGTTCCTCGCTTCCTGCCAATAAGCGGCTGCACAAACCAGATAAATTAGAAAGCTCAATAAGTTTTTTTTTTTTTAAGTTTTCTCCAGCAACCATACACTATTAAAATAAAAGGGAGGGGGTTTCGGAGAATAAAAAGATCTAGAGCATAATCGTAGAAATGATTATGGAACAGAAATCATATACGTATAGAAGTTCAAGTGAAAATTATTCTCAGGCAATTGATAAAATAAGGTTTGATGCTGTGCAGGGTCTAACCTTCCCAAGCAGCTGATCCCAAATCTTGTAGGCTCTTCAGAGGTGAACATGATAACCTCCAGTGACCGTTTGGGCTTAAAGCCAGATCTAACAATTTCCCAAAGACAATTCATAAGCAGAAATCAGCTCATAAAACTTAAAATACAATAACATGTGCTTAGTTTTCTGATTACCAATATGATAAAATTAAGTGCACAACTAACTATTCATCTCCAGTGTTAACAACATTCACAGCAGTAAATTGATTCTGTCTGTCCTATGGACTTGTAATGAGAGAAGGCGAAATTTTATTTTATTTTTAATTTTTTTAACTTAAGACAGTAGGGAAAGCAGCATACCTTTTGAGCACATTAATGGCTTCAATTGCACCCAAAACACCAACCACACCATCATACTTCCCCGAGTATGGAATAGCATCAATGTGAGAACCTGTTGAAACTGCTGAAAGATCTGGTTCACTGCCAATCCTGATTCATATAAACTATATGAGAATTTGGAGAAAAATGTCAGGTCCAAAAGTTTTTAACCTAAGTAAGAAAAATAACCTTAAGTATTCACAGACGGAGAGATAACTCAACAGGGAAAATATAGGTTGACACAAAGAAATATAAATTGTTGGCTCGTCTCTGTCAGCTTAATTTTTTAATTTTTTGGCAACAATTGGTTATGAGTTTAATCTGCTTCACTGTGCATTTGTAGGAAAATCTCACAGTATTGTAAGAAAATTGTCTGTCATACATATATACAATCCGCAAAACCGTACACATAACTAGATGTAAAACATACCAACAACTTAATGGAGGCATGGACTAGTACAAAAATGAAGAGTAAAACTAAAGAAAAAAAAAACATAGGACATTGAGAATTGGCGTAACATATTTGGTATGAAAGGTGTTAAATAAGATCCAACATATAAAGGAAATCTTACCACTGAGCAAAAATGTTGCCAACTGCATCCTCCCTCACAGAAAGACCAGAAAGTCCCATCAAATTTTTGATATACCTGTATTTTAAATGAAAAACCTTCTTAAAGAGTCCACATTGATGCAAGAACGTTATTACCAAACTGTTTTATGCTCTGTCCAATGCTGTTCTAAATTCAAGGCATGTTTAGATTTATATCCGACCCCAGTACTTATGGCAAAATACCTTTTCTCTAGGATAAAATTTTGAAAAGGGGCTGCATAAAGGTAACGGTTCAATTGAAAATTTAACAAACGACTATCTTACATAAGGGATAGTGGCCGAGACTCATGTAAGCAGAAAGTTTGTATCCATATAAATAAACGTATCCACTACTACTGCTAGATAAACGGTGTTTTTTCAGTCTGGTAGCAGGAGAAAATATTACAGTATGCCCTCAAATAAAAATGTTCTCAACAGAACATTGCTCACTGTCAATTAAGTTCCCAATTATGAAAAGCAGGAAACTTAAACGACGCAGAATTTCTCAATATAAGTTCCAATTCCGCAAGCTTTTGTCTCTAAGACAGAATTTGTCTACTTCATGCCTATCATAAGACCTATCATCGTACAATTTAACTATCAATACCAGTTGGTAATTACCGATTTAAGCACATAATACCAGTTTCGGTAGCTTACCTCCTAGCCAGTACATCTTTCTCGCTGTACAAGATTCTCGTTACTGAAGGCGCTGATGAATCAGAGAAACTTGCCAATTCATCAATCTAACAGAGAAACACTGCAGAAAATCAACCTCTGTAGCACTAAATAAAGTAAAGAACATCATATTATCCAAAGAGGGCTCATTTGTAACTATTATTCATAGTACAAACAATGTAGCTTGTGATCATGCAAGGCTAAGTATTAAAAATCTTTAGATAATATACCCGCCTTAATGTGGTCAAAGCAAATAAGGTCATACAAAACAGTATAATTACAAATTAAAATATAAGTACACCATCTCTTTATCAAATGAAATGAACATTAACTTTCTATATAAGATTAAAAATCCCAACAAAGTATCTGCCTAGACTGTAGAGATCAAATCTTTCCGAAAGATACTCAAACTACATCTTAATAATGATTATCTAAATATACTTTCAACCACTCCACAGTTCCATAGTAAAGGTGGACCAACTTTGACTATGAAAGTTAACTTGACCATTTTTATTAAATAAAATAGGTATTGATAATACTCTTTTCTAAAATTTAAACAAAAACCAATTGATATATACTTCTTCTGTCAAAAATAATGCTCTATTTTCTACATTGGAAAGTCAACTTATTTAACACATACTTATTGTCAAAAATGGACTTCAATAACTGAGACAATGTTTAGACTATCAATAGGCCATCACATATTTAGAATATCTCAAAGTCGAATAATTTACTACGAGCATAAATCTTTGGCCAAAAATTCATCAAGTTGACCAAACAAAGTCATTTTAACGAGTAAGAAGGGAAACAGCATCAAATTATCGTTTGGAAGAATGGCTGACCTAGGGCTAGGGCTATTCTTATGCAAGGAGATTACTACTTACTAAGTGGCATTCAAAAAAAAATACAGTTCAATCATTGGCAGAAAAGATCAAACACCGAGAAACAATTTTTAAGTAACTAAACTAAAAACCAGTTGTTATTCGATTAATAATAAAAACCACATTCAGCAATCAATTTCAGAAAACCCCCAAAACCAATACATTACCCACTGCATAATCAATTCACTTGATACCCAATATCACAATCACTTCAATATTATATAAACTTGATGCTAGATTGGTACCCAATCATGAACACTCCTTTTAATCCATTTTAAATTCAAAATTCATTTCATTATTATCCAAAAAATCGAACTTAAAGAAAACCCGGTAGATAGAATATGATTAGGATTATACCTGATTCTGAAGAGTTGATGAATCAACAGACAAAGAAAGAGTTGAGGAATGAGATTCATGAATTGGGAGGCCAGAAAAATCCTCCATAGTTTTGACTGTTGGGTCTTGTTCTTGTTCTTCTGCTTCATAATTTATGGATTGAGTTGAAGGAATGATACAAATGAACAACTGGGTAGCAAGGAGAAGAAGAAGAGGGAATCTGAGATACACCATTTTGTTCGGATTGTTTTTTTTTTTTTGTGTGGAGTTGTATTATTGTGTTGCTGTGTTTTTGTGTTTTTGTGTTTATAAATGGGTAAATTGCAGTTTAGTTACCCATGTTTTATCAGTTTTTGCAATTTGGTTCCTAAGAGTGTAAAAGTTGCAAACTCATTCCCAACATTGTCAATTTGTTGCAATTCAATGTAAATCCAGTTAAAAACTAACTTTCGTTAACAATTAAGGACATATGGCTAACACATGAATAAAGGAGGGACAAGATGGACATTTTTCATAAGGCAAATTGCAGTTTGGTTACCTATGTTTTGTCAATATTTGCAATTTGGTTATTATGATTATGATTATTATGATTATTATTATTATAATTATTATGATTATTATTATTATGATTATTATGATTATTATTATTATTATTATTATTATTATTATTATTATTATTATGATTATTATTATTATTATTATTATTATTATTATTATTATTATTATTATTATTATTATTATTATTATTGTTATTATTATTATTATGATCATTATGATTATTATTATTATTATTATTATTATGATTATTATTATTATAATTATTATGATTAAGATTATTATGATTAAGATTATTATTATAATAATAATCATAATAATAATAATAATAATAATAATAATGCATGCATAATTATGTATTATTGTCTAAAAATTTATGAATCATTTTGATTTAACGAGGAAAATTGATTTGTTCCTTCTCCTTTTAAAATACTGTTATTGTCTTATAAAGTAATACATAATGAAATTCGGAAGTGAGTTTTGCTAAACAAAAAGAAAAATAAAATACTGAAGTTTCTTGAAATTATTTTCTTTTATATTATGACCTTTTTATTGGATTACAAAAGTGCTGTATAGGAGTAATATTTTATATTAGATCAAGAAGAACAATTTTTATTACTACTTCTACTTAAACACCCGTTTAATGTTTTTTTTTTTTTTAAAAAAAAACAACTTGTTTAATGTATACTCCCTCCATCCCACAATAATATGTAAACTTTCTATTTTGGGCGTCCCACAATAATATCTAACTTTCCCTAAATGGAAAGGAATCTTTACTATTCCCTCCACTCATTCTCTCTCCTACATTATTTTAATACTCACATCACCATTATAATTTACTATTCTCTCCACTCATTCTCTCTCCTATTTTATTTTCACACTCACAACACTTTCAATATAATATTTCCTCCTTAAACCCCGTGCAAAACCCAAAAGTCCATAAATCTATGGAACGGAGGGAGTAATTTGTTAGGGGTTAGGAAGGCGGCCCGAAAGCTGAGACATCCACGTAATTAATTAGTCATATTATTAAGTTAAATGTGCTGTGTTGACAGGTCAAATAGTCTTTAATCATGTGTTTATTTATTTATGATTATTATTATTATTATTATTATTATTATTATTATTATTATTATTATTATTATTATTATTATTATTATTATTATTATTATTATTATTGTTATAATTATGATTATTATGATTATTATTATTATTATGATTATTATTATTATTATTATTATTATTATTATTATTATTATTAGGGAGAGTGACCGGGAAGTTCCAAAAAAGTATCATAATGTCCAAAAAGTTTCTTCACCATGTTGTATTATAGATGCAGTATTATATTCACATATGAGTGAATATAATAATATTGCATGCAGTATTATATATTACTGCATAAGAACTTCCTGGTCATTTTGATTTAATGAGGAACTTGAGGGGAAGTGATTTGTTTCAAAAGAAACTTTCGGGTCAAATTCTCTTATTATTATTATTATTATTATTATTATTATTATTATTATTATTATTATTATTATTATTATTATTATTATTATTATTATTATTATTATTATTGTTATTATTAATATTATGATCATTATTATTATTATTATTATTATTATTATTATTATTATTATTATTATTATTATTATTATTATTATTATTATTATTATTATTATTATTATTATTATTATTATTATTATTATTATTATTATTATTATTATTATTAGGATTAGGATTAAGATTATTATGATAATTATTATAATAATAATCTTAATCATAATAATCTTAATCATAATAATTATAATAATAATAATAATAATAATAATAATAATAATAATAATAATAATAATAATAATAATAATAATAATAATAATAATAATAATAATAATAATAATAATGATCATAATATTAATAATAACAATAATAATAATAATAATCATAATAATAATAATAATAATAATCATAATAATAATAATAATCATAATAATAATAATAATAATCATAACAATAATAATAATAATAATAATAATAATAATAATAATAATAATAATAATAATAATAATAATAATAATAATAATAATAAATAATAATAATAATAATAATAATCATAATAATCATAATAATAATAATCATAATAATAATAATAATAATCATAATAATCATAATCATAATAACCAAATTGCAAATATTGACAAAACACAGGTAACCAAACTGCAATTTGCCCTATGAAAAATGTCCATCTTGCCCCTCATTTATTCATGTGTTAGTCATATGTCCTTAATTGTTAACGAAAGTTAGTTTTTAACTGAATTTACTTTGAATTGCAACAAATTGACAATGTTGGGAATGAGTTTGCAACTTTTACACTCTTGGGAACCAAATTGCAAAAACTGATAAAACATGGGTAACTAAACTGCAATTTCCTCGTTTATAAATGTAATTAGTGTGTGCGGTAGCGAATTGTGCCGGTCACTAAAGTGGGATGGTGACTGTACAAACTACTTCACTGGTTTTTTTATTTTGTACTACAATTTATACAATTTAAAAGGGCAAATTGCAATTTGGTTAGTTATATTTATATCAGTTTTGTAATTTAATTTTCAACATTGAAAAAGTTGTAAGTTGATTTCTAATATTGATATTTTATTGCAAATTGATATAAAAACTAATAAAATTTTAATTTTTTAACGGAATTAAAGTCATGTGCATGTAAATAATTTTTCAAGGGGCATGCTAATCATTTCGCAGGGAAAAAAGGAATAATTTACTCTTTAACATCAAAACGACATAGCTTTATAACACTTGGTTAATAAAAAAACGATTCAAAAATATAAATTAATTAAAAAAACACGTAAAATAGTGAGTGGTGGTGACTATGGTTCTAATAGTGGTAGTGGTCGGTGGTGTTGGGATTGAAATGAATATAAAATGACCATTATGACTTTTAAAAATTCAATTGCATAGCGCATATTTGGATTTTGTCAAAAAAAAAAATTAGCATTTTGTTAATTTCACACCAATTAACAACAAAATGTCGATATTAGGAATCAGATTGCAACTTTTTCAATATTGGAAACCAAATTACAACAGTGACACAAATATAGGTAACCAAATTGCAATTTGCCCTTTAAACAATAATAAAGAAAATTATACATACCCCCACGACCGCTAGCATAAAGGTCAAATCATATTACTCAAACCGAACCAAACCAGCTTGATCTGGTTCAAATCGTCTTGTTTCGATTTTGGAGCGATTTAGTTTTGCAATTCAAATCAAAATATGAATTTTTATTAAAATATATGGTTTGACGGCCTGCAATTTGGACAAACTGCAATTTTGTTTGGTTTGGTCTAAAGAAATCCGATCACAAATCAAAACGAATAATATAATTTACCAATTTTGAGAGCAAACTGAATTACTCATGCATTAAAAGCAAATCAGACAGTACGATTTAGTTTGATTCAATTTCAAATTGTGATCTTGACCAAACCGCTTAAACCCTAATACAATACTTGTATTATCAATGGAAAAAATTCTCAACGACCCTCACATTCAGATTGTATTCCTTTTAAGTGGAGACCTTTTGTAAATTACAAATCGAGAGTTATGTCGAGATTATAATTCCATAGACACCTATAGGTCCCCCACTCCTCCCTCCTTCACGTCATTTTATCTCCCTTTTCCTTCTCCTTCTAAAAACACATACACACACACAAACAATCCATTTTCTCTCTAAACCTTAACTATAACCCCCTCCCCTCTCCCCTTAATTTTGATCTCTTCCTTTCTCTCTCTAAAAAATAACACACGCTCAAAGTTCTCTCTCTCTCTTTGAACTATCTCCTCGATGCCGACCTCCGGCGACGTTCTCCTCACCTCACTTCGCCTCTCTCTCTATCTCTCTGGATCCTCTCATTTCTTCTTCTTCGGGGCCGTTTCCGGCGCATCATCATTTCCTCTCCCCAAATCTGGCAACCCTCAGTGCTATGTACCTCTCTCCATGCATCATTTCTAGATCGAAAACTAGTAAATATGACAATCCCCCATGTCTGTCCAACAACAACACAACACCACCAGATCTGTTGCTTTTAATAGATCTAAGACGAAGACGGAGCACCATGGATTTGAGTTTTGTGCAATTATTCACGCTGATGATGTTCTTGTGGTTGAATTAATCCTAGTGTCGCACCCATACCTTAACCTTATTTCTCCCATCAAAATCAGTTTAGCTTTTTTTTTTTTTTGGATCTTTCCGTTTCTCCAAAAAAATGTATTTTTTTCTTCTGTTTTTAATTAATGAGTCCATATAAATGAATGAATGTTACTCGACCTCCGTTTAGGGACTATTGTTGAGTGTAAATGAGAGAATAGAAGGAGAATTAGGTATTTTTCCAAAAAAAAAAAAATGATGCCAATTAATCAGCAACCTCGTTGGGGCACTCTCCTTTTCATGGATGGCATTAAGAGCCAAAAACCTGCTTGTTGGGAGATTTAGTTTGCCTACATTACGTAAACTCCATACAAGATAATTCGATTTGTTTGAATTAATTGTATATTTTTGCTCTTATACTTCAGTTATCAGAGTTGTAATGTGTAAATTATCGAATTAATTCACAGCTGTTATTGTAATTTTTTATTATTTTGGTTGAAAAATTATCTTATAGCTTAATTATAAGAGGAGAATTGGTCGTATACTTTAGTTATAAAAATTGTAATGTGTAAATTATCATATTATTTACTGGATATTATTGGAATTATTTATTTTTTTGGTTGAAAAATTTGTCTTATAGCTAAATTATAAGAAGTTCATTGGTCTTATACTTCATTTATAAGAGTTATAATATGTAAATTATGAAATTAATTCATGGCTAAATAAAGAGTTTCAGACAGCTGCGGCAATGTTGCTAAACGGTCGGGCCAATGATGGGGCGAAAAACAGTGAAATTAGGATGAATAAGGCAGAGATTGGGAGGGTTCCAGGAAAACCCATGTTGGAAATGAGATTACTTATTGAAATGGATTTGAAATTGTAGGTATAATTTTGTGGGTGGTGGGTATTTATTAATGATGGTGAAGGTGGAGAAGAGGTGAATGGGGTTAATGGTGGGAAATTGAAGGCAGAGAAGACTTTTCCAGGTCTCCCTTCGGTCTCTTTCTCCTCCAGGCAGATCGGGCCTCCATTACAGTCTCCAACCTCCGCTATCATCCACCACCAGTTTGGCTGTTAGCACTGCCTACACTCAAAATTCAACAACTCTGACCCAAGATAACCGCCCCTTCTCCCTCGTCAAGCTCTGGTTCTGGAAAACACCTTCACCCGCCATTAAAGTCAGTGCTCCTGTTTCTCCAACATAAATCCAACTACAACTCTGGCCCCTTCTATAATTGCTCAAGCCAGAGTGACAAACTTCCCTCATCTTATCCGTTTGCACACTCAAGTCATTCTTAGGCTGCATATTCAAAACCGACTGCCCCATTACAGATTTGGTGGAATTATGGAAGGGATGGCTGGGAGAAATATAGAGATGGAGAGGAGGTTAGTATGGTCATTTCTATCCTGACTTTTTGTAAAAATAGGCATTGGGGGGTATTTAGTAATGTTGTGGGGGTGAATAACTGTCATGCCCCGAAATTTGCAATTGCATGACCTTCGAGAAGTGACGAACAAAATGATATCATATTTGAATCCCAAAATGAGACCTAACTTTTTTTACTCACATAATAACAAACCAAAACCACATATATAAATCTTGAAGCGAGTACATCAGAGTTACTATCCTCTGACCAAAACTCAAAGCTGAAACCAGCCTAAACATTAACAAACTATGAAACCTTAAACATTTTACACAAGTTATACATACAACACCAAAGTTCATAATGTCCAAAAGGCATACACTCCGACTCTAGTTTCAAAACTCTCCAGCAAAACCTTCTCAGCATCAACTACTATCCACCTGGGAGGGAAAAGGGGAACGAAAAGGGTGAGCACAAATTGTCCAATAAGAGACTTGCTAACACAAGGGGGTGGCAATGTATAGATAACCCAGCCAAGCACTAACAATTATACTGAACCCAACCACCCATTATATAAGAGAGAAGTGAAAGGATTACAAATGAATCAAGTTCCAAATCAAAGTTCCGAAGTCAAAATTCAATTACACTTGAGTTGGCTAAATGCCCAAATTCAAAGTCGACTATTCATCATAGTATCAAATGCATATAACACTATGATTACAAGCCGCAAATATAACAACCGGTGTTAAAGTCATCTCTTGTTGAGGAATTCAAATTTCAAATACTCAAAGTGTAAATGATAGAGTAGCAAAACTGAATAATCGAATTCAAATGAATTGATCTAATAAATGATCACGAATAACAAAGCAAACTAATCAAATGTTACCGTTGACAAATAATGAAAGGGTACTAGGTTAACAAGACAACTTACCTTAGCTCCGAACTGATCCAAAACCAATGCTATAACCGCTAACAAACCTTAGTCTAACACATGAAAAGAAGAAAGTGATTCAGGATATAATATTCGATAACAAATATTTTCAATACCCTTAACTATATCAAATTAACTTCATTTAAATATATAATCTGATCGTGAGAATTCAATAGATGAAAAGTACACAGAAATTTAATCCCTTTAAACTCAAAATCACTCAATTCCAATTTAAAACGAATAAGATATGAGTTATTAAAGTTAACAAATTTTATTAACCTGACAAGGACCAATCTGAAAATATTTTACAACCACAGGGACCAAATTGGTATTGGTACAAATACATGGACTAAATAGGACATTCTTAATCTCATTTTTTAGCAACAATAACTTATCTAACATGCTTTCAATTAAACTGTAATATTAACGGAACAAATTCAATGTTAAAGCAAGTATCAAATAAGATCAAACAATCGAAATATGTATTAATAAAATGGAGTACCATGATAATACGGATATAAAAAGAATAATAAAACTGACACGAAATCGATACTGCGCAATATCTTTTACCACGAAATAGCTAAAACTATGCCACCAAATAATTCACCAAAGATGAACTGAACCTCGAACTAGGCTCCACGGCTCAAGCTTAGGAACCCAAAAGTATAGTTGAATTATCTGCCTTTGCTCAAGCTTTGAAAAATAAAGCATACAAACTTTTTCTCTCCGGATTAAGATCAGATGATCATGTTTAAATACTAGAATTATTACAACCTAGTACAAGTGAGTCATTACTTAATATTTCACTATTTGGACATCTCCTACTTGAACTACTTGAACCCACGTGAAGATATGAACTAGTCATACCCACGTGAAGATATGAACTAGTCATCAATCCATGTATACTCTGCCGTCTCGTGGGTCCCACACTCAAACTACGTCCAACTAACTTGAGAAACAAATACTCCAAAATGATCCATATTTTTATTTTTTTATATTTATTATTATTATTATAATATTATTATTATTATTATTATTTTCTCCATCTCATAATAAAATGTTACTTAACCAAAAAAAAAATTACTACTTTACTTTTATTAGTATTATTTCTATACCAAACACTACTTATCATTATTATTATCTTTAAAATAATAACATTATTTTAAAACGCAAATATATGCACTCAAAATGGATCAAATAATTGGGGTGTTACATTCTCCCCTCCTTAAAAAGAATCCAGTCCCTGAATTCAAATACCTGATCTTTCAAACAAATGTGGGTAATTCTTCTTCATCATTTCTTCTGACTCCCAAGTAGCTTCCTCTACTAGATGATTTCGCCATAATACTTTGACCAATATAATCACCTTTGATCTCAAAGTCTGATCTTTTCTACCCAAAATCTTAACTGGTAGTTCTTCGTATGATAAATCTAAACTAACTTGTATTGGTTCATATCGAATGACATGAGATGGATCTACCAAATATCTCCTCAAGACTGATACATGGAACACATTATGCACATGTGGCAAGTCTAGAGGTAGAGCTAAACGGTACGCGACAGGCCCAATCCTTTCTAAGATTTCAAATGGTCTGATATAACGCGGACTAAGCGTCCCTTTCTTGCCAAATCTCATTACTCCTTTCCATGGCGACACTTTTAAGAAAACATGATCACCAACATCAAACTTTAAATCACGCCGACGGTTATCCACGTAACTTTTCTGTCGACTCTGTGATGTAGGCAACCTTTCACGAATTAATTTTACTTTCTATGTTGTCATCTGAACCAACTCGAGGCCTAATAATCTTCTTTCACCAACCTCATCCCAATACAGTGGTGATCTACCCTTTCTACCATACAATGCCTCAAATGGAGCCATCCCGATGCTTGCTTGGTGACTGCCGTAAGCAAACTCAATCAACGATAGATGCTCATCCCAATTACCCTTAAAATCAAGCACAAATGCTCGAAGCATATCTTCAAGGGTCTCAGTATTATCTTCGATTGGCCGTCTGCGGTTGATGAAAAGTCAGATACCGAACCAAAGCTTGGTACCCATAGATTCTTGTAGTCTACTCCGTAATCTCGAAACAAACCGTGTCTCTATCTGATACAATAGACACGGGAACACCTTGTAATCTAACAATTTCTTGTATGTAAAATCTTGCAAGTTTGTTCAAGGAATAATTGGTCCGTATTGCTAAGAAAAGAGTAGATTTTGTGAGCCGATTAACAATAACCCATATGGAATCGTGTCCTCCCGAGGTTCTAGGAAGACCTGAAACAAAATCCATTGTAATATGTTCCCACTTCCATTCAGGAATAGGTAATGGTTGCAACATCCCTGGGGTCATTGATGTTCAACCTTTACTTGTTGACATACTAAACACTTTGAAACATACTCAGCGATCTCTCTCTTCATATTTGACCACCAATAGTGATTGTGCAAATCCTTATACATTTTGGTACTGCCGGATGGACTGTCAAGTTGGACTTATGGGCTTCATCCATTATTTCTCTTCTCAATTCAGTATCTGCTGGCACACACCACCGATTTCCTATCTTCATCATTCCATTACTATCAAGGGTAAAGTCGTATATCTCACCGAGTTCAAGTTTACTTTTAATTGCAGCCAAACTTGGATCAGACATCTGTGTCGCTTTAATCTTCTCTAACAATGAAGGTTGTGCTATCATTTGCGCCAACATGCCCGCTGAACATGGAAATCTGATCTCTAATTCCAGCTTTTGTATATCCATTAATAAGGGTCTTCGTCTCGTGATAAGAGAAGCCAAGTTTCCCGTATTCTTTCTACTCAATGCATCTTCTACAACATTGGCTTTGCCGGGGTGATATAAGATAGTGCAATCAAAATCCTTAAGTAGTTCCAACCATCTCCTCTATCTCATATTCAACTCCTTCTGAGTGAACAAGTACTTAAGACTCTTGTGATCAGTGTATATCTCACATGATTCACCATACATGTAATGCCTCCAAAGCTTCAAAGCAAAAACAACTGCTTCAAGTTCAAGATCATGAGTAGGATAATTCTTTTCATGATTTCTAAGCTGTCGCAAAGCATAAGCAATAACTTTCCCATGCTGCATCAAAACACAACCCAAGCCCTTACGAGATGCATCATTATATATCGTAAATCCTCCGGTACCAGATGGCAATGTAAGTATAGGTGCAGAAACTAGTCGGTCTTTTAACTCTTGAAAGTTGTCCTCACATTGAGTTGACCATTCAAAGTTCACATTTTTTTGAGTCAAACGAGTCATTGGGCCAGCAATACGAGAGAATCCTTTCACGAATCTTTGATAGTACCCTGTCAAACCCAAAAGCTTCGAATCTCATTTACAGAAGTAGGCCTTTTCCAATTAACCACTGCTTTAATCTTGGCAGGATCCACAGAAATCCCATCTTCAGTAATTACGTGCCCGAGAAAAGCTACCTTTGTTAGCCAAAAATCACATTTTTTTTAAATTCGCAAACAACCACTTGTCTCTTAGCATTTGTAACACCATCCTCAAATGTTCTTCATGTTTATCCAAACTCTTGGAGTAGATCAGAATGTCATCAATGAAGACAATAACAAATTGGTCAAGGTATGGCTTAAAGATACGATTCATTAAATCCATAAAAACAGCAGGGGCATTCGTAACTCCAAATGGCATCACAAGAAACTCATAATGACCATACCTTGTTCTAAAAGCTGTCTTCGGCACATCTTCTTTCTTTACCTTCAACCGGTGTGTAAGGTATTATAAGTACCCCAATTCGGATTGCTCCTTATCCGTCACACGGGAAACACCGCGGACTCACACAAACGTGATCCTGAAGACACGTAGCCTTTAAAAACCCCAAAACCACCAACCAAACCAAGGTAGGACCTTTTCGGGATAAAATAAAACAAAAGGACTTTTTTGGGAATTATGAAAAAATCCAGCCTGCAGGAGTGTTCGCGCGGACACTTTTGCAACTAGACATATTCATGGAAAAAATCCCCTTAAAGTCCACTATATTCCCTTAAATCCAGGAAAACAAAAAAAATGGTAATGACATAAGTATCCGCGCGGACACTTTTGCAGTTTTCTTGGGCCTATAAATAGAGGCTCCCCTCTCATTTTCTTCACTCCACCCTTCTCTCCTCTCTCCCGCAGCCTTCAGGCTCCCCTCTCAGCCCTTTCGAGGCATCCCGGTCCCTTTCGATCCTTCCCGGGGCCTTCCGAGCCCTCCCGAGGCACTTTGAAGCCCTCTCGAGCCGCCCCGAGGCGCTCCCGAAGCATCCTGAAGCCCTGCCAGTCTGCCCTGAGGCACCCCCGAAGCATCCCGAAGCCCTGCCGATCCATCTTGAGCCATTTCGAAGCATCACAAGCCATTTTGGTCATCCCGAAGCCCTGTCGGCACATTCCGAGGCATCCCGAGGCAAGCCGAACCTCTGACCGAATCAACCTAGCAAACTCGAGGCAAGCCAAACCTCTGCCCGAATCCACCTAGCGATCCCGAGGCACGCCAAACCTCTGCCCGAATACACACAGCGATCCCGAGGCACGCCGAACCTCTACCCGAATCCACCCAGCGATCCCGACGGAAGCCGAACCTCTACCCGAATCCACACAGCGATCTTGAGGCACGCCGAACCTTTGCCCGAATACACCTAACAATCCCAAGGCAGGCGGAACCTCTGCCCGAATCCACACAGCGATCCTGAGGCACTCCGAACCTCTGCCCGAATACACCTAGCAATCCCGAGGCACGTCGAACCTCTGCCCGAATCCACCCAGCGATCCTGATGCACGCCGAACCTCTGCCCGAATCCACAGCAATCTCGAGGCACGCCGAAGCTCTATCCGCAGACACCGGTACATCCCGAGGCAATTCTGATCCGTCCCGGAGCACTATTCACACTCAACCAATATTGGTAAGGCCTCCTTCCAAAACTATTTCAATTCATTTCAATACTTAAATACATAGCATACAATGTAGACATTACTTTCAAAATGCATTTTTAAAAGCACACACACATAGACACACATAACACTTTTAAAGAAAGAGGGGTATCGAAAGACTCGTGTATACGAGGTGACTCAGGTGAGCTCTACTATTCTATTCCCGAGGCATAACCTGACCTCCGAACTCAAAAATCTCATCACACAACAACTTTTAAACAAGATCCTTTTCTCAATGTTTTGGGCTATATCAAAACGGCGTGGCGACTCTACAAAAACGCAGCGACACCTCCCGACAGCGCGAGATGACCGTCCGGCCACGGATCAGGTAATTTCAGGTATGCATACTTTAACCCTCCTAGCTTTATCTATAATTTGATTGATACCATAACTTCATCTCTATTTTCTGGAATTTAGGCCCATATGTAATGAAGCTTAGATTTCAATTTTTTAGTATAAGTCTATTTTATAGAATAGGTTTATTTAGGCTTGAAGACTGGCATAATTTCATTGGACATGAGGTTTCAAGTCAAAAGGTTTTGAAGACTTGCAAAACCGCAGTTCAAGTGCAGACCGCATCTATGAAACCGCACAATGAAAACTGCTTATGTGGTTCTCATCTTGAAACCGCACCTTGAAAACTGCAAGAGAAACCTCATTGGTGAAATCGCACGCCTTAAACCGCACTTCACCAACCGCATCCAATGATTGAAAACTTGAAGAATTGGACCACTTTTGACTGTTTGAATCCACATCAGCAAAATTAAGTCAATCACAAAATCACATCACGTGACTAATGATCATCATTTAGAAGGATTTTGAAAAGGTTACAGATGTCCTTCATACAATAAAGTCAGCTGAGGTCTGATCAGCCTTATCTGCAACTTCTGAACAAAAGGATAAAAGTGGACACGTGGACCAATCAGACCATACCAGAATATACTTGCACAGTTGTACCATAACGGCTACTTTTTGGTGCTTGGGTATAAATACCCCAATCTTTATCATTTGAAGATTGCTTGATAATATTGAGAAAAGAGTCCTTTGAAGCTTTGAAGATTATTTCCCAGAATTTCCAATTTCTTTGAATCTTCATCTTCAACCTTCATCCTTCAAGAACAAATCTCCAGCCCAGAAATTCAAGCCTTGTAACACCAAGATTTCTTGAGCTCTATATCATATAGATTTAAAGAGCCTTGAATCTTGTTTATCACACACACACCTCACTTGATTAATCACGTAGATTATATCATTTGAGATACACCGGTTATAGTCTAGGATTTGCTTTCATTGATAAGATTTTAGATCTGAGTTTGATACTTGTAATATTGTAATCTCTCTCATCATCTAATATAAAATCTAGCATTTCGAAAATCCAAGACTAACCATCTTGGTAGTGGACGTAGATTATTTACGATTGAACCACTCCAAATATTGTGTTCTTTAATTTCTGCATATTTCCTTACTGATCATCACTCAAACTAACTTGTCTTTATCTGTTTGATCGTATATAGGTATTCCTGATTTGTGAATTGTGTTTAGAGTTAATCCTTGTCAAACCTTATTTTACTATTCATAAAACCGCACTACTAAAACCGCACTCATAACTTAAAGAAATTCTGATGTGTATTTTGCAAACCCTACTTGCGGTTTTGATACACTGCAAGGCGGTTTTGTAAGCAAAAGGTTTAGTTTTCAAAAAAATTATAATAGCTATTCACCCCCTATCTGTTTTTCACCCTTGTTGTCACCTTTGGGACCAACAAGTGGTATCAGAGCTAAACACTTTTATAAAACTTTAGCTTTTCAAGCTTAACAGCTTGTGTGTCGATTCGCCATGGAAAACCTAAAAAATATGATAACGGTTAACTACTCACACATTCCTTTACTGGATGAAGACAATTTTGACATCTGGAAGACCCGAATGATAATTCATTTGGAAACCATAGATGAGATGTTGGTGGATTGCATAATCAATGGCCCTTTCGTTCCTATGAAGGCCAACACAAATCCAGCCACCAATACTGAAACTCTAGAGGTCAAAAAGCTGAAAGTTGAGTGGACCGATGAAGAAAAGAGATTAGTTACTTTGGACAGCAAAGCAAGATATATCATTTCTGGAACCTTGCCAATTTCAACTCTTCAAAAACTTATGAAGTGTAAAACCGCAAAGCAAATGTGGGATGCTATTAAGAAGAGCTACCTTGAAGGAGACGATCTTTGCAAGGAAAATAAGAAATTTGCCATTGAAAGACCTACAACAACTTCAACAGAAAACCTAATGAAATCTTGCGTCAAACTTACGATCGTTATGTTGAGGTAGTAAATTCTTGTCTTTTACTTGGTAAAATTTTAACCGACAAGGAAATCAATATGACATTCCTTGTTGCCTTAGGTTCAAGATGGGTTAATAAAGCCACATCTCTAGAGGACTCAAAAGATTTAAATACTTGGACCTTAAGTAACTTGTATGCAAATCTAAAAGTCCATGAACTTAAGTTAGACCACATTGAAGAGGTCGAAGGAAAAGGCAAGGCACTTTCTATGTCTATCATGGAACATGAGGAGAAACCTTCCACATCAAAGCAAACCTCAGATCCCTCAATCTCAACCTCATCACTCATCGATATGGATGATGATGAATTTGCCATTTTTGTAAAAGATTTCAAAAATTTCGAAAATCTTCAAAACCATTTTCTAAAGGCAAACCTCCATCATCTTTTTCCAAGGCTGCTGATACAAAGAAAAAGGGTGATCTAGTTTGCTACAACTGTAGAAAACCTGGTCACTTTGCTTTTGAGTGTCCTAAGCCCAGATTTGAATATATGAAAAAGAAACTTCTCCTGCGAAATTTTCTCGTCGCAAGGGAATGGTTGCTGAAGAGGAGGAGAACTCAAAAGAGTTAGCAACTTGGATTGAAACTGATTCTGATGAAGGAAACGAAGATGAAACCGAAGAGGTTAATCTCTGCCTTATTGCAGATGCTTCTGATGATTCAGATAATGAGTTAGTCGAGTCGCTTGATATGGAAGAAGAAGAAGAGGTTGCTCCAAAGAAAACTAAAGCTAGGGTAATTATTGAGGATGACGATGTGAAACTCATTCCTAGTTATAAAATTGGGAATAATTCTTAATCTTGTCCCATTTTTTCCTCTAAAAATGCTACACCTTCAAAAACTATTTCAGCTAAGAAAACTATAAAAAAGGTGGTGGAAGAGGTCTCTCCCATGGAACATGAAGAGATGTTCAGGAAAGCAGAAATAATGATTCTTAAATTTGAAAATCTTAAGAAAGATTTGTCTCTAGCAACAGATGAAATTACACAGCTTAAGACTGAAAAAACTGTGCTGAGGTCTAAAATTTCACTTCTTAAAGACCAAGTAAAAAGTATGTCTCATCTTACTGAACAAAACCTCATTCTAGAAACTAAGGTTGCTGCACTTCAACTTAGGAACGATGACTTGGTTGCTAAAAACAATGACCTCCAAAAGGTAATTGATGAGTGGACCAAATCACGTGTCACCATGGATCAAATTCTTGAATCCCAAAAGGCTAGTTGTGATAAAGAAGGCATGTGATTCCAAATTGGTGAAAATTTGAAGTGTGCATCCTGCTGTGGAAAGGATGAGGAATTTTTTAAACAAACTCAAGAAATTCCAAAGGAAAAGCATTCAGATTCTAAGGGTAAAGGACAAGAATCAAATGTTAAACTTAACTTCCATTATGTCTACCCTAAGAAACAATTTGGGAAAAATTCTCAAATGAAAAGAAAAGAATCTGAGGTTGAAACCGCTGAGAAGGTTTCATTTGCGGCTGACCGCACTTCTACTTCAATCGCACCTTCTGAAGTACCTTGTGCAGCTGACCGTATGTCTGACCGCCCTTCTTCTTCGACCACACCTCCTGCTTTCAAAAGCAAGGGGAGCGTTCCTAGAAAAACCACGGTCAAACCTAAATGACCACCTTCGTCAAGGCCAAAACCTTAGTTCCCAAAACAAATGCTAATCCTAAGAACAATAAAGAGTTTGTAAAACCTCAGGTTGCTCAAAGCTTTCATCACTGTTCTGTGTGTGATGGTTTTGGTCACAAGGCTGCAGAATGTCTTTTGAGATTCACACCCAATGCCAGAAAGAATAATTCAACTTCTGTCAAACAGGTGTGGGTTAGCAAAAGATGCTAACCTCAGGACCCAAAAGAATAAAGGGGACCTCATTTTTAAATGTTTATCTTTCTGGTCCTCTGCTTAATGGCTGGTCACTCCAAGTCAAATGAATGGTATCTTGACAGTGGATGTTCAAGACATATGACTGGAGATAGATCTTTACTGGAAAATGTCATTGAAGCAAACGGTCCGTCTGTAACCTTTGGTGACAACAACAAAGGAAAAACCATTGGGTATGGTACAATTAGGAGAGGAAACCTCACCATTGAGAAAGTTTCACTTGTTGAAAGACTCAAGCACAACCTTCTATCAATTTCTCAATTATGTGACAAAGGAATACACTGCAACTTCACTTCATCAAATTGTTTTATCAAAGATGGCATTTCCGGAGTTACACTACTCACAGGGACTCGTAAGAGTAATATTTACATTATTGATTTGAATTCTACATGTAGTATTACTAATCTCTGTTTTGTAGCTAAAAATGTGAGCGAAAATATTTGACTATGACACAAGCGATTGAGCCACTTGAACTTCAAGTATCTTGCAAAGATTGGAAGGGAAAATCTCGTCCGCAGTTTACCCAAAGTGGCTGACCACCATCCAAAGAAATGTAGTGCTTGTCAACTTGGTAAACAATCTAAGGTGTCTTTTACCAGCAAGACCGCACCTTCAACTTCAAGATGTTTACAACTGCTTCACATTGATTTATTTGGACCCATTATCACTGCCAGCATTAGAGGAAATAGATATACTTTAGTGGTAGTGAATGATTATTCAAGATACACGTGGGTTGAAATGATGATCACAAAAGATGATTGCTATAAAATTCTAACCTCACTCTTCAGACGGCTCCAAACCCAAAAAGAAAACGACATCGTTAGTGTAAGGTCTGATAATGGAACAAAATTCAAAAACAATGGTGTTGCTCAATATTGTGATGGCCATAGAATAGATCAAAATTTTTCTGTGGCTGGTGTTCCACAACAAAATAGGGTTGTGGAAAGAAAGAACATGACGTTGATTGAGGCTGGAAAGACAATGATATCTGAAGCTAAGCTTCCTCAGTATTTTTGGGCTGAAGCGGTCAACATAGCATGATTCACTCAAAACCGCTCCCTCATCAACAAAACCTATAACAAAATTCCATATGAACTTTGGAGAGAAAGAACCCCCAACATTGTCTTTTTCAAAATCTTTGGCTGCAAATGCTTTATCCTCTACAATGGAAGAGAAAACAGAGGTAAATTTGGAGTTAAGGCTGATGAAGGTATTTTTGTTGGGTATGCTAAACATTCCAAACCTTTTCATGTTTTTAATAAATCTAGTTTAAAGATAGTAGAATATGTTCATGTTACTTTTGATGAAAATTCTCTCCTTAAGCCACATTTGGCTCCAAATGTAGCTGATAATTTTTTTGAGACTAATGAAATAGGTGAAACTTTTGAAATCGCACCTGAACCTCAAGAACCGCAAAATCCATTAACTCAAAGAAATCCATCAACCTCAAATGAATTTCTCTCAAATAATTTTGAAACCGCACTTGAAGTTCCAACTCCAGATACAACATCAAGGGAAAATTTTGATGAAAATTCACCCATTCAACAAATTGAACCTCTTCGTCAACTTACATTCAATGACTTCACTGAAGGATCTAACGATGTTCTAATTGAAGATTTTTAGCAAACCTCTGTTCAACCAGATTTATCCCCCGAGGTTCGTGAAGTTAGCAGTCACCCTCTCTCAAATGTGATTGGTGATTTATTTTCCGGAGTTCAAACAAGGAGATCAAAGTATGATGAGCATACTTCTCTATTATCTCAAACTGAACCCAAGAAATGATGAAGCACTCCAAGATTCCAGTTGGATTGCTGCAATGCAAGAAGAACTCAACCAGTTTGAAAGATGTAAGGTTTGGACATTAGTGCTTAGACCTCATGATGAAGGAGTAACAGGTACAAAGTGGGTGTTTAGAAACAAGATGGATGAGAATGGAAGCATCACCAGAAAACAAAGCAAGGTTGGTTGCACAAGGATATAGGCAAGAAGAAGGAATAGACTGGACGAAACTTTTGCTTTAGTTGCAAGACTAGAAGAAATCAGAATTTTCTTGTCCTATACATCTTATAAACGTTTCAAGCTATATCAAATGGACGTTAAGAGTACCTTCCTCAATGGTTAACTTCAAGAAACTGTGTATGTTTCCCAACTGCCTGGATTTGAAGACTCCAAATTTCCAAATCATGTCTACAAACTCCAAAAGGCTTTGTATGGACTCAAACAAGCTCCAAGGGCATGGTATGAAACCTTATCAAAATTTCTACTAAAAAAAGACTTTAAACGTGGTAAAAATTTTGATATGATAATCATTCATTACTTGTTCAAGTTTATGTTGACGATATTATATTTGGCTTTACTAATGAATTATTGTGTAAGCGTTTTGAAAAGCTAATGAAAAGCAAGTTTGAGATGAGCATGATGGGAGAATTGACGTTCTTCCTTGGGCACCAAATCAAACAATGTAAAGAAGGAATCTTCCTCAGCCAAACCAAATACACAAAGGAGTTAATCAAGAAGTTTGGCCTGAAAAATGCAAAAGCATACGATACTCCCATGACTATCGACAATAAACTAGATAAAGATCTAAAAGGTAAAAAGGTTGATCAAACCTTATATCGAGTTATGATTGGCTCATTACTTTATTTAACTGCTAGTAGGCCATATATTATGTTTAGTGTTTGTGTTTGTGCTCGTTATCAAGCTGATCCTGGAGAAGCACTTTTAAGTGCGGTCAAGCATATAATCCTCTATCTCTCTGGAAATATTTATCTTGGACTTTGTTATTCCAAAGATTCGAATTTCGAACTTGTAGGATATTCAGATGCAGATTATGCAGCTTGCACCATTGACAAAAAAAGCACTAGTGGAACTTGTCACTTTCTTAGAAATAGACTAGTTGCTTGGGCCAGCAAGAAGCAAGCATCAGTTTCAGTTTCAACTACAGAGGCTGAATACATTGCTGCTGGAAGTTGATGTTGTCAAATACTATGGATGAAGCAACAGTTGGTGGACTATGAGATTGATGATGGAAACCGTCCAATCATGTGTGATAACACATTAACAATCTCAGTCTCCAACAACCCTGTCATGCACTCAAAGACCAAACACATAGACATCAAGTATCATTTCCTTAAAGACCATGTGGAAAAGGGGAACATCCATTTAGAGTATCTAGGGACAGATAATCGGATTGTTGACATCCTCACCAAAGCTCTTGACTCCAAAAGGTTTTCATTCCTTAGAGGAGAAATAGGTATGCTTGAACTTAAATAAGTCCATACTTTTTATTACTAACTTGTGTGTTAAGTATGTTGTTTAGGTAAAAATCCTGTTGAGGTTTCAAACCTCACCCTTGTTGAAACCGCATGGACAAACCGCATACCTACTCAAAGACCGCATGTAGTATCTCAACCGCATGCAGCTTCAAAACTGCATGATCAAAACCGCGTTTCAACACTTAGAGAATTTTCAATGATTTTCATTTCTTAGCTTTGAAGAAGCTTCAAGTGGTTTGATATTTCTTTTTCCTTACTTATAAAAAAAATGTTATTATTTTTATTATTTTTGTTATATCAAACTGCATGCCACGTGGACCCAGATAAGTTTTCTATATTTATTATTTTTTCCTTGTCTTTCTTAAGACAAATTATTTGCAAAAGGATACTTTTGCAAATATTTTCACACGTTGATTTGAAATTTAAATGCATTTAATGCAAAAAGAATAATTTCCTTAAATGTCTCACATCAGCCGTCATTGGGCTGTGTGTAGAAGGTGAAAGGGTGCAACTGTTTTGGTGGTTCACTTCGTGGGATAGTGGAACCATCATCACTTTCTGTTTCCACAGCACCCTAGAACCACCTATATATATACTATTTTCATACAACAATTCCAACTCTTACTGCCTACTCTCTGTCAACTGTACTATCTTGTCCTATTCATTTTCTCTCTCCAAAAATCTCTCACCTTCAAACTAAATCGTTAATGGCTCCTAAGAGAACTTCAGAAACTGTATTTTCTAACATTCTTAGAGCACCAAAGAAACCCTTCAACGATATGGTATGTGCTCTAAACCTTTAAATCTTTGAATCTGCAAAATGCAATTGATGAACTGTGAAGAAAACCCTTCGTATGCTTTTCTCATTTTTCTTAATGAATTCTTCATTTCTTAGTTATTTTAAGTGATTCTTGTTGGGTTTTGTTCGTAATTATGTATTGATTCTAATTTTAGAACTTATTTGATGATCTAAACACATTTAGGTCACTATTTTTGTGATTTACAGTTTAAGGATTTTCGAAACCCATTTCATATTCTTAGATTTTTCTTGATGATTCTGGGTAAATGATGCATTTTTATTGTTATATTGTTACTCTACTACTTAATGTGATCATTTTGAAGTTCTATTTATTGATTTTGGTGAACTTTCATGATATCTCTGTTCTTGGTGTTCTTGGTGTTCTTCATGTTCTTCGTGTTCTTAGTATGTTCATGAACTGTTCATATGTTTTTCAGAAAATACTTTATATGTTGGATTGCCTGATTCCCAAATTCTGTTTTCCATACTTAGATATTTTTTGAAAATTTTATATTGAACTTACCTTAGAACCTCATCTCTCAAAACCGCATGCTACTTTAGTTCAAAACCACATGCTTCCTTAGGGTTAAACCGCATAGGTTAAAACCGCATGTAGAAAACCACATATAAATATCATTTGAAATCGCATGTAGCTTCTCTTCTATTAAACCGCATGCTATTTTTCACTTCATATGCTGCATTCTTGAGTTTTACTTAGTATATAGGCTGAAAATCATAACCTTCTCTAACAAGCACTTCATTGAAGTGTGGGATAAATTTGGTTTAACAATGCCACGTACTAGTAAATATGTTCTCAAGTCCTCAAGTTTATTTCTTTGGATTAAATTCATAGTTCACTTAGGGTTGAGAAATTTCATTTTCTCAACCGCACTCCTGCTAAACCACAGTTGTGCGTAAACCGCATGTGAACTATGATATCTTGAAAATGGATCTAACTTATAATTTTCATTTTGTAGGATCCTCATTTTTTCTTGTCAGGATGGGAAAAAGAGAGGATGAGTTGAAACAAGATGCACTTGCAAGGGAGATGATCAAGAAGATGAATGCTTCTGGAATTTTGCCTCTCTTCACCAAATAGCAGAACTACATTGTTCCCTCCTACGTGGATCAGTTCTTCTCTGGTGCGGTTTCTGGAGAAAGAATATTAGCAAATGGAAAGAAGATTCCATGCCTGACCGCCAATGTCCAAGGGATGGATGTATCGATTAATTATATGGACATCAGAAACACCTTTGAGTTCAATGTCCCAAGAGCAGAAGAAAGACTTCCTCAAGAAATCCAAGAAGCAACCGCATCTACCACAACTGGAATCCCAACCTTGACTGGAAAATACAAGGAGGTTCCAAGGAAAGATTTTGGTGAGTTGATGAGCCACCTCTGCTTCCTGGTTGGCAAGTCAGTGTGTGGAAAAAATGGAAACCACAATAATTTCACCAGCCAGCAGTGGATGTACTGCTATGCTATCTACAATGAGATTCCTCTGCATTGGCCCAAAATCCTGATGAGAGAATTTTATGCCCATATTGATTCATACAAGTCCAAGGAGGTGGGAGTTGATCAAAGGTGGAGACCTTTTTGCAGACTGTTGACAGCCATATTTGTAAACTACGAACACTTTGAGGAGCACAGATTAGCAAATCCAGACCTCTTGGTGGACTGGTCAACTGAAGAAGATTCTCTTGGATTGAAGGTATGCCACCTTTTTAGGTTCAAGAATGGAGATGCTCAATACAAAGAGCTTTGGGATGATGACTCCCTCCCCACCAAAGAACCCTATGTTCAAATGAATCCTGAGACCGCTGACAAAGCAATTGGCAAAGCGGTCAAGAATGCAAAGAAGGGAAAGAGCAAGCCTGAACCGCCTCTCAAGAAGACCAAAAATGCATCAGCCCCCAAACCGTATGGTGCAACTGGTGCTGGTGCTGGTCCAAGTTAGGCCCAGAAAAGGAAGGTATTGGTGGCTGAGCCTATGAATGATATTGAGGATGCATTTGAAGTTGAAGAAGAAGAGGTTGAAATTCCTTCTATGGCAAATGCTGCTAAAATTGCCTTAGAGAAAATATAAAATGTTGAAGATTTGCTCAGATTCCACAAGGAAGAGCTTGAGAAATTAGAGAGGCGAGCTGCTGAAAGGAGGGCAGCAAAGGGAAAGCAAACCGCACCTCCTCCTCAACCACATCTTGCACCTAAACCGCAACCTCCTTAACCTCAATCCCCTATCCAACCATAACCTACTGCCCAACAACAATCTTCCAAACCTCAATCACCTATCCAATCACACCACTCTTCACCTTTCCAGCCCCCCTCACCTAAACCGCAAGCTGATTCTACCGCTCAGGGGGAGAAGCCAAAGAAAAGACAAAAAATGGCAGTAAGGAAAACCTCCATAAAAGGGTAACCAAAGAAAGGGCCCAAACGTTTTTACGAACGATTGGCCCAAACTGTTGCACAAATGGTTGAGGAGCCCTCTTCTCTGATAGATATTTTTCATCCTCCTCCTCAGAATCCAACTTCAAAGTCCCTTCTGATCACGACTCTCCTTTACCCAAAGCGTTTCAAGCCTGGTCCCCCCAACCCTCTAAAGGTCCTGCCATTTCCACATCAGATAGGAAAGTCCCTAGTGATGATGATGAGCTCATTTCCCTCCACCTTCACCTAAACTGCAACAACCCTAATCGCAACATTCCCACATTATGTCCACACTGCAAATACCAATTCCTCAGATAATTCTTCTTCCCATATTTCCCCTACACCCAAAACCGCAATTCATCCAACCACCACTATTCCTCCTCAAACACAAACCGCACCCATCCAAATCACAGCTTAAACCGCTCCAACCATTCCAACCACCCAAATTCTAACCCATTCACTTCCTATCCCAATCCTTTCCACCCAACCTCAAACCATTCCCATCTCCCAAATCTTTCAAACCCTTAATACCCAACTTCCTCAAACCACACCCTCTACACATACCCCTCCCTTAACCTAAACCAACTCCATACCCCAAATCGCTCCTCCAGCTACCTTCACCCAACCTCCTCCCACCTTCTCAGATATTCCTTCCACTTCTATTTCGCCATCTGATTTTTCCCAACTCCTATCTGTCCTTCATGTTATTTAGGGCCAGCTTCACACCAATCAAGGATAGCTCCATACAAACCAAGACCACCTTAATAAGCTTGCTGAATCCAACTGCTCCCTCCAACAGCAAGTGGATTCTCAATCCCAAGAAGTGGCTCTCCTTAAATCTACTTTGACTGCTACCATTAAGGGGGAGAGAACCACTACAACTCCAAATGCTGAAATTGCAATCATTGTCAAGACCACGGCTGAAACGTCTTTCAATGCATTTAAGCATGAATTAGTTGATGCGGTTATTGAATTCCAGGGAGACTTAGTAAAGAGAGATAATCTGAAGGATATGCTATACCAAGTTGCTGAGCTCCTCTGTGAAACTATGAATACAGCTATTGGAAGGTTGAAGACTGAATTCCTTGAAGCCCTCAACTCCAGACCGCAGCCAGATTCAGACCTCAGACCTGTCTTAGGTTCCATGCAAGCTAACTTGCAAAATGATGGTGAAGTTCTTAGGGAGGAGCTAAAAATGAAAATGGATGTAGTAGGAGATAGTCTAACCGCAAGGTTGGCTAGCCTTATTGATGAGGTCAGGGACATGTTGGATAACTTAAAGGAGAGCTTTAATGACAAACTCAACTATAAATTCCAAGAATTGGATAATAGCTTGAGGGGGAGCACAGCAGAGATGGAATAAAATTTGCAACAATCCCAAACCGCTCATGTTGAAGATATTCAAGAAAAAATCCATACATTCTTCAACTCCCTAAATTCATCCTTCCATGTAAAAATTGAAGAAGTCAACAAGAACTTAGATGAAAATGCTTCCAAGGTTGACAACCTCATTAAAGAGACTAAAGGAAATTGCAGAGCGGTTGGTGCCAACAACTCAAGAATGGAAACCGCAGTCAACGCTTTGACAAGAGTTGAAGTTGCCCAAGTCAGAACCACAGATGAAGTGAGAAGACTGAGAAGAACCTTGCGGTCAGAAAATTCATCATTCAACACTTCTGGAACGCAAGGTAATGAGATAGTAAATGGACCACCTTCTCAAACTGTAGTAGACTTAGATAATCAGTAGATGGATCCTTAGTTAAACCGTATTCTCATTGTAATTTTTTTTACTTAACTTTTTGCTTAGTATTTGATACCATGTAATTTCCTTTCCTATCTTGTACCTGTAAATCTTAAACCTCTTAGAAGGTAGTAATGAAAATTGCATCATGGTTGAATTCAAAACCTTGTTCATTCAAACCGCTTGTTTGTAGAACAATGAAACCGCATTGGTTTAAACCTCATTCATATACTTAAACTTAAAAATCATATTTTGAAATTGAAGTTTAAACATTCAGTTTAAATCACATACTTAAACTAAAAATCATATTTTTATGTATGCACTGAATGCATTTTTATACTTTCAACTTGTAAGTTTTTCATCTTTCAATAGTATAGAAATCTATAACTTAGGCTAATGTGTGTGCATTGACTTGGGATATGACTTACCATGTTAATTCTAATGGACATGTTTTTACCAAGGACAATGTTTGCCTTTGTTATAGTAGGTAATGACATCAATCAAATATGGGGAGATTATTGGATATGCATACTTTAACCTTCCTAGCTTTAGCTTTAATTTGATTGATACCATAACCTCATCTCTATTTTATGGACTTTAGGCCCATATGTAATGAAGCTTAGACTTCAATTTTTTAGTTTAAGTCCATTTTATAGAATATGTTTATTTAGGCTTGAAGACTGACATAATTTCATTGGACATTAGGTTTTAAGTCAAAAGGTTTTGAAGACTTGCAAAACCGCAGTTCAAGTGCAGACCGTATCTATGAAACCGCATAATGCAAACCACTTGTGTGGTTCTCATCTTGAAACCGCACTTTGAGGACTGCAAGAGAAACCTCATTGGTGAAACCGCACACCTTAAAGCGCACTTCACCAACCGCATCCAATGATTGTAGACTTGAAGAATTGGACCACTTTTGACTGTTGGAATCCACGTCAGCAAAATTAAGTCAACCACAAATCACATCACGTGACAAACGATCATAATCTAGAAGGATTTTGAAAAGGTGATAGATGTCCTTCATACCTTAACGTCAGCTGAGGTCTGATCAGCCTTATCTGCAACTTCTGAACAAAAGGACAAAAGTGGACACGTGGATCAATCAGACCGCACCAGTAATGTACTTGCACAACTGTACCATAATGGCTACTTTTTGGTGTTTGGGTATAAATAACCCATTCTTCATCATTTGAAGATTGCTTGGGAAAATTGAGAAAAGAGTCCTTTGAAGCTTTGAAGATTATTTTCCAGAATTTCCAATTCCTTTGAATCTTCATCTTCAACCTTCATCCTTCAAGAACAAATCTCCAGCCCAGAAATTCAAGCCTTGTACCACCAAGATTTCTTGAGCTCTATATCATACATATTTAAAGAGCCTTGAATCTTGTTATTCACACACACACACACCTCATTTGATTAATCACATAGATTATATCATTTGAGATACACCGGTTATAGTCTAGAATTTGCTTTCATTGATAAGATTTTAGATCTGAGTTTGATACTTGTAATATTGTATTCTCTCTCATCATCTAATATAAAATCTAGCATTTAGAAAGTTCAAGACTAACCATCTTGGTAGTGGACGTAGATCATTTACGATTGAACCACTCTAAATATTGTATCTTTAATTTCTTCATATTTCCTTAATGATCATCACTCAAACTAATTTGTCTTTATCTGTTTGATCTTATATAGGTATTCCAGATTTGTGAATTGTGTTTAGAGTTATTCCTTGTCAAACCTTATTTTACTATTCACAAAACCGCACTGCTAAAACCACACTCATAACTTAAAGAAATTTCGTTGTACATTTGCAAACCCTACTTGCGGTTTTGATACACTGCAAGATGGTTTTGTAAGCAAGAGGTTTAGTTTTCAAAAAGGGGTCAAAAAATTTATAACAGCTATTCACCCCTCCCCCAAAAGCTTCAAATCTCAGTTACAGAAGTAGGCCTTTTCCAATTAACCACTGCTTCAATCTTGGCAGAATCCACATAAATCCCATCTTCAGTAATTACATGCCCGAGAAAAGCTACCTTTGTTAGCCAAAAATCACATTTTTTTTTAAATTCGCAAACAACCTCTTGTCTCTTAACATTTGTAACATCATCCTCAAAGGTTCTTCATGTTTATCCAAACTCTTGGAGTAGATCAGAATGTCAACAATGAATACAATAACAAAATGGTCAAGGTATGATTTAAAGATACGATTCATTAAATCCATAAAAATAGCTGGGGCATTCGTAACTCCAAATGGCATCACAAGAAACTCATAATGACCATACCTTGTTCCAAAAGCTGTCTTCGGCACATCTTCTTTCTTTACCTTCAACTGGTGATATTCCTATCTCAGGTCAATCTTCGAGAAATACTTTGCTCCTTACAATTGGTCAAACAAATCATCAATACGAGGCAATGGATATCTATTCTTGATTGTAATCTTATTGAGCTCCCGATAATCAATGCAAAGCCTCAAAGATCCGTCTTTCTTCTTTACAAACAACACTGGAGCACCCCATGGTGAAACACTCAGCTCAATGAAACTTTATTCAGAAGGCCTTGCAGTTGCTCCATAAGTTCTTTCAACTCACTTGGTGCCATTCTGTACGGAGTCTTCGATATAGGCACAACTCCTAGAACAAGTTCAATACAAAACTCAATTTCTCGATCTGGAGGAGGACCAGGAAAGTCCTCTACAAAAGCATTTGTGTACTCTCTAACAACATGTATTTCACTCAAAATTGGCCCATCAATGCGGGTATCAATGACATGAGCTAGATAACCCTGGCAGCCCTTTCTCAATAATCTTCGAGCCTTCAAAGTTGAAATTAAGTTATCACCCTTTCCTGGTTTAACACTCCAAAAAGTAAATCGAGACTGACCAGGAAAATCAAAAGCAACTTTCTTCGAGTAGCAGTCAATCTTAGCATGGTGCGTAGTGAGCCAATCCATTCCTAAAATCACATCAAAATTCTCTAAATGTAAAGGAATCAAGTTGGCACATAATTTTCTACCGCATACTTGTACCGAACAAGACTTATAAATCATAGAGGCATATAACACATCACCACTAGGGGTTTCAAATGACATTTCCAAACTCAAATATTCAGGTTTGACACTCAAACATGAGTTATAACATGCGATATGAATGAATGCGTAGCACCCGAATAAAAAAGTACAGAGACATCTTTAGAGCAAATAAAGAGTGTACCTGTGACTACATTGTTGGAACCCCTAGCCTTACCAGCAGTTATGGCCAAAACTTTCCCATAGGTACAGTGACACTATTATTCCCACCAGAGCTACCCTGACCCAAAGTAGGAAAAGATCGTTTGTTTTGTAGTGGAAAATCCTTCACCATAAGCTTACCGCAACTATAACAAGCACCCATCTATTTATAGCACGACCCTATACCATGTTTCTTCCCACAATAGTTACAAATCACTACAGTAATCTGAGATGAAATTGGTGTTGGCCTCTTAGGAGTATCAGTCGCTGGTCTCTTCTTGCTATCATTAATAATATCTTTACCTTTTCCACCACGATCAACTCTACTAACCCTTCTATCATCTTTGATCTTTGCATAATCATCCACGTCTTGTTCCACCATCATAGCTCATTCAACAATTACAACATACATTTCAAGACTAAGAGCAGTTAGCCGAACTCTAATAGCTACCTTGAGTCCCCTCTCAAACTTTTTAGCTCTTTGAAACTCATCCTCCACTAAAACAGGAAAATAACGAGACAACTCAATGAACTTTGCTTCATACTGTGCCAAAGTCAATTTTCCCTGCTCTAGATCAAGAAATTCCTTTTGCTTCTGTGCTTGTACGCACGCGGGGAAATACTTCTTTTTGAACAATTCAAGAAACCTTTGCTAAGTTTGTTGCTTTCCTATGATCCCAGGGTTTACTCTTTTAGTCAACTTCCACCACTGATCGGCTTCACCAACTAGCATGTGGCCGGCAAATTGAACCTTTTGTGCTTCTGTACACTGCATAAGATCAAATATCTTTTCCATTCCATCTACCCAATGTTCAACCACACTATGAACAGTCGAACCAGAAAATTCTTTTGGCTTCAATTTTAGGAAATCCAGAACGTCCTCGTTTGCTCTTCTATGAGGCGACGTTGTTGCTGTATAATAGCATTTCGTAAATTTATAGGATTAAGCAAAACACAACAATAATATGCCACATAATGCACAATTGCTTCTTAATAATGCACGCTATGCGAAGCTGATTCGAAATCAAACCTCATACCGATTCTAAATCAAACCTAAGGCTCTAAACGACCAAAGGATCATAAACCTAATCTTAGATCAAGCCTAGGCTATAAACAATCGAAGAATCATAACCTATGCTCTGATACCACTCCATCACGCCCTGAAATCTGCAATTGCACGACCTTCAAGGAGTAATGGACAAAACAATAACATATTTGAATCCCAAAATGAGACCTAACTTTTTTTTACTCACATAATAACAAACCAAAACCACATATACAAATCTTGAAGCGAGTACATCAGAGCTACTATCCTCTGACCAAAACTCAAAGCTGAAACCAGCCTAAATACTAACAAACTATGAAACCTTAAACATTTTACACAAGTTATACATACAACACGAAAGTTCATAATGTCCAAAAGACATACACTCCGACTCATGCTTCAAAACTCTCCGACAAAACCATCTCAGCATCGACTACTATCCACCTGGGAGGGAAAAGGTGAACGAAAATGGTGAGCACAAATTGCCCCATAAGAGACTTACTAACACAAGGGGGTGACAATGTATAGATAACCCAGCCAAGCACTAACAATCATACTGAACCCAACCACCCATTACATAAGAGAGGAGTGAAAGGATTACAAATGAATCAAGTTCCAAATCAAAGTTCCGAAGATAAAATTCAATTACACTTGACTTGGCCAAATGCCCAAATTCAAAGTCGACTCTTCATCATAGTATCACATGCATATAACACTATGATTAGAAGCCACAAATATAACAACCGGTGTTAAAGTCATCTCTTGTTGAGGAATTCAAATTTCAAATACTCAAAGTATAAATGATAGAGTAGCAAAACTGAATAATCGAATTCAAATGAATTGATCCAATAAATGATCACGAATAATAAAGCAAACTAATCAAATGTTTACGATGACAAAGAATGAAAGTGTACTAGGTTAACATGACCCTTACCCTAGCTCCAAACTGATCCCAAACCAACGCTAAAACCGCTAGCAAACCTTAGTCTAACACATGAAAAGAAGAAAGTGATTCAGTATATAATAGTCGATAACAAATATTTTCAATACCCTTAACTATATCAAATTAACTTCATTTAAATATATAATTTGATCGTGAGATTTCAATAGATGGAAAAGTACACAGAAAGTTAATCCCTTTAAACTCAAAAATCACTCAATTCCGATTTAAAACGAATAAGTTATGAATTATTAAAGTTTAATAAGTTTTATTAACCTGACAGGGACCAATCTGAAAATATTTTACAACCACAGGGACCAAAATGGTATTAGTACAAATACATGGACCGAATAGGACATTCTTAATCTCATTTTTTAGCAACAATAACTTATCTAACATGCTTTCAATTAAACTGTAATATTAACGAAACAAATTCAATGTCAAAGCAAGTATCAAATAAGATCAAACAATCGAAATATGTATAAATAAAATGGAGTACCACGATAATACAGATATAAAAAGAATAATAAAACTGACACGAAATCGACACTGCACAATATCTTTTACCACGAAATAGCTAAAACTATGCCACCAAATAATTCACCAAAGATGAACCGAACCTCGAACTAGACTCCACGGCTCAAGCTTAGGAACCCAAAAGTATATTTGAATTATCTGCCTTTGCTCAAGCTTTGAAAAATAAAGCATACAAACTTTTTCTCTCTGAATTAAGATCAGATGATCATGTTTAAATACTAGAATTATTACAACCTAGTACAAGTGAGTCATTACTTAATATTACACTATTTGGACATCTCCTACTTGAACTACTTGAACCCACGTGAAGATATGAACTAGTCATCAATCCATGTATACTCAGCCGTCTCGTGGGTCCCACACTCAAACTCACGTCCAACTAACTTGAGAAACAAATACTCCAAAATGATCCATATTTTTATTTTTTTATATTTATTATTATTATATTATTATTATTATTATTTTCTCCATCTCATAATAAAATGTTACTTAACCAAAAAAAAATTACTACTTTACTTTTATTAGTATTATTTCTATACCAAACACTACTTATCATTATTATTATCTTTAAAATAATAACGTTGTTTTAAAACGCAAATATATGCACTCAAAATGGATCAAATAATTGGGGTTTTACATTCTCCCCTCCTTAAAAAGAATTCAGTCCCTGAATTCAAATACCTGATCTTTCAAACAAATGTGGGTAATTCTTCTTCATCATTTCTTCCGACTCCCAAGTAGCTTCCTCTACTAGATGATTTCGCCATAATACTTTGACCAATATTATCACCTTTGATCTCAAAGTCTGATCTTTTCTATCCAAAATCTTAACCAGTAGTTCTTCGTATGAAAAATATGAACTAACTTGTATTGGTTCATATCGAATGACATGAGATGGATCTGCCAAATATCTCCTCAAGACTGATACATGAAACACATTATGCACATGTGGCAAGTCTAGAGGAAGAGCTAAACGGTACACGACAACCCCAATCCTTTCTAAGATTTCAAATGGTCCGATATAACGCAGACTAAGCGTCCCTTTCTTGCCAAATCTCATTACTCCTTTCAATGGAGACACTTTTAAGAAAACATGATCACCAACATCAAACTTTAAATCACGCCGACGGTTGTCCGTGTAACTTTTCTGTCGACTCTGTGATGTAGCCAACCTTTCACGAATTAATTTTACTTTCTATGTTGTCATTTGAACCAACTTGGGGCTTAATAATCTTCTTTCACCAACCTCATCCCAATACAGTAGTGATCTACACTTTCTACCATACAATGCCTCAAACGGAGCCATCCCGATGCTTGCTTGGTGACTGTTGTTGTAAGCAAACTCAAACAACGATAGATGCTCATCCCAATTACCCTTAAAATCAAGCACACATGCTCGAAGCATATCTTCAAGGGTCTGTATTGTCTTCTGATTGGCCGTCTGTCTGTTGATGAAAAGCCGTACTGAACCAAAGCTTGGTACCCATAGCTACTTGTAGTCTACTCCAGAATCTCGAAACAAATCTGGTGTCTCTATCTGATACAATAGACACAGGAACACCATGTAATCTAACAATTTCTTGTATGTAAAATCTTGCAAGTTTGTTCAAGGAATAATTGGTCCGGATTGCTAAGAAATGAGTAGATTTTGTGAGCCGATCAACAATAACCCATATGGAATCGTGTCCCTCCGAGGTTCTAGGAAGACCTGAAACAAAATCCATTGTAATATGTTCCCACTTCCATTCAGGAATAGGTAATGGTTGCAACATCCCTGGGGGTCTTTGATGTTCAGCCTTTGCTTGTTGACATACTAAACACTTTGAAACATACTCAGCGATCTCTTTCTTCATATTTGACCACCAATAGTGATTGTGCAAATCCTTATACATTTTGGTACTGCCCGGATGGACTGTCAAGTTGGACTTATGGGCTTCATCCATTATTTCTCTTCTCAATTCAGTATCTGCTGGCACACACCAGCGATTTCCTATCTTCATCATTCCATTACTATCAAGGGTAAAGTCGGACATCTCACCGAGTTCAAGTTTACTTTTAATTGCAGCCAAACTTGGATTAGACATCTGTGTCACTTTAATCTTCTCTAACAACGAAGGTTGTGCTATCATTTGAGCCAACATGCCCGGCGAACATTGAAATCTGATCTCTAATTCAAACTTTTGTATATCCATTAATAAGGGTATTCGTCTCGTGATAAGAGAAGCCAAGTTTCCCGTATTCTTTCTACTTAATGCATCTGCTATAACATTGGCTTTGCCGGGGTGATATAAGATAGTGCAATCAAAATCCTTAAGTAATTCCTACCATCTCCTCTGTCGCATATTCAACTCCTTCTGAGTGAACAAGTACTTAAGACTCTTGTGATCAGTGTATATCTCACATGATTCACCATACAGGTAATGCCTCCAAAGCTTCAAAGCAAAAACAACTGCTTCAAGTTCAAGATCATGAGTGGGATAATTCTTTTCATGATTTCTAAGCTGTCACAAAGCATAAGCAAAACTTTCCCATGCTGCATCAAAACACAACCCAAGCCCTTACGAGATGCATCCCTACATATCGTAAATCCTCCGGTACCAGATGGCAATGTAAGTATAGGTGCAGAAACTAATCGGTCTTTTAACTCTTGAAAGTTGTTCTCACGTTGAGTTGACCATTCAAAGTTCACATTTTTCTGAGTCAAATGAGTCATTGGGCCAGCAATACGAGAGAATCCTTTCACGAATCTTCGATAGTACCCTGCCAAACCCAAAAGCTTCGAATCTCAGTTACAGAAGTAGGCCTTTTCCAATTAACCACTGCTTCAATCTTGGCAGGATCCACAGAAATCCCATCTTCAGTAATTACGTGCCCGAGAAAAGCTACCTTTGTTAGCCAAAAATCACATTTTTTTAAATTCGCAAACAACCTCTTGTCTCTTAGCATTTGTAACACCATCCTCAAATGTTCTTCATGTTTATCCAAACTCTTGGAGTAGATCAGAATGTCATCAATGAAGACAATAACAAATTGGTCGAGGTATGGCTTAAAGATACGATTCATTAAATCCATAAAAACAGCAGGGGCATTCGTAACTCCAAATGGCATCACAAGAAACTCATAATGACCATACCTTGTTCTAAAAGCTGTCTTCGGCACATCTTCTTTCTTTACCTTCAACTGGTGTATTGGGTATTATAAGTACCCCAATCCAGATCGCTCCTCATCCAACACACGGGAAACACCGCGGACTCACACAAACATGATCCCGAAGACCCGTTGCCTTTAAAAACCTCAAAACCACCAACCAAACCAAGGTAGGACCCTTCCGGGATAAAATAAAACAAACAGACTTTTTTGGGAATTACGAAAAAAATTCAGCCTACAGGAGTGTTCGCGCGGATACTTTTGCAACTAGACATAATCATGGAAAAAATCCCCTTAAACTCCACAATATTCCCTTAAATCCAGGGAAACAAAAAAAAATGGTAATGACATAAAAGTATCTGCGCGGACACTTTTGCAGTTTTCTTGGGCCTATAAATAGAGGGCTCCCCTTTCATTTTCTTTACTCCTCCCTTCTCTCCTCTCCCCCAGCCTTCAGGCTCCCCTCTCAGCCCTTCCGAGGCAATCCCGGTCCATTTCGGTCCTTTCCGGGGCCTTTCGAGCCCTCCCGAGCCTCCCCGAGGCGCTCTCGAAGCATCTCGAAGCCCTGCCAGTCTGCCCTGAGGCGCCTCCGAAGCATCCCAAAGCCCTGTCGGTCCATCCCGAGCCATTCCGGTCATCCCGAAGCCCTGTCGGCACATCCCGATGCATCCCGAGGCAAGCCGAACCTCTGCCCAAATCAACCTAGCGATCCCGAGGCAAGCCGAACCTCTTCCCGAATCCACCTAGCGATCCCGAGGCACGCCGAACCTCTTCCCGAATACACACAGTGATCCCGAGGCACGCCGAACCTCTGCCCGAATCCACCCAGCGATCCCGACGCAAGCCGAACTTCTGCCTGAATCCACACAGCGATCCCGAGGCACACCGAACCTCTGCCCGAATCCACCCAGCGATCCCGATGCAAGCCGAACCTCTGCCCGAATCCACACAGCGATCGCGAGGCACGCTGAACCTCTGCCCGAATACACCTAGCAATCCTGAGGCACGTCAAACCTCTGCCTGAATTCACACAGCGATCCCGAGGCACGCCGAACCTCTGCCCGAATATACCTAGCAATCCCGAGGCACGCCGAACCTCTGCCTGAATCCACCCAGCGATCCCGATGCACGCCGAACCTCTGCCCGAATCCACACAGCAATCCCGAGGCACGCCGAAGCTCTGTCCGCAGACATCGGTACATCCCGAGGCAATTTCGGTTCGTCCCGGAGCACTATTCACACTCAACCAACATTGGTAAGGCCTCCTTCCAAAACTATTTCAATTCATTTCAATACTTAAATACATTGCATACAATGTAGACATTACTTTCAAAATGCATTTTTAAAAGCACACACACAGAGACACACACACAACTTTTAAAGAAAGAGGGGTATCGAAATACTCGTGCATACGAGGCGACTCACGTGAGCTCTACTATTCTCTTCCCGAGGCGTAACCTGACCTCCGAACTCAAAAATCTCATCACACAACAACTTTTAAACAAAAGCCTTTTCTCAATGTTTTGGGCTATATCAAAACGGCGTGGCGACTCTACAAAAACGCAGCGACACCTCCCGACAACGCGAGATGACCGTCCAGCCACGGATCGGGTAAATTTAGGTATGCATACTTTAACCCTCCTAGCTTTATCTATAATTTGATTGATACCATAACCTCATCTCTATTTTCTGGACTTTAGGCCCATATGCAATGAAGCTTAGATTTCAATTTTTTAGTATAAGTCCATTTTATAGAATAGGTTTATTTAGGCTTGAAGACTGGCATAATTTCATTGGACAGGAGGTTTCAAGTCAAAAGGTTTTGAAGACTTGCAAAACCGCAGTTCAAGTGTAGACCGCATCTATGAAACCGCACAATGAAAACCGTTTATGTGGTTCTCATCTTGAAACCGCACTTTGAAAACTGCAAGAGAAACCTCGTTGGTGAAATCGCACGCCTTAAACCGCTCTTCACCAACCGCATCCAATGATTGAAGGAAGACTTGAAGAATTGGACCACTTTTGACTGTTGGAATCCACGTCAGCAAAACTAAGTCAACCACAAAATCACATCACATGACTAACGATCATCATTTAGAAGGATTTTGAAAAGGTTACAGATGTCCTTCATACATTAAAGTCAGCTGAGGTCCGGTCAGCCTTATCTGCAACTTCTGAACAAAAGGACAAAAGTGGACACGTGGACCAATCAGACCGCACTAGCAATGTACTTGTACAGTTGTACCATAACGGTTACTTTTTGGTGCTTGGGTATAAATACCCCATTCTTCATCATTTGAAGATTGCTTGAGAAAATTGAGAAAAGAGTCCTCTGAAGCTTTGAAGATTATTTCCCAGAATTTCCAATTCCTTTGAATCTTCATCTTCAATCTTCATCCTTCAAGAACAAATCTCCAGCCCAGAAATTCAAGCCTTGTAGCACCAAGATTTCTTGAGCTCTATATCATACAGATTTAAAGAGCCTTGAATCTTGTTTATCACACACACACCTCACTTGATTAATCACGTAGATTATATCATTTGAGATACACCAGTTATAGTCTAGGATTTGCTTTCATTGATAAGATTTTAGATCTGAGTTTGATACTTGTAATATTGTAATCTCTCTCATCATCTAATATAAAATCTAGCATTTAGAAAATCCAAGACTAGCCATCTTGGTAGTGGACGTAGATTATTTACGACTGAACCACTCCAAATATTGTGTTCTTTAATTTCTGCATATTTCCTTACTGATCATCACTCAAACTAGCTTGTCTTTATCTGTTTGATCTTATATAGGTATTCCAGATTTGTGAATTGTGAATAGAGTTAATCCTTGTCAAACCTTATTTTACTATTCATAAAACCGCACTACTAAAATCGCACTCATAACTTAAATAAATTCCGCTGTGTATTTTGCAAACCCTACTTGCGGTTTTGATACACTGCAAGGCGGTTTTATAAGCAAAAGGTTTAGTTTTCAAAAAGGAGTCAAAAAATTTATAACAGTTATTCACCCCCTAGCTGTTTTTCACCCTTGTTGCCACCTTTGGGACTAACAAGTGGTATCAGAGCTAAACACTTTTATAAAACTTCTGTTTTTCAAGCTTAACAGCTTGTGTGCCGATTCGCCATGGCAAACCTAAAAACTATGACAACGGTTAACTACTCACACATTTCTTTACTGGATGAAGACTATTTTGACATCTGGAAGACCCGAATGATAATTCATTTGGAAACCATAGATGAGATGCTGGTGGATTGCGTAATCAATGGCCCTTTCGTTCCTATGAAGGCCAACATAAATCCAACCACCAACACTGAAACTCCAGAGGTCAAAAAGCTGAAAGCTGAGTGGACCGATGAAGAAAAGAGATTAGTTGCTTTGGACAGCAAAGCAAGACATATCATTGCTGGAACCTTGCCAATTTCAACTCTTCAAAAAGTTATGAAGTGTAAAACCGCAAAGCAGATGTGGGATGCTATTGAGAGCTACCTTGAAGGAGACGATCTTTGCAAGGAAAATAAGAAATTTGCTATTGAAAGGACCTACAACAACTTCAATAGAAAACCAAATGAAACCTTGCGTCAAACTTACGATCGTTACGTTGAGGTAGTAAATTCTTGTCTTTCACTTGGTAAAATTTTAACCGACAAGGAAATCAATATGACATTCCTTACTGCCTTAGGTTCAAGATGGGTTAATAAAGCCACATCTCTAGAGCACTCAAAAGATTTAAATACTTGGACCTTAAGTAACTTGTATGCAAATATAAAAGTCCATGAACTTAAGTTAGACCACATTGAAGAGGTCGAAGGAAAAGGCAAGGCACTTTCTATGTCTATCATGGAACATGAGGAGAAACCTTCCACATCAAAGCAAACCTCAGATCCCTCCATCTCAACCTCATCACTCATCGATATGGATGATGATGAATTTGCCATTTTTGTAAAAAGATTTCAAAAATTTCAAAAATCTTCAAAACCATTTTCTAAAGGCAAACCTCCAAAGATCTTTTCCAAGGTCAGCGATACAAAGAAAAAGGGTGATCTAGTTTGCTACAACTGTATAAAACCTGGTCACTTTGCTTCTGAGTGTCCTAAGCCTAGATTTGAATATATGAAAAAGAAAACCTCTTCTGCGAAATTTTCTCGTCGCAAGGGAATGGTTGCTGAAGAGGAGGAGAACTCAAAAGAGTTAGCAACTTGGATTGAAACTGATTCTGATGAAGGAAATGAAGATGAAACCGAAGAGGTTAATCTCTGCCTTATTGCAGATGCTTCTGATGATTCAGATAATGAGTCAGTCGAGTCGCTTGATATGGAAGAAGAAGAAGAGGTTGCTCCAAAGAAAACCAAAGCTAGGGTAATTAGTGAGGATGACGATGTGAAACTCACTCCTAGTTATAAAATTGGGAATAATTCTTATTCTCGTCCCATTTTTCCCTCTAAAAATGCTACACCTTCAAAAACTATTTTAACTAAGAAAACTATAAAAAAGGTGGGGGAAGAGGTCTCTCCCATGGAACATGAAGAGATGTTCAGGAAAGCAGAAATAATGATTCTTAAATTTGAAAATCTTAAGAAAGCTTTGTCTCTAGCAACTGATGAAATTACACAGCTTAAGATGGAGAAAACTGTGCTGAGGTCTAAAATTTCACTTCTTAAAGACCAAGTAAAAAGTATGTCTCCTCTTACTGAACAAAACCTCATTCTAGAAACTAAGGTTGTTGCACTTCAACTTAGGAACGATGACTTGGTTGCTAAAAACAATGAACTCGAAAAGGTAATTGATGAGTGGACCAAATCACGTGTCACTATGGATCAAATTCTTGAATCCCAAAAGGCTAGTGGTGATAAAGAAGGCCTGGGATTCCAAACTAGTGAAAATTTGAAGTGTGTATCCTGCTGTGGAAAGGATGAGGAATTTTTTAAACAAACTCAAGAAATTCCAAAGGAAAAGCATTCAGATTCTAAGGGTAAAGGACATGAACCAAAGGTTAAACTTAACTTCCATTATGTCTACCCTAAGAAACAATTTGGGAAAAATTCTCAAATGAAAAGAAAAGAATCTGAGGTTGAAACTGCTGAGAAGGTTTCATTTGCGGCTGACCGCACTTCTATTTCAATCGCACCTTCTGAAGTACCTTGTGCAGCTGACCGCATGTCTGACCGCCCTTCTTCTTCGACCGCACCTCCTGCTTTCAAAAGCAAGGGGAGCGTTCCTAGAAAAACCACGGTCAAACCTAAAATGACCACCTTTGTCAAGGCCAAAACTTTAGTTCCCAAAACAAATGCTAATCCTAAGAACAATAAAGAGTTTGTAAAACCTCAGGTCGCTCAAATTTTTCATCACTGTTCTGTGTGTGATGGTTCTGGTCACAAGGCTGCAGAATGTCTTTTGAGATTCACACCCAATGCCAGAAAGAATAATCCAACTTCTGTCAAACAGGTGTGGGTTATCAAAAGATGCTAATCTCAGGACCCAAAAGAATAAAGGGGACCTAATTTTTAAATGTTTATCTTTCAGGTCCTCTGCTTAATGGCTGGCCACTCCAAGGCAAATGAATGGTATCTTGACAGTGGATGTTCAAGACATATAACTGGAGATAGATCTTTACTGGAAAATGTCATTGAAACAAGCGGTCCGTCTGTAACCTTTGGTGACAACAACAAAGGAAAAACCATTGGATATGGTACAATTAGGATAGGAAACCTCACCATTGAGAAGGTTTCACTTGTTGAAGGACTCAAGCACAACCTCCTATCAATTTCTCAATTCTGTGACAAAGGAATGAACTGCAACTTCACTTCATCAAATTGTTTTATCAAAGATGGCATTTCCGGAGTCACACTACTCACAGGGACTCGTAAGAGTAATATTTATATTATTGATTTGAATTCTACATGTAGTATTACTAATCTCTGTTTTGTAGCTAAAAATGTGAGCAAAAATAGTTGGCTATGACGCAAGCGGTTGAGCCACTTGAACTTCAAGTATCTTGCAAAGATTGGAAGGGAAAACCTCGTTCACGGTTTACCCAAAGTGGCTGACCACCATCCAGAGAAATGTAGTGCTTGTCAACTTGGTAAACAATCTAAGGCATCTTTCACCAGCAAGACCGCACCTTCAACATCAAGATGTTTACAACTGCTTCACATTGATTTGTTTGGACCCATTACCACTGCCAGCATTGGAGGAAATAAATATACTTTAGTGGTAGTGGATGATTATTCAAGATACACGTGGGTTGAAATTATGATCACAAAAGATGATTGCTATGAAATTCTAACCTCACTCTTTAGACGACTCCAAACCCAAAAAGAAAATGACATCGTTAGTGTAAGGTCTGATAATGGAACAAAATTCAAAAATAATGGTGTTGCTCAATATTGTGATGACCACGGAAAAGATCACAATTTTTCTGTGGCTGGTGTTCCACAACAAAATGGGGTTGTGGAAAGATAGAACAGGACGTTGATAGAGGCTGGAAAGACAATGATATCTGAAGCTAAGCTTCCTCAGTATTTTTGGGCTGAAGCGGTCAACACAGCATGCTTCACTCAAAATCGCTCCCTCATCAACAAAATCTACAACAAAAATCCATATGAACTTTGGAGAGGAAGAACCCCCAACATTGCCTTTTTTAAAATCTTTGGCTGCAAATGCTTTATCCTCTACAATGGAAGAGAAAACAGAGGTAAATTTGGAGTTAAGGCTGATGAAGGTATTTTTGTTGGGTATGCTAAACATTCCAAAGATTTTCTTGTTTTTAATAAATCTAGTTTAAAGACAGTAGAATCTGTCCATGTTACTTTTGATGAAAAATTCTCTCCTTAAGCCACATTTGGCTCCAAATGTTGCTGATGATTTTTTTGAGACTAATGAAATAGGTGAAACTTTTGAAACCGCACCTGAACCTCAAGAACCGCAAAATCCATCAACTCAAGGAAATCCATTAACCTCAAATGAATTTCTCTCAAATAATTTTGAAACCGCACCTGAAGTTCTAACTCCAGATGCAACCTCAAGGAAAGATTTTGATGAAAATTCACCCATTCAACAAATTGAACCTCTTCGTCAACTTACATTAAATGACTTAACTGAAGGATCTAACGATGTTCCAATTGAAGATCTTCAGTAAACCTCTGTTCAACCAGATTTACCCCCCGAGGTTCGTGAAGTCAGCAGTCACCCTCTCTCAAATGTGATTGTTGATTTATTTTTCGGAGTTCAAATAAGGAGATCAAACTATGATGAGCATACTTCTCTATTATCTCAAATTGATCCCAAGAAATGATGAAGCACTCCAATATTCCAGTTGGATTGTTGCAATGCAAGAAGAACTCAACCAGTTTGAAAGATGTAAGGTTTGGACATTAGTGCCTAGACCATATGATGATGGAGTAACAGGTACAAAGCGGGTGTTTAGAAACAATATGGATGAGAATGGAAGCATCACCAGAAAAAAATCAAGGTTGGTTGCACAAAGATATAGGCAAGAAGAAGGAATAGACTACGACGAAACTTTTGCTCCAGTTGCAAGACTAGAAACAATCAGAATTTTCTTGGCCTATGCATCTTACAAATGTTTCAAGCTATATCAAATGGATGTTAAGAGTGTCTTCCTCAATGGTGAACTTCAAGAAACTGTGTATGTTTCCCAACCGCCTGGATTTGAAGACTCCAAATTTCCAAATCATGTCTACAAACTCCAAAAGGCTTTGTATGGACTCAAACAATCTCCAAGGGCATGGTATGAAACTCTATCAAAATTTCTACTAGAAAAAGACTTTAAACGTGGTAAAAATTTGATATGATTTCAAATTTATGTTGACGATATTATATTTGGCTCTACTAATGAATTATTGTGTAAGCGTTTTGAAAAGCTAATGAAAAGCAAGTTTGAGATGAGCATGATGGGAGAATTGACGTTCTTCCTTGGGCACCAAATCAAACAATGTAAAGAAGGAATCTTCCTCAGCCAAACCAAATACACAAAGGAGTTAATCAAGAAGTTTGGACTGGAAAATGCAAAAGCATACAATACTCCCATGGCTACCGACAATAAACTAGATAAAGATCTAAAAGGTAAAAAGGTTGATCAAACCTTATATCGAGGTATGATTGGCTCATTACTTTATTTAACTGCTAGTAGGCCATATATTATGTTTAGTGTTTGTGTTTGTGCTCGTTATCAAGATGATCCTAGAGAAGCACATTTAAGTGCGTTCAAGCGTATAATCCGCTATCTCTCTGGAACTAGTGATCTTGGACTTTGGTATTCCAAAGATTTGAATTTCGAACTTGTAGGATATTCAGATGCAGATTATGCAGCTTGCACCATTGACAGAAAAAGCACTAGTGGAACTTGTCACTTCCTTGGAAATAGACTAGTTGCTTGGGCCAACAAGAAGCAAGCCTCAGTTTCAGTTTCAACTACAGAGCCTGAATACATTACTGCTGGAAGTTGCTGTTGTCAAATACTATAGATGAAGCAATCGTTGGTGGACTATAAGATTGATGAAGGAAACTGCCCAATCATGTGTGATAACACATCAACAATCTCAGTCTCCAACAACTCTGTCATGCACTCAAAGACCAAACACATAGACATCAAGTATCATTTCCTCAAAGACCATGTGGAAAAGGGGAACATCCATTTAGAGTATGTGGGAACAGATAATCAGATTGCTGACATCCTCACCAAAGCTCTTGACTCCAAAAGGTTTTCATTCCTTACAGGAGAAATAAGCATGCTTGAACTTAAATAAGTCCATACTTTTTATTACTAACTTGTGTGTTAAGTATGTTGTTTAGGCAAAAATCCTGTTGAGGTTTCAAACCTCACCCTTGTTGAAACCGCGTGGACAAACCGCATACCTACTCAAAGACCGCATGCAGTATCTCAACCTCATGCAGCTTCAAAACTGCATGATCAAAACCGCGTTTCAACACTTAGAGAATTTTCAATGATTTTCATTTCTTAGCTTTGAAGAAGCTTCAAGTGGTTTGATATTTCTTTTTCCTTACTTATAAAAAAAATGTTATTATTTTTATTATTTTTGTTATATCAAACTGCATGCCACGTGGACCCAGATAAGTTTTCTATATTTATTATTTTGTCCTTGTCTTTCTTAAGACAAATTATTTGCATAAGGGTAATTTTGAAAATATTTTCCCACGTTGATTTGAAATTTAAATGCATTTAATGCAAAAAGAATAATTTCGTTAAATGTCTCGCATCAGCCGTCATTGGGCTGAGTGAAGAAGGTGAAAGGGTGCAACTGTTTTGGTGGTTCACTTCGTGGGATAGTGGAACCATCATCACTTTCTGTTTCCATAGCACCCTAAAACCACCTATATATATACTATTTTCATACAACAATTCCAACTCTTACTCCCTACTTTCTGTCAACTGTACTATCTTGTCCTATTCATTTTCTCTCTCCAAAAATCTCTCACCTTCAAACTAAATCGTTAATGGCTCCTAAGAGAACTTCAGAAAATGCATTTTCTAACGTTCCTAGAGCATCAAAGAAACCCTTCAACGATATGGTATGTGCTCTAAACCTTTAAATCTTTGAATCTGCAAAATGCCATTGATGAACTGTGAAGAAAACCCTTCGTATGCTTTTCTCATTTTTCTTAATGAATTCTTCATTTCTTAGTTATTTTAAGTGATTCTTGTTGGGTTTTGTTCGTAATGATGTATTGATTCTAATTTTAGAACTTATTTGATGATCTAAACACATTTAGGTTACTGATTTTGTGATTTACAGTTTAAGGGTTTTCGAAACCCATTTCATATTCTTAGCTTTTTCTTGATGATTCTGGGTAAATGATGCATTTTTATTGTTATATTGTTACTCTACTACTAAATGTGATCATTTTGAAATGCAATTTATTGATTTTGGTGAAATTTCATGATATCTCTGTTCTTGGTGTTCTTCATGTTCTTCGTGATCTTAGTATGTTCATGAACTGTTCATATGTTTTTCAGAAAATACTTTATATGTTGGATTGCATGATTCCCAAATTCTGTTTTCCATACTTAGATATTTTTTGAAAATTTTGTATTGAACTTACCTTAGAACCTCATCTCTCAAAACCACATGCTACTTTAGTTCAAAACCGCATGCTTCCTTAGGGTTAAACCACATAGGTTAAAACCGATGTAGAAAACCACATATAAATATCATTTGAAACCGCATGTTGCTTCTCTTCTATAAAACCGCATGCTATTTTTCACTTCTTATGCAGCATTCTTGAGTTTTACTTAGTATATAGGCTAGAAACTATAACCTTCTCTAACAAACACTTCATTGAAGTGTGGGATAAATTTGGTTTAACAATGCCATGTACTAGTAAATATGTTCTCAAGTCCTAAAGTTTATTTCTTTGGATTAAATTCATAGTTCACTTGGGGTTGAGAAATTTCATTTTCTCAACCGCACTCCTGCTAAACCGCAGTTGTGCGTAAATCGCATGTGAACTATGATATCTTGAAAATGGATCTAACTTATAATTTTCATTTTGTAGGATCCTCATTTTTTCTTGACATGATGGGAAATAAGAGAGGATGAGTTGAAACAAGATGCACTTGCAAGGGAGATGATCAAGAAGATGAATGCTTCTGGAATTTTGCCTCTCTTCACCAAACAACAGAACTACACTGTTCCCTCCTACGTGGATCAGTTCTTCTCTGGTGCGATTTCTGGAGAAAGAATATTAGCAAATGGAAAGAAGATTCCATGCCTGACCGCCAATGTCCAAGGGATAGATGTATCAATTAATTATATGGACATCAGAAACACCTTTGAGTTCAATGTCCCAAGAGAAGAAGAAAGACTTCCTCAAGAAATCCAAGAAGCAACCGCATCTACCACAGCTGGAATCCCAACCTTGACTGGAAAATACAAGGCGGTTCCAAGGAAAGATTTTGGTGAGTTGATGAGCCACCTTTGCTTCCTGGTTGGCAAGTCAGTTTGTGGAAAAAATGGAAACCACAACAATTTCACCAGCCAGTAGTGGATGTACTGCTGTGCTATCTACAATGAGATTCCTCTGCATTGACCCAAAATCCTGATGAGAGAATTGTCTGCCCATATTGATTCATAGAAGTCCAAGGAGGTAGGAGTTGATCAAAGGTGGAGACCTTTATGCAGACTGTTGAAAGCCATATTTGCAAACTACGAACACTTGAAGGAGCACAGATTAGCAAATCCAAACTTCTTAGTGGACTGGTCAACTGAAGAAGATTCTCTTGGACTGAAGGTATGCCACCTTTTCAGGTTCAAGAATGGAGATGCTCAATACAAATAGCTTTGGGATGCTGACTCCCTCCCTACCAAAGAACCCTATGTTCAAATGAATCCTGAGAGCGCTGACAAAGCAATTGGTAAAGCGGTCAAGAATGCAAAGAAGGGAAAGAGCAAGCCTGAACCGCCTGAAATTACCCGGGATTTCGCGCGGACGCGAAACGCGGTTGTCTTTCGCGGAGGGTTGGTGTCTGAGACCTCGCTTCATGGGAAGGAAAATGAGGAGTCGCCACGCGGTTTTGTATTTTGAGCCCAAACGTTGAGAAACGACTTTAGTGAAAATGATGTCATTTTTATTGGTAGCAAAAACTTAGAACAAGGCTTTTGAAAACAGGGGATCATTTTTATTGGTAGCAAAAACGAGTAAAAACTTTTTTTGAGTACCAGAAATTGTTAGGTTCGGAGGTCATGTTACATTTCGGGAAGAGTATTACGAGATCACCCGAAACGCCTCGTATGACGAGTCTTTCTACCTTTCTTGAAAATCGTGTGTGTGTGTGTATGTTTTGAAATGGGGGCTTGAATGACAGGCTTAATCTTGGTTTGAATGTCAAACGTTGATTAGGTGACTTTGTTTGAAAAGACGAGCGTTTGAATGACAAACGTCGGATTTGAGTTTGAAATGAGCGTTTGCGTGGCAAACGTCGATTTTGAGCTTTTTGAAAAGGAGTTCGAAGGTCGAACTCCGGTTTTTTGAACTGGGCGAGTCATTGTTAATGATTTTTACGGGAAAAAGCGTATTAAATGATTTTAAGTGTCAAAAGTCGGCTTTTAGTTTAAAGATGAGCGTTCGGATGCCAAACATCATTTCGCGCGTTTTGAAAGAGAGTTCGAACTACGAACTCCGATTTTGAACCGGGCATTACATTGTTAACGATTTTTACGGGAAAAAGCGTATTAAATGATTTTGCAATCAACGAATCGGGTTGCGACTCGGACTTTGAAAAGTAAATACTATCACGATCCAAACGGGTCGGACTTATAAATGACAGTATTTAAATGCGGTATCAACGGAATCAAACGATCCGGAATCGTAAATGACGATCGACGAGCCAAAACGACTCGGAATTGTAAATGATGATCGACGAGCCAAAATGACTCGGAATGATAAATGACGATCGACGAGCCAAAATGGCTCGGAATTGTAAATGACGGAAAAGTAAATGACAATCGACGGATCGATCGATTCAGAATGGTAAATGACAGAAATTTAAACGGAACGGGGTCAGAACACCGTTTTAACCCGCGATTACTTCTCTCACGGGAAGAGAAGAGGATCTAGGGGCTAAAACGTATCGGACCCCGTTAGACGGAGGCGTCTACATTTCAAAGATGTTCGTCCGAAACGGTTGTAGCGACTGGCGCATAAACCGAGACGGAACGAGAGATTTAGAGAGAGGGAGTTATACCTATGGCTAGGGTCGACTCCTTTGGCTCGAGGGTTGTATACGGGATACGAAAAGTGGTTTGGAATGGTGTTTCGGAGTGGTGAGGGGCGTATTTGATCGAAATACGGAAGTTTCATGCAAATCGAGACGAAATGGGAGCTCGGGAAGAGGGAGAACCAGTTTGGGCCGTGGGGTTTTGATTGAAAGGGGTGAAATTTTGTTGTTACCAATGGCTTTGACAGCCTCTCTATTTATAGGTGAAATTTCAGTAGGAGTCCGGCCGGACTTAGGCTGAAATCCAGGGGGTTTTGTGAAACTTTGGGAATTTGAGGGACTTGCTGGCAATTTCTGAAGTCTGCAAAGGGAGTCCGGCCGGATTGAGACTGTATACCAGGGGTATTTTAGTCTTTTCACTTTGAATTTGATTGAAGGGTGACTAGAGGGAGGTGGAATGCGTGCCAAGTGTCCCTGTGAGTCACCAAAGATGTGGGAGTTCGTTCCCGGGTCCCGGTTTTGTCCGTTTTTTTAAATAACAGTCCGAAAAATGTCCGAAACGCCCCCGGAAAGTGCCGGAAAGTGCGTTTTTCAGGGAAAGCCGTACTTTCACGTGCGGTGACGTGTGTCAAGTACGTTTCGACGTCGGGATGCACAGGACAGTCCCGGGACTTCTCGTTGGCATGGCAACGGGGAGCTTAACGAGTTCTGGTTAACCTGGAGCGGGCCAGTTAACGGATTTTGGTTAACTTTCTGACGGATTTTGACGATCTGGATTTGGGTACTTACAGTTAGCCCCTCAGCGACGTCTCCTTCGAAGGAGGTGGGGTCGTTGAAAAAGACAAGGATCCAAATCGGGATGCCTTACTTTGAAGAGACTCGGCGGTCACCGGGCCGGACCCTGAGAGAAAGGATTCCTACGTATCCCGAGCGGGAATCAAGCCGATCGTAGTTCGTAGGTGCAAGGAGCCGCACGTGGGGGCCTTGACATGAGCGAGACTGTTTGGAGGCGTCTGAACCTGAGAGGAGACCATTGTGAGGTACTGAAACCTGAATGGAAACTATTGTGAGGCGTCTGAACCTGGGATTTCTGAAACCTTCGAGGGCGTGTGGCGCCTCAGACCGGAGTTGCTGAATCATACGAGGGCGTGTGGCGCCTCAAACCGGAGTTTGTTGGAACATACGAGGGCGTGTGATGCCTCAGACCGGAGTTGCGAGGATACGAGGGCGTGTGGCGCCTCAAACCGGAGTTACTGAACATACGAGGGCGTGTGGTGCCTCAAACCGGATTTGCTGAATCATACGAGGGCATGTGGCGCCTCAAACCGGAGTTGCGAGGATACGTTTATCCTGAGACGAAGGTGTTCGTGCCTTGGATGCTGGGCTTACGACGATGACCAGGTTTATCCTGCTGGGGATAGGGTGGCAAATGATGGGAACGGTTGTGTTAAACTGGCGTTATTAACAACTCGGAAGGATTGACGTTTCTTCTTTAGAATCCTGCTGGGGATGAGCATTCGAGCTTACCTTGATGGCTAAAGAGGGATTGTTGTGCGGGCTTACCTTGATGGCCGCTGAGGTGGAACGATCGGGCTTACGACTGGCGGCCGGGGAGATGAACGGTAGTGAAAATCACTAGAAATTTTAACATCGGGAGACGAAAATATAACTAGAATGTCCGGAGACATGATCGAGCGTCTGAATGTCAAACGTCGACTGGGAATTTAACGTCTGGAGACGGAGATATAACTGGAATGTCCGGAGACGGGATTGAGCGTTTGAATGTCAAACGTCAACTGGGGATTTAACGTCTGGAGATGGAGATATAACTGGAATGTTCGGAGACGGGATTGAGTGTTTGAATGTCAAACGTCAACTGGGGATTTAACGTCTGGAGACGGAGATATAACTGGAATGTCCGGAGACGGGATTGAGCGTTTGAATGTCAAACGTCAACTGAGGATTGAATTTAACGTCTGGAGACGGAGATGTAACTGGAATGTTCGAAGACGGGATTGAGCGTTTGAATGTCAAACGTCAACTGGGGCTTGAATTTAACGTCTGGAGACGGGCGTTAGTGAAAACTAACTGGGAATTTAACGTCTGGATACGAGCGTTAGTGAAAACTAACTGGGAATTTAACGTCTGGAGACGAGCGTTAGTGGAAACTAACTGGGAATTTATCTCCGGGGGATGGGGTGTTAGAAATGTCTAACTGGGAATTTAACGTCTGGAGACGAGCGTTAGTGAAAACTAACTGGGAATTTAACGTCTAGAGACGAGTGTTAGTGGAAATTAACTGGGAATTTATCCTCGGGGGATGGGGTGTTAGAAATGTCTAACTGGGAGAAATTTTACACTTTTGGGGGCCAAAAGGGGTAAAATTGGAACTGCCCAAAGTTGAGGGGCTGGATTGGAAGGAATCTTTTCTGGTGCACTAAGAGTCCGGCCGGACTTGGACTGAGTTTGATCAGATTCAAATCAGCTTCAAGTCCGACGCAAACCAAGCCATTTCCACCATCATTTCCGACGAGGAAGGAGAGAGAGGAGAGAAAATTTTCACCCCAAATTGTGAGATTTGCTCAGATTTGCGAAGGAAAATTGCTATGGAAGGTGATTGGGAACCAATGGCTCGTCATGGAAGGACCGATGACGAAAGAACGCGGTTGGTTTGGACCATTCGAACCAATATTCATCCATTGAATCCGGCGGAGTCCTACCCGGCTAGGGATAAACACAACTCCAAAGGAGGGATCGAGAGACAAGTAAGCTTCCCTCAAATTCCATTAATTTTAAGAATGTGCATTCTTTAAATGTTAGAAATTTGACTAGGAATGAGTTAGGGATTTTGGTACCCGGATTGGGGCTTTTGACTTTGCTATGAACCTTTGTCGAAATTGACTAGGATGTAGTTCAATTGACACTATGGGTAGATGACATAAAAATTTTGGTTGCAAAATTCCATGTCTAGATGCATTTTCCAAAATTAAAGTAGCTTTAATTTGGGACGGAGTAAATTTTCGAAATGTTCAAAAGAATTTGAGAGTTCCGGTTTCGACGGAGTTTTCGAAGGGTTTTGAAAGTTCCGGATTCGATGGAGTTTTCGAAGCGCTTTGAAAGTTCCGGATTCGACGGAGTTTTCGAAATGCTTTGAAAGTTCTGGATTCGACGGAGTTTTCGAAATGCTTTGAAAGTTCCGGATTCGACGGAGTTTTCGAAATGCTTTGAAAGTTCCGGATTCGACGGAGTTTTCGAAGTGCTTTGAAAGTTCCGGATTCGACGGAGTTTTCGAAATGCTTTGAAAGTTCCGGATTCGACGGAGTTTTCGAAGTGCTTTGAAAGTTCCGGATTCGACGGAGTTTTCGAAGGGATGGAAATATATGTTAGGAAATGAATGAGAACTGTATCTGCATTGCATCCTTTTGACATGCGTTCATGCATTCTGTTGACGTTGCTTCTGTGCTTAACATATCCTTGCTTTGTTCACCTGCAGGGGCGAGGGACGGTCGATACCCACAACCAGAAGAGTCGGGGTGCCTTTGAGGCAGTGAGAGCGTTGTGGGAGGTATTCCCGGACGATGCTCGAGAGGGAGAGAGGAGTCTACGGCAGCTGGTGCTTGACTCCGGATTGGCTGGGTTTATCAGTGCGGTAGCTGCGATAGCTGCGACGCAGAGGGCCAGGTCCATGTACGTGGCTTTGAGCGAGTACTGGTGGGATACGACCCACACTTTCCATTTCAGATGGGGGGAGGCGACGGTGACTCCCACTGACTTTGCTGCTATCACCGGGTTGCCGACCTATGGCAACACGCTGGTGTGGGTGGATGGTTATACCCCGGGGCAGTTGTCTGATCTGCTGGGTTTTGATATTACCGATGCCAGGGGCTTAGGCATTCGGCACAGCCGATGGAGAGGCATCCGGAGGCGGGTATCGCAGATTATTTGGCCGGATCTTTGAGGATGACCGCGGAGCGCCCGGCTCGAGGGTTCATTTGGTTCGCGTTGTCGCCGACTTTGTTCCCGACTTCGACACATCCCGTCACTTCCTCTCGCTTCGGGTCGCCGACGACTTGGATGCCGCGAGGGGGTATGCATGGGGGAGGCCGGACCGGCCGAGCTCTACCATTCCCCGGACAGTTCTCGCGGGAGAGGAGAACTCCCCGAGCCGTTTCTCGCTTGCTCGATGTAAGTTCACGTCTTTTCTCTTCCTTGTCTCATTTTATGTACTCGTATGTATCTCGCTTTGTAGCCGACATAACTTTCCATTTGCTTGACAGTGTCCGGTGCTATGAGGTGTTCAAATCCGCAAAGCAAATGGGACATTAGGGAGGCGTATCGACCCCCGTTCCCCGCCATGCCGGGCTCGCGTAAGAGGGCGAAGAAGGCGGTCTCGTCGAGAGTGGGCACTCGATGACGTACGAGGAGGTGTCCTGTGCACCGAACCGAGAGTTCTCTCGAGAGGATCCACTGACCCGGTGGAGTCGGTTCCATGCCGTCGCGGTTCAGTTGCTAGCGAGGTTACGCGGCGGAGGAAGCTCCCGGTGGGACTTCATTGCGACGCTATGTATCCGGGGAGAGAGTGACCCGTCGCATGGCCCCGAGGTCACTTCCGATGGTGCCGCGGATCCGCCTCGCGCATGCAAAGATCCTCTCGTCGATGCCGATGGATGAGTTGGAGAGGTATAGACAGGCGTGTTCTATACCGAGTACATCATAGCGGGGGCCGACTATGAGACTTTCTTGAGGATGAGGCCGAGGAGCCCACAGTGCAAAGACAGGAGGGCGATGGCCCCGGATATCCCCGAGATCTCCCGCTCCCACGCGCTAGGCCGGCGTACGAGGGGCCGGACGGTTCGCGCAGCGGCCGGTGATCCCTCTCCCTGATGAGCCGAGATCACTGCACAGGTCGACCCCAACACTTCTGAGTGCCTTTTTGATTTTCTCGCATTTGATAGTAGCATTCTCGCAAATGTTGCATCCGTACTTTCTCGCTTGTCCTTTGATGACTTTCCCGGTTCGCAGTGTCCGGCCGTACGTACAACGAGGCTATGAGACCGGTGGACGGTGGGCCGCCTACGCTAGGAGGCTCGTGGCGTTCATGAGGTGCGCCTCCTGAGGAGCGTGGACGTCCGTGAGCCGAGGCCGCCTAGGCCGAGAGGTTCGCCCGCTCGCTCCCACGGCCGGTGGAGAGGACTTTGTACAGGATTTGGCCGCTCGCGGTGGAACGGCCGGGTTGAGCTCATCCTCTTCGCACTCGGGGCACGAGAGGGAGAGTCCTCGAGTTCGCGGACGCCGAGGAGGCCTTTCGCATATTCCCGCCCGGGAGGAATTCGGGATTATCTGTTTGCGACGGATCCGGCAACAAGTGAGCAAAGGCATCGAGTGCTCGGATGACGAGCAGGACTCGGAGTAGTCCTCCTTTTACTGCTTTCTCTTTTTTTATAGACAAAATGTACGTATCGTCTGGAACGATTTTGATTTGAACTGTATTTGAAAAAGCGCCCGTGGGGCGGAACCTGTTCTTCGCGCATCTATTCTGTGATCACCTTCTGTTATTTTCGGCAAATAAGGAAGTAGGTTAATCAAAAATAAATAATATGAAACATGCATAAAAAATTGAACGGGTCAAAATTTATGCCTATATGCACTGATAATTAATTAATTACACTGTTGCACGAGCCCGAGGCGGAAGGGATATTGACATTGGTTAAATGAAACTAGGGGCAGCACGCAGATTCACAAGGCATGAACAGGGTGTTGTTTGGAATTGCTTCCAATTTAGGAGCAGCTGGCTGCAGAGTTGACCAGGTCAACTGCAAGGGGAGTCCGGCCGGACTGAGAGTGAATTTCCAGAGTCTTTTAAATTGCAGTTTCAGCTTTGCAATTTGTTAAGAACTACGCATTCACCACTGATCAGTTAGCTGAATTCTCTCAAATTTCTAAGGCTTCCTTCATTTTCTGTCATGGCTCCCTTTCCTAAGCTATCGTCTCGGATGCAAGAGCGATACCTAGAAAAATTTCAGTCGTGGGTACGGAACCACACGAGGCAGAACAAAGGGTTTTTCGAAGGCTGTTACGGAATGAAATCTGTTTGGGCTTTGAAGGAGCTCATGCCAGATTGGGATCTTTTGAGAGCCGCGTCTCATTTCTGGGATGTACGGAGGAATGTGTACAGCTTTTCGTACAACGAAATCACTCCTACGTTCGAAGATTTCTGGGCCATTCTAGGAGGACCCGAGACTGAACAACTAGTTCTTCCGTATGCTGGTGGCATGGCCACTGTTGAGAAGCTAGTGTCTTTGCTTGGTATCTCGGCTGGAAAAGCATATGGGATGGTGATACTGAATACTGATTATGTTGACATTTCAGGACTGCCCAATAGATTTGCCGGAGCTGAGGGGAGCGTTTTCGCGTGGGACACGTTTGCTCTGTGCGCGATCGCTACTCTGTTCACGTTCACGTCCCTCGGGTGTGTGCCATCACAACAGACCGGACTCCGGTGAGGCAAAGGCCGGAGCGGAGGAGACATCGTGCCGTTGGTCTTGGGCGAGACGTTCCTGGGCATAGGTCGGATGGCGACCGGTAGCTGATACATATGGGGAGGGAGTCCTGCTATGCTTACCATGTGGTTAAGGGAGAGACTGCAGATGATGCCCGAGGTGCCAATGTCCTGTGATGCTTGGTCCTTCTCTCGACGTCCTCTCGTGATAGGGGGCGATCAGCCGAGCCGGAGCTCGATGGCCGTACTCCGCACGCATCACTTGCGATGGTGGGTTCCCCACCGGAAGTTACAGACTTGTCGGACCGCTCGTGAGGGTCTATTGGTTGTCGAGTGCCTGGCCGTCTCGCACGTCCTTCTACATTCCATCGTTGGTTCTCGCGACAAGACGGGCCGGAGCAAAGTGCCATTGACGGGTTTAACTCATGCCGCTACCTTCGAGGTGGGATCTCTCGCCGATGGAAGATCCTTCGACGCTATTGCCGCTCACACGGTGGTGGCAATACACGTCCTTTCCGCCAGGTTCTCTTTCACCGAAGAGGGGGCATTGTTCGTCGACGCAAAGATCCGAACCGGTACGAAGAGTGTATGGGGAGACACAGATGTCTATCTTGTGGAGACGGGAGTGAGCCGTTGGGTGCCGACTACCTCGACAGCCGACCTCGAGGAGGACCGAAGCGGGAGCTAACCCCGGGAATCGTATCGGGAATGACATGGCCGACTATGAGGCCAATGCCGACGGAGGCCAATCAAAGCATGGTCATGATGGCTCAGAGTGAGGCAAATCGAGACAGAGCTAGGGAAAGGGCCGCATTGAATGCTACAGCTTGACGGAGGCGTCGGGAAGGGTCCCCGAGCCAGGTAGAAGGACTACCGAAATATTCCCCGTGAAGGTGAAGAACACTCGCCGGGGAAAGGGAAGGGGAAGAAGGATGAAGGACCAAGTACGGAAACTAGGTTGACCTTGCCGTCCCGTAGTATCCACCCATTGTCATTGCGTACACATTAACCGATTAATGTTTTATTGTAGTTATGCTAGCGCGTAGCGAGTCAAGAGTTGACCGTGCTTGAACTCATCAAATATTGTTTTAACCGTAATGAATTTGTAGGTTAAATGAAAAGAGTTTTTCGAAACACAAGCAATTGATGCTTATTGTATTTTTTTTGTTTTGAGACCGAACCAATGATGGCCGCCACGTTCCCATTTTACAATTGGACTAAGGGGCTCAGTCACCGTAGTTCGACACTTTTAGGTGAATTTGAGAAAACGAAGACAAAAGAAGTGCGACCCTATTTTTTACCCGGATCATTAGCGGAATGTATCCAGCTGGGTATTACTCTTTAGCACTTTAATTTTACTAAGGGGTGGTGTATGGGAAGGAGAGTTGACTCGTGCTCTTCCTCAAACGAAGTATCTCAAGGAGCTTGCTTCCGTTCACGGTTAACGAAAGGGTTCCCGTCCAAGTCTCGCTAACTTCATGGCTCCTCCGAAGAAGATTCTTTGTACCACGAATGGTCCTATCCATGTAGGCTCCCACTTTCCGAGGGGATTGGTCTGCGTAGGAGGCTTTTCCTTTAGCACCAAGTCGCCTTCTCCGATGTCTCGGATCTTGACTTTCTTGTCGAATGCTCGGGCCATTCTGCTCTGGTAGACTCGAGTGTGTTCCATGGCTTTCAATCTACGCTCGTCGAGTAGAGCAAGTTCATCGTGACGGCTCTGTAGCCATTCGACTTCATTGATCTCGTTTTCCAAGAGGACTCCTGAGGATGGAATTTCCAATTCCACTGTAACATTGCTTCCATTCCGTAGGTAAGTGCGAATGGAATATCCCCGTGGCGGTTCTCGACCGATGTTCGGTATCCCTGCAGGGCTAGATGTAGCTTTTCGGGCCGCCCCGACTCTCGGTGGTCATCTTCCCGATTATCATGGCGAGAGTCTTGTTGGCCGCCTCTACCGCACCATTGGTTTGTGGTCTCGTAAGGAGAAGATTTGTGACGTGTGACTCGACCCGGTCGAAGTTGGTCACAATCTCCTTCGAAGTGGGTCCCATTGTCGGATATGATCTCGTTGGGCACTCCGTATCGGCACATGATGTTCTCTCGGATGAACTCTGCCACCTTCTTAGAATTAAGTACCTTGTACGATCTGGCTTCTACCCATTTGGTGAAGTAGTCGTCTGCGACTAAAATGAACTCATGACCATTGCTCCCTGGTGAAGTGATCTTGCCGATGGCGTCGATTCCCCATGTGGCGAAAGGCCATGGTGTAGTCATACAATAGAGTTCATGAGGAGGGATGTGATTGAGGTTGGAGAATCGTTGACATTTGTCGCAGCTTCGGACCAACTGGATGCGCCCGTTTCCATTGATATCCAATAGTATCCCATACGGAGAATGATATGTGTCAATGCTCGGGCGTTCATGTGCGGACCGCAGTTCCGTTGTGAACTTCGTTCATTAGCTCGCCGGGCTTTTTCTTTGTTTACACACCGAAGGAGTGGCCCTTGGTGGCGCTTCTTGTACAACATACCCCTGTAATGACGAAATGGGATGCCAGGCGTTTTAATGCCATCATGTTTTTGGCTTTGATCCCTTCTTTGTATTTTCCATCTTCATTTGTGAAGGAAGCTTCTCCGTTTTGGAGGTACCGGTAAATTTGATTATACCAGGTTCGTCGATCGTTTCTTTTTTATTTCGATCTCACAAGAATAGGCGGGTGTTTCCCGTCCGCCTATTCTCGAGGGGTTTTACCGCTTTTCCATCGGGAATTTCGACAAGAGAGGCGAGGGTTGCCAGGCGTCGCGGCGGTTCCCGTCTCTTGGCAAATAATGAAAAGAGATGTCCTTGAACCGAGCAATGAGCTCCTCCATGTACGTGTGGTACTTCGGGAGGCCGTAATCTACCTTCTTCCATTTGTTGGACACTTGATTGATGATCCATGCCGAGTCTCCGTATACATCCAGCTCGAAATGTTGCGCCGAGGGCGGCTTCCGGCCGCATGTGCTTCGTATTCTCGCTACATTGTTGGTTGTTTCAAAATTCAACTTGATGGCTATGGAGTATGCTCGTCCCTGGGATCGACAAGGAGCATTCCAATACCATTCCCTTCTTGTTGGCTGCCCCATCGAAGAAGAGTTGCGCCGGTTTGCGCCAAGTCGAGTGAAAAGATTCCATCATCCGGAAATTGCGGATCGTGACCCTTGGGTTCACCGCTAGGAAGTCTGCCACTTATCCGCCACGACTCGCCCTTTCGTTGATTTTCGACCATGTACTTGATGTCGAACTCAGCCAGAAGAATGACCACTTGGCTAGTCGCATCGACAGGATGGCTTGTCAAAGAGATATCTGACGGGGTCCATTTTGGAGACCAGAGCACCGAATGTGACCGCATGTAGTATTTCGCTTCCCGACTACCCATACCAAGGCGGTACAAGTTTTCTCTAATGCCGAGTAGCCGAGTTCACTTCCTTGAAGCTTCCGACTTATGAAGTAGATTGCATGCTCAACTTTGGAATCCTTCGTTCTTGTGCCAAAGATTGCTCCGATTGACGTGTCTCATCGTCGATATAGGAGTAGTGGCTTGTCTTCATGTGGCGGGCAATGCAATGGGGGATTCACCAAGTAGGTCTTGATCTTCTCAAAAGCCGTTTAGCACTCTGAGTCCCATTTGATGTCGACATTCTTCTTCATCGGCTTGAACATGGGCTCGCAGAGAGATGTCAACTCGGTTGATGAAGCGATCGATGTATCGAAGTCTTCCCATAAAGCTCTTAACTTCGTCAAAGTTTGAGGCGGCTTCATGTCGATGATGGCCTTGATTTTCTTGGGATCGGCTTCGATACCCTTTTTGTAACCATGTACCCCAAGCACCTTGCCGCGCTTGACGCCGAAGGTGCACTTCGCAGGTTCAATCTCATGGAGTGCTTTTCGAGTCCGTTGAAGAACTTTCTCGCATCTTTCATGTGCCGCATGTCCGATCCTCTCGGAGTGGATGATCATGTCGTCGACATATACTTCGATTTCCTTGTGAATCATGTCATGGAAGAGGGTCAGTTGTAGCCCGCCGGTAAGTAGCCCCAGTGTTCTTAGACCGAACGGCATGACCGTGTAGCAGTATGTCCCCCACGGAGTGGTGAAGGCGCCTTGGCTTGATCTTCCTGACATTTTGATCTGGTTGTATCCAAATAACCCGTCCACGAAGGACTTTACTTCGAAATTTGCCGTGGTGTCGAACAACATGTCGATGTTAGGCGGGGAAATCATCTTTAGGGCCGGCTTTGTTGAGATCCCGGAAATCTACACATCATCCGACCTTTCCATTGGCCTTCGTGACCGTCACGATGTTGGAGAGCCAAGTCGGGTACTCAATCACTCGATGAAACCAACTCTGAGCATTTTCTCAATCTCTTCTTTAACTTGCAAGGACCACTCTGGCTTAATCTTGCGCAGCCTTCGTTTGATGTGCTTGGATTCGAGATCCAGGGGAATTCCCGTGCTCCACGATCGAGGATCGAGTCCCGGCATGTCCCGGTATGACCAGCGAACACGTCAACATACTCCCGAAGGAGGCTTATCAGACTTCTTTTTCGCATCGGCAAAGAAACCGCCCACTTGTGTCTCTTTAGGCTCTTGCACCGACCCCAGTTCACTTTGGTCATAACCTCTTCTCGGCTTGGGCCCGTTGTCCTCTTGGTCAACTACACGCTCGAGAACTTCTCTAATGTATTGTTCATTTAATGTGTCTCGCTTCTTTATCAATTGAGTTATTAACGTCTTTTAAGTTGTTTGTTAACTTATCGCTGTTAAAGTGGCAATGAGAGGATACTCCGAAAGGTCGACTTTTCATTAAACAAGAACGGAAATACATGGTTGGCTACATTATCATAGTCTTCCGACGTAAGGCCGCTGGATGACTCGTAGGACCGGACTTTTACAAGGACCGACTCGCAGGGTTTGAGATCGAGTTTAGGGAGATGTGGGTGCGGGCCCGCCTTGTCTTCCAGCTTCCGCCTAGCTTGCCCTCGTCCGGTGAAAGTTACCCAATTCTTCGTGGCATTGCTGGATGCTTGATGAGGGTGCGGGGATCGAGAGGCTTGGCTTCGCCGTCCCAATCATGGCAATCATGCCGCGGAGCTCCAGTCAATCGTGTTTGGCACCTCCATGACTTCTTCAAAAGACTCTGTAGAGCTAGTCCACCGAGAGCGTCTTCTATGAATTCTGGTTCCTTCGCTTTGGAGTTACCGTCTCGAATGTGGCCTCGGCGGCGATCCGAACAGTCCTCCTGTTTCCACGGAGAGTACCTTGAGTTTCTCCTCCAGTCCAGGATTCCCTTGAATGTGTACTCGTCTTTGGATGGTGGCGGTTGATCCGTGTAGAGCCGTGATGTCGAGGAACGCTCCCCTTATCGATTAGCTTTGAGTCCTCCGAAACGCCGAGGTCCCGTGCTAGTTGTTCCATCCTTTCGTAGTCTCTGCCGACTATCCACTCGCTTCTTTCTCATCTTCATCGGTTCCAGCTGTCGGTCCCCTCGGTTCTGCTGTCGGTTCACGCTTGGTCCCCTCGGTTCGCTGTTGGTTCCATTGTCGGTCCCCTCGGTCCCGATGTTGGTTCCTCTGTCGGTCCCCTCAGTTCTGCTATTGGTTCCCTTGGTGAAGTAATGAGTGAGGTTGAAACTGTAAGGTCGGAGGTTGGGTGTGCCGTCGGAGGTTCCCCTTTTGCGGGCTGCTGCCTTGGTGCGGGCGAGCCTTTTGTTTTCCTTGATGTCAGCCGGTGTTGGGCACCCATTCAATGGAATTCACACTATTGTTGTTGTTCGGAAAAGGATTTCCGACTGTATTGGGCCCACGGGGGCGCTCCAACTTTCCTTCCTCTATCAAGTTCTGAATTTCGTATCGTAACCCCACGCAGTTGTCGGTGGTATGGCCGTGATACTGATGGAAGGCACAAGCATTTGCTCTTGTCGGCGTTGACTACGGGATTCTTGGGTTTGTGATTTGCAACGGGTTTAAGGAGACCTTCCTTGATTAACCCCTCCAGCATCTTGCTTAGTGGCATATCCAACTTGTCGAAGTGTACGGCATCGCCAAGTGGAGTTGTTGCTTTGCGGGATCGGGTTTCGTGCCCGACCGTCGTCCCCGATGGATGTAGTTGATGACGTATCTTTCCCTTTGCCGGGGCCGGTGCGGGATTGAATGCAACTGCCGAGCGATATCTCGTATGGGCCGTGCAAAGAGCCAACTTTTCCTTGAGATCCTTCTCGAACCGTGGAGCCTAAGATTGACCATGTCCCGAGATCCGGGAAGAAATGATGATCGATGAGAGTTCTGATGGACGGTCTTAAGCAGGACTTGAAGATCCGCATCTGTTCATCCTTGGAGAGTGGCTCCATGATCTCGAAGAGTTTCCAACTCCACCTCTTGTAGAATTCTCCGACGCTTTCATCCGCTTTCTGTTCAGTGGTGATTAAGTCCTCGCGACTCGTTTCCCACTCTAAGTTGGATCGGTACCATTCCAGGAAGATGTTACTGATCTGATCCCAGGTGTGGCGATCCGCAGGCTTGACCCTCAGAAACCATCCTAACGCTGAACTTTTGAGCGTATGCTGGAAGTGGTCGGCCATTTGCTGGAGGGTTACTCCTTTCGCTCTCATGCCGAGAACGTAGGTGTCGACGTGCGTTTGAGGACATTCGGTTCCGTCGAATCGGTCCATCTCCGGCATTCGGAACTTGGCAAGGAGAGGCGTGACCATTCCCGGATCTGTGGATTTGAGCATTTCCTGCTTTGAGCTGCTCATGGTGGCTTTCAGGTCTTTCATCTGTTCGACCATCCAGGCTAAGGTTGGGTCCAGTGATGGACTATGAGGCTCGGCGCCGCGTGCTACCACGTGAGCGGTAGTGATTGGAGGTGGAAGGCTTGATATATGTGGATATATAGGGGCCTTTTTTCTCGAACCCATATCGGGGTTTGTCCCCGGTGTTTTGGGGATTCGTGTATAGGCAATGGGATGAACCCGGAGGGTATTCAAGGATATTGGCATCTGTTTGAGGTGGTCCAAAGCACGCCGGTGGTATTGAGTGATGGGAGTAGCACCGGCTCGGCCAAATATGACAGTGGTTGCCACGAGAGGTGGCAACATGAAGCCTAGGCCTCGGTCATTTGTTTCCTTGGTTCGAAGGAATCCAGTAAGTTGGCGGGGAGGAACCCGGGTCAAGGTTTGAGGAACTGGTTCGGGGAATCGTCATCCTCGACTAGGACGAAAGTATCGTCTCGACCGGGGATAGCCGCTATACCTCGCTCATTCGTAAGCCGTACCACGAAATTCCGCCGATCTTCTTCGCCTCTTGTGAACATAACAAGCCCGGATGGCTTCTTCCAAAGTCATATCCGTTACGGTGGCGGGGTCCATCCCCATCACGATTTCTCGGTGAGCTAGACATGTCGGAAATTCGGGTCGAGGGAACCGAGGGAACCGAAGAACCGTCTCGACGCCGCCGTAACGGTGATTCTCGGCGAGGCGCCGACCCGAAAATCTGAACCACTTTCTGCTCACTGCAGGGAACGAAAGGCAGGGTTTAGGCTTCGGAAAAGGGGAATTTGGATCAAGGTTTCGGGCTTGTGCAATGTGCAGTTACCGATTAATGTTTACTTAAAGCGCATTTTCTCAGAGTCCTAATCGGTTGGAAAAGAGCAAGTCTTCTTTTTCGCAACTAATCCTAGAGCTCTAATCAGTGGATCTCGTTACTACGCTTATAAGCCCCTCGTTTCCATTTGTAGATCATCTTTCTCGGGACGAACTATCCCGAGCGAGGTCCTATAAGGCAAGCGAGTTCCACCGACAAAGGAAAAAGTGAACTTAAGGCTAGCTGATCACGCAAACTTTCAACGTATGTGACGCACGGGCCACAGTCGAAGTCAACGTCCTTAAGTTAAGGCGGGGATCGTGCCAAAATTTTGGCATGACCTCTCCTGACTCGCTTGTGCGAGGGACCTTAGCTTTTGGCGTTGGCCAAGTTGTGGTTGGAACGGTACATACGGTGAGGTTTGGTGACACGGTGTCACATTGAACCTTCGGGTATATTTTTCGGCAGAGCTCCGCGTCAAAGTCAAGGCCGAAAAGCTCAAGACTTCGGGTCGGGAACGACCTTCGGTCTCAACCTCTCGAGCTTGACTCGTGGCGGAACCCGGCGTAAAAAACATACACTTAGGCTTTATGACACGAACTAAGCCAAAAACCAACCGGGGTCTTGGACAAAGTGTGACACAAAGAGTGCATGGCTTACGCGGGCTAGGATGGGCTGTTTGGGACGACCCCGTGCGCCCTCGAAAGGTGTCTGACAGACCAACCGAGGTGCAACTGATAAGGCCATCCCGGGTTACGGGTCGTAGTGTGCAGTGTATCGAGGCAGCAAGTGCACGTGGAGTGCGGTGTACCGAGGCAGCAAGTGCGAGTAGTATGCGGTCACTAAAATTCTTTTTCTAAGTAAAACAGAGATTTTTCAGAATGTGTCTTAAAGCATTATGATGCGCAGTTCAAAAGACAGCAATGAAAATCAAATATGAATGGGGATGCACAAACATGGTATGATTTTGAAAAGTCGACAATGTAATGCCTTTGAAAAAACCGTTCGAGGTTTAAAGTAACACACGCACACGAAAAACGAGGAAGGGTAAACAAAATTTTGACCCACGGAAGGCTTTTTAGAAAACAACGGTAGTTTTGAAAAAAGTATCCAAGTCCCCAACGGGGTCGCCAACTGAAATTACCCGGGATTTCGCGCGGACGCGAAACACGGTTGTCTTTCGCGGAGGGTTGGTGTCTGAGACCTCGCTTCATGGGAAGGAAAATGAGGAGTCGCCACGCGGTTTTGTATTTTGAGCCCAAACGTTGAGAAACGGCTTTAGTGAAAATGGTGTCGTTTTTATTGGTAGCAAAAACTTAGGAAAATACTTTTGAAAACAGGGGATCATTTTTATTGGTAGCAAAAACAAGTAAAAAGCTTTTTTTGAGTACCAGAGATTGTTAGGTTCGGAGGTCATGTTACGTTTCGGGAAGAGTATTACGAGATCACCCGAAACGCCTCGTATGACGAGTCTTTCTACCTTTCTCGAAAATCGTGTGTGTGTGTGTTTTGAAATGGGGGCTTGAATGACAAGCTTAATCTTGGTTTGAATGTCAAACGTTGATTAGGTGACTTTGTTTGAAAAGACGAGTGTTTGAATGACAAACGTCGGATTTGAGTTTGAAATGAGCGTTTGCGTGGCAAACGTCGATTTTGAGCTTTTTGAAAAGGAGTTCGAAGGACGAACTCCGGTTTTTTGAACTGGGCATTACATTGTTAACGATTTTTACGGGAAAAAGCGTATTAAATGATTTTGCAATCAACGAATCGGGTTGCGACTCGGACTTTGAAAAGTAAATACTATCACGATCCAAACGGGTTGGACTTGTAAATGACAGTATTTAAATGCGGTATCAACGGAATCAAACGATCCGGAATCGTAAATGACGATCGACGAGCCAAAACGGCTCGGAATTGTAAATGATGATCGACGAGCCAAAACTGCTCGAAATGGTAAATGACGATCGACGAGCCAAAACGGCTCGGAATTGTAAATGACGGAAAAGTAAATGACAATCGACGGATCGATCGATTCGGAATGGTAAATGACAGAAATTTAAACGGAACGGGGTCGAAACGCCGTTTTAACCCGCGATTACTTCTCTTACGGGAAGAGAAGAGGATCTATGGGCTAAAACGTATCGGACCCCGTTAGACGGAGGCATCTACATTTCAAAGATGTTCATCCAAAACGGTTGTAGCGAATGGCGCATAAACCGAGACGGAACGAGAGATTTAGAGAGAGGGAGTTATACCTATGGCTAGGGTCGACTCCTTTGACTCGGGGGGTGTATACGGGATACGAAAAGTGGTTTGGAACGGTGTTTCGGAGTGGTGAGAGGCATATTTGATCGAAATACGGAAGTTTCACGTGAATCGAGACGAAACGGGAGCTCGGGAAGAGGGAGAACCAGTTTGGGCCGTGGGGTTTTGAGTAAAAGGGGTGAAATTTTGTTGTTACCAATGGCTTTGACAGCCTCTCTATTTATAGGTGAAATTTCAGTAGGAGTCCGGCCGGACTTAGGCTGAAATCCAGGGGGTTTTGTGAAACTTTGGGAATTTGAGGGACTTGCTGGCAATTTCTGAAGTCTGCAAAGGGAGTCCTACAGATCGAGGCCCCGTATACCAGGGGTATTTTAGTCTTTTCACTTTGAATTTGATTGAAGGGTGACTAGAGGGAGGTGGCATGCGTGCCAAGTGTCCCTGTGAGTCACCAAAGATGTGGGAGTTCGTTCTCGGGTCTCGGTTTTGTCCGTTTTTTAAATAACAGTCCGGAAAATGTCCGAAACGCCCCCGGAAAGTGCCGGAAAGTGCGTTTTTCAGGGAAAGCCGTACTTTCACGTGCGGTGACGTGTGTCAAGTACGTTTCGACGTCGAGATGCACGGGTCAGTCCCGGGACGTCTCGTTGGCATGGCAACGGGGAGCTTAACGAGTTCCGGTTAACCTGGAGCGGGCCAATTAACGGATTTCGGTTAACTTTCTGACGGATTTTGACGATCCGGATTTGGGTACTTACACCGCCTCTCAAGAAGACCAAAAATGCATCAGCCCCCAAACCGCGTGGTGCAACTGGTACTGGTCCAAGTCAGGCCCAGAAAAGGAAGGTATTGGTGGATGAGCCTATGAATGATATTGAGGATGCATTTGAAGTTGAAGAAGAAGAGGTTGAAATTCCTTCTATGGAAAATGCTGCTAAAATTGCCTTAGAGAAAAAAAATGATGAAGATTTACTCAGATTCCACAAGGAAGAGCTTGAGAAATTAGAGAGGCGAGCTGCTGAAAGGAGAGCAGCAAAGGGAAAGCAAACCGCACCTCCTCCTCAACCACAGCCTGCACCTAAACCGCAACCTCCTCAACCTCAATCCCCAATCCAACCACAACCTGCTGCCTAACAAAAACCTTCCAAACCTCAATCCCCTATCCAATCACACCACTCTTCACCTTTCCAGCCCCCTCACCTAAACCGCAAGCTGATTCTACCGCTCAGGGGGAGAAGCCAAAGAAAAGACTAAAAATGGCAGTAAGGAAAACCTCCATAAAAGGGCAACCAAAGAAAGGGCCCAAACATTTTTACGAACGGTTGGCCCAAACTGTTGCACAAATGGCTGAGGAGCCCTCTTCTCTGATAGAGATTTTTCATCCTCCTCCTCAGAATCCAGCTTCAACCTCCCTTCTAACCACGACTCTCCTTTACCCAAAGCCTTTCAAGCCTGTTCCCCCAACCCTCTAAAGGCCCTGCCATTTCCACATCAGCTAGGAAAGTCCCTAGTGATGATGATGAGCCCATTTCCCCTCCACCTTCACCAAAACCGCAACAATCCTAACCGCAACATTCCCACATTTCTGTCCACACTGCAAATACCAATTCCTCAGATAGTTCTTCTTCCCATATTTCCCCTACACCCAAAACCGCAATTCATCCAACCACCACTATTCCTCATCAAACACAAACCGCACCCATCCAAATCAAAGCTCAAACCGCTCCAACCATTCCAACCCATTCACTTCCTATCCCAACCCTTTCCACCCAACCTCAAACCATTCCCATCTCCCAAATCTTTCAAACCCTTAATACCCAACTTCCTTAAACCGCACCCCCTACCCAAACCTCTCCCTTAACCTAAACCACTTCCATACCCCAAACCGCTCCTCCAGCTACCTTCACCCAACCTCCTCCCACCTTCTCAGATATTCCTTCCACTTCTATTTCGCCATATGATTTTTCCCAACTCCTATCTGCCCTTCATGTTATTCAGGGCCAGCTTCACACCAATCAAGGACAGCTCCATACAAACCAAGGCCACCTCATTAAGCTTGCTGAATCCAATCGCTCCCTCCAACAGCAAGTGGATTCTCAATCCCAAGAACTGACTCTCCTTAAATCTACTTTGACTGATGCCATTAAGGGGGAGAGAACCACTACAACTCCAAATGCTGAAATTGCAATCATTGTCAAGACCGCGGCTGAAACTTATTTCAATGCATTTAAGCATGAATTAGTTGATGCGATTATTGAATTCTAGGGAGACTTAGTCAACAGAGATAATCTGAAGGATATGATAAACCAAGTTGCTGAGCTCCTCTGTGAAACTATGAATACAGATATTGGAAAGTTGAAGGCTGAATTCCTTGAAGCCCTCAACTCCAGACCGCAGCCAGACTCAGATCTGTCTTAGATTCCATGCAAGCTAACTTGCAAAATGATGCTGAAGTTCTTAGGGAGGAGCTAAAAATGAAAATGGATGTAGTAGGAGATAGTCTAACCGCAAGGTTGGCTAGCCTTATTGATGAGGTCAGGGACATGTTGGATAACTTAAAGGAGAGCTTTAATGACAAACTCAACTATAAATTCCAAGAATTGGATAATAGCTTGAGGGGGAGCATAGCAGAGATGGAATCAAATTTGCAACAATCCCAAACCGCTCATGTTAAAGATATTCAAGAAAAAAATCCATACATTCTTCAACTCCCTAAATTCCTCCTTCCATGTGCAAATTGAAGAAGTCAACAAGAACTTAGATGAAAATGCTTCCAAGGTTGACGACCTCATTGAAGAGACTAAAGGAAATTGCAGAGCGGTTGGTGCCAACAACTCAAGAATAGAAACCGTAGTCAACGCTTTGAGAAGAGTTGAAGTTGCCCAAGTCAGAATCGCAGATGAAGTGAGAAGACTGAGAAGAACCTTGCGGTCAGAAAATTCATCATTCAACACTTCTGGAACGCAAGGTAATGAGATAGTAAATGGATCACCTGCTCAAAATGTAGTAGACTTAGATAATCAGTAGATGGATCCTTAGTTAAACCGCATTCTCATTGTAATTTCTTTTTACTTAACTTTTTGCTTAGTATTTGATACCATGTAATTTCCTTTCTTACCTTGTACCTGTAAATCTTAAACCTCTTAGAAGGTAGTAATGAAAATTGCATCATGGTTGAATTCAAAACCTTGTTCATTCAAACCGCTTGTTTGTAGAACAATGAAACCGCATTGGTTTAAACCTCATTCATATACTTAAACTTAAAAATCATATTTTGAAATTGAAGTTTAAATATTCAGTTTAAATCGCATACTTAAACAGAAACTCATATTATTATGTATGCACTGAATGCATTTCTATACTTTCAACTTGTAAGTTTTTCGTCTTTCAATAGTATAGAAATCTATAACTTAGGCTAGTGTGTGCATTGACTTGGGACATGACTTACTATGTTAATTCTAATGGACATGTTTTTATCAAGGACAATATTTGCCTTTGTTATAGTAGATAATGACATTAATCAAATATGAGGAGATTGTTGGGTATGCATACTTTAACCCTACTAGCTTTAGCTTTAATTTGATTGATACCATAACCTCATCTCTATTTTCTGGACTTTAAGCCCTTATGTAATGAAGCTTAGGCTTCAATTTTTTTAGTATAAGTCCATTTTATAGAATAGGTTTATTTAGGCTTAAAGACTGGCATAATTTCATTGGACATTAGGTTTCAAGTCAAAAGGTTTTGAAGACTTGCAAAACCGCAGTTTAAGTGCAGACCGTATCTATGAAACCGCACAATGCAAACCACTTGTGTGGTTCTCATCTTGAAACCACACTTTGAAGACTGCAAGAGAAACCTCGTTGGTGAAACCGCACGCCTTAAACCACACTTCACCAACCGCATCCAATGATTGAAGACTTGAAGAATTGGACCACTTTTGATTGTTGGAATCCACGTCAGCAAAATTAAGTCAACCACAAAATCACATCACGTGACTAACGATCATAATCTAGAAGGATTTTGAAAAGGTGATAGATGTCCTTCATACCTTAAAGTCAGCTGAGGTCTGATCAGCCTTATCTGCAACTTCTGAACAAAAGGACAAAAGTGGACACGTGGACCAATCAGACCGCACCAGTAATGTACTTGCACAACTGTACCATAACGACAAACAACCCTTTCTTCATCATTTGAAGATTGCTTGAGAAAATTGAGAAAAGAGTCCTTTGAAGCTTTGAATATTATTTCCCAGAATTTCTAATTCCTTTGAATCTTCATCTTCAACCTTCATCCTTCAAGAACAAATATCCAGCCCAGAAATTCAAGCCTTGTACCACCAAGATTTCTTGAGCTCTATATCATACAGATTTAAAGAGCCTTGAATCTTGTTTATCACACACACACACACACCTCACTTGATTAATCACATAGATTATATCATTTGAGATACACCGGTTATAGTCTAGGATTTGCTTTTATTGATAAGATTTTAGATCTGAGTTTGATACTTGTAATATTGTATTCTCTCTCATCATCTAATATAAAATCTAGCATTTAGAAAGTCCAAGACTAACCATCTTGGTAGTGGACGTAGATCATTTACGATTGAACCACTCCAAATATTGTATTCTTTAATTTCTGCATATTTCCTTACTGATCATCACTCAAACTAATTTGTCTTTATCTGTTTGATCTTATAGAGGTATTCCAGATTTGTGAATTGTGTTTAGAGTTAATTCTTGTCAAACCTCATTTTACTATTCACAAAACCGCACTACTAAAACCACACTCATAGCTTAAAGAAATTCCGCTGTGCATTTTGCAAACCCTACTTGCGGTTTTGATACACTGCAAGACGATTTTGTAAGCAAGAGGTTTAGTTTTCAAAAAGGGGTCAAAAATTTATAACATCTATTCACCCCCCCCCCCAAAAAAAAAGCTTCGAATCTCAGTTACAGAAGTAGGCCTTTTCCAATTAACCACTGCTTCAATCTTGCCAGGATCCACAAAAATCCCATCTTCAGTAATTACGTGCCCGAGAAAAGCTACCTTTGTTAGCCAAAAATCACATTTTTTTAAATTCGCAAACAACCTCTTGTCTCTTAGCATTTGTAACACCATCCTCAAATGTTCTTCATGTTTATCCAAACTCTTGGAGTAGATCAGAATGTCAACAATGAAGACAATAACAAATTGGTCAAGGTATGGTTTAAAGATACGATTCATTAAATCCATAAAAACAGGTGGGGCATTCGTAACTCCAAATGGCATCACAAGAAACTCATAATGACCATACCTTGTTCCAAAAGCTGTCTTCGGCACATCTTCTTTCATTACCATCAACTGATGATATCCCTATCTCAGGTCAATCTTCGAGAAATACTTTGCTCCTTGCAATTGGTCAAACAAATCATCAATACGAGGCAATGAATATCTATTCTTGATTGTAATCTTATTGAGCTCCCGATAATCAATTCAAAGCCTCAAAGATCCGTCTTTCTTCTTTACAAACAAGACTGGAGCACCCCATGGTGAAACACTCGGCTCAATGAAACCTTTATTCAGAAGGCCTTGAAGTTGCTACTTAAGTTCTTTCAACTCACTTGGTGCCATTCTATACGGAGTCTTCGATATAGGCACAACTTCTAGAACAAGTTCAATACAAAACTCAATTTCTCGATCTAGAGGAGGACCAGGAAAGTCCTCTACAAAAGCATTTGTGTACTCTCTGGCAACATGTATTTCACTCAAAATTGGCCCATCAATGAGGGTATCAATGACATGAGCTAGATAACCCTGGCAACCCTTTCTCAATAATCTTCGAGCCTTCAAAGTTGAAATTAAGTTATCACCCTTTCCTGGTTTAACACCCCAAAAAGTAAATCGAGACTGACTAGGAAAATCAAAAGCAACTTTCTTTGAGTAGCAGTCAATCTTAGCATGGTGCGTAGTGAGCCAATCCATTCCTAAAATCACATCAAAATGCTCTAAATGTAAAGGAATCATGTTGGCACATAATTTCCTACCTCATACTTGTACCAGACAAGACTTATAAATCATAGAGGCATATAACACATCACCACTAGGGGTATCAAATCGCTACAGTAATCTGAGATGAAATTGGTGTTGGTCTCTTAGGAGTATCAGTCGTTGCTCTCTTCTTGCTATCATTAATAATATCTTTACCTTTTCCACCACGATAAACTTTACAAACCCTTCTATCATTTTTGATCTTTGCATAATCATCCACGTCTTATTCCACCATCATAGCTCGTTCAACAACTACAACATACGTATCAAGACTAAGAGCAGTTAGCCGAACTCTAATAGCTACCTTGAGTCCCCTCTCAAACTTTTTAGCTCTTTGAAACTCATCCTCCACCAAAACAAGAAAATAACGAGACAACTCAGTGAACTTTGCTTCATACTATGCCACAGTCAATTTTCCCTGCTCTAGATCAAGAAATTCCTTTTGCTTCTGTGCTTGAACGCACGCGGGGAAATACTTCTTGTTGAACAATTTCAAGAAACCTTTGCCAAGTTTGTTGCTTTCCTATGATCCCAGGGTTTACTCTTTTAGTCAACTTCCACCACTGATCGACTTCACCAACTAGCATGTGGTCGGCAAATTGAACCTTTTGTGCTTCTGTACACTGCATAAGATCAAATATCTTTTCCATTCCATCTACCCAATGTTCAACCACACTATGAACAGTCGAACCAGAAAATTCTTTTGGCTTCAATTTTAGGAAATCCAGAACGTCCTCGTTTGCTCTTCTACGAGGCGGCGTTGTTGCTGTATAATAGCATTTCGTACAATTTATAGGATTAAGCAAAACACAACAATAATATGCCATATAATGCACAATTGCTTCTTAATAATACGCGCTATGCGAAGCTGATTCGAAATCAAACCTCATACCGATTCTAAATCAAACCTAAGGCTCTAAACGACCAAAGGATCATAAACCTAATCTTAGATCAAACCTAGGCTATAAACAATCAAAGAATCATAACCTATGCTCTGATACCACTCTGTCACGCCCCGAAATCAGTAATTGCACGACCTTCGAGGAGTGACGAACAAAACAATAACATATTTGAATCCCAAAATGAGACCTAACTTTTTTTTTTACTCACATAATAACAAACCAAAACCACATATACAAATCTTGAAGCGAGTACATCAGAGCTACTATCCTCTGACCAAAACTCAAAGCTGAAACCATCCTAAACACTAACAAACTATGAAACCTTAAACATTTTACACAAGTTATACATACAACACCAAAGTTCATAATGTCCAAAAGACATACACTCCGACTCTAGCTTCAAAACTCTCCAGCAAAACCATCTCAGCATCGACTACTATCCACTTGGGAGGGAAAAGGGGAACGAAAATGGTGAGCACAAATTGCCTCATAAGAGACTTGCTAACACAGGGGGGGTGACAATGCATAGATAACCCAGCCAATCACTAACAATCATACTGAACCCAACCACCCATTACATAAGAGAGGAGTGAAAGGATTACAAATGAATCAAGTTCCAAATCAAAGTTTTGAAGTCAAAATTCAATTACACTTGAGTTGTCCAAATGCCCAAATTCAAAGTCAACTCTTCATCATAGTATCACATACATATAACACTATGATTAGAAGCCACAAATATAACAACCGGTGTTAAAGTCATCTCTTGTTGAGGAATTCAAATTTCAAATACTCAAAGTGTAAATGATAGAGTAGCAAAACTGAATAATCGAATTCAAATGAATTGATCCAATAAATGATCATGAATAACAAAGCAAACTAATCAAATGTTTACGATGACAAAGAATGAAAGTGTACTAGGTTAACAAGACCCTTACCTTAGCTTCGAACTGATCCAAAACCAACGCTACAACCGCTAACAAACCTTAGTCTAACACATGAAAAGAAGAAAGTGATTAAGTATATAATATTCGATAAAAAATATTTTCAATACCCTTAACTATATCAAATTAACTTCATTTAAATATATAATCTGATCGTGAGATTTCAATAGATGGAAAAGTACACATAAAGTTAATCCCTTTAAACTCAAAAATCACTCAATTCCAATTTAAAACGAATAAGTTATGAGTTATTAAAGTTTAACAAGTTTTATTAATCTGACAGGGACCAATCTGAAAATATTTTACAACCACAGGGACCAAAATGGTATTAGTACAAATACATGGACCAAATAAGACATTCTTAATCTCATTTTTTAGCAACAATAACTGAGTTAACTACCTATTTAGTCCCTGACGTTTAGCGTTTTTTACGATTTCGTCCCTATTGTATTTTTGTGAACGTTTACATCCTTGACCTACCTATATAATTTTCCAGTTAATCCTTTCGTCCACTTTTCGTCAATTTCTCCGTTAACTTTGCTGAGGTGGCAGTAATGGGGGTTGAAACCGTAAAATGTTAAACTCCAGATCCTAAAAAATAAATTTTAAAGTTACAAAACACCCCTTCTCTTCCTTTAAAACCTAAATCAGTTTACATAATAAATAAAAAAGAAGAAATAAAAAATCAAACTTTGGTTTTTTTTTTTTGGTCTTTGACAAAAAAAGGGCTAGTAATAATAATAATAAAATAATAATAATAATAAAATAATAATAATAATAAAATAATAATAATAATAATAATAAAATAATAATAACAAAATAATAATAATAATAATAATAATATAATAATAATAATATTAAAATAAGAATAAAATAATAATAAAATAATAATAAAATAATAATAAAATAATAATAAAATAATAATAATAATAATAATAATAATAATAATAATAATAATAATAATAATAATAATAATAATAATAATAATAATAATAATAATAATAATATTAATAATAATAATAATATTAATAATAATAATAATAATAATAATAATAATAATAAGAAGAAGCCATTGAAATGTGGTCCAGATTCAACCCCCACCCCACATTCATTTCTTCATCATCCCGTAGCAAACCCTCCCCCTCCTACTTCCATCTCCTTTCCTCATCCATCTCTCTTCAACGCCTCTCCACCTTCAAAGACAGAACAACCACCACCATCACTCTATCATCCTCCTTACTCACTCCGTCCACAGCCACTTCCCCCTCTTCATCATCAACCCCACTTGATTCCTTCGCCTCCGACCCAATTTTCTCCGCATTCCTCTCCTCCGACTTCGACTCCACCTGCTTCTCCTCCGCCGCCCTCTCCTCTCAGCTATCCTCCGTTAAGGACGCCGATTCCTCGCTTTCCACGATCAGATCCGCCATCTCCAGCGCCATTGCCGGTTCAGCTCGTTCTAGGTTTACATCCCCTTCAAATTTTTTTTGAGAGAAACCCCTTCAAACATTTTGAAATCCCGAAATTCTTCAAACCGTGTGTGTGATGTGTGCGTCCGTGTGTGTTGTGTGCGCCTGTGCCAATTTTGGTTTTCAATTTTATGGATTTCATGGAACTATTGGGTATTGTATGGAGTTGTGTTTGGATGGTAGAGATGGGGGTGTGGAATGGTGATGATGGGGTTGTTGAATGGTGGTGATGGGTGGTTCAATGATGGTAATGGAATGGTGATGATGGGGTTGTTAAAAAAACAATGTTTTTTTTATTATTATTATTAATTTTTTTAATTATTATTATTATTTTATTATTATTATTAATATTTTATTAGTATTATTCATATTTTATTATTATTATTATTATTATTATTATTATTTTATTATTTTTTTTTTATTATTATTATTAGCCCTTTTTTTGTCAAAAGACCAAAAAAAAAAAATCAAAGTTTGATTTTTTATTTCTTCTTTTTTATTTATTATGTAAATTGATTTAGGTTTTAAAGGAAGAGAGGGGGTGTTTTATAACTTTAAAATTTATTTTTTATTGTCTAGAGTTTAACATTTTACGGTTTCAACCCCCATTACTGTCACCTCAGCAAAGTTAACGGAGAAATTGACGGAAAGTGGACGGAAGGATTAACTGGAAAATTATATAGGTAGGTCAAGGATGTAAACGTTCACAAAAATACGATAGGGATGAAACCGTAAAAAACGCTAAACGTCAGGGACTAAATAGGTACTTAACTCATAATAACTTATCTAATATGCTTTCAATTAAACTGTAATATTAACGGAACAAATTCAATGTCAAAGCAAGTATCAAATAAGATCAAACAATCGAAATATGTATCAATAAAATGGAGTACCACGATAATACGGATATAAAAAGAATAATAAAACTGACACGAAATCGACACTGCACAATATCTTTTACCACGAAATAGCTAAAACTATGCCACCAAATAATTCACCAAAGATGAATCGAACCTCGAACTAGACTCCACGGCTCAAGATTAGGAACCCAAAAATATAGTTGAATTATCTGCCTTTGCTCAAGCTTTGAAAAATAAAGCATACAAACTTTTTCTCTCTTGATTAAGATCAGATGATCATGTTTAAATACTAGAATTATTACAACCTAGTACAAGTGATTCATTACTTAATATTACACTACTTGGACATCTCCTACTTGAACTACTTGAACGCACGTGAAGATATGAACTAGTCATCAATCCATGTATACTCAGCCGTCTCGTGGTTCCCACACTCAAACTCACCTCCAACTAACTTGAGAAACAAATACTCCAAAATGATCCATATTTTTATTTTTATTTTTTTATATTTATTATTATTATTATTATTATTATATTATTATTATTATTATTATTATTATTATTTTCTCCGTTTCATAATAAAATGTTACTTAACAAAAAAAAATTACTACTTTACTATTATTAGTATTATTTCTATACCAAACGCTACTTATCATTATTATTATCTTTAAAATAATAACACTGTCTTAAAACACAAATATATGCCCTCAAAATCAAAATGAATCAAATTATTGGGGTGTTACAATAACAATTCTCTATGAGTATTTGTCCTCCCCCTATACAGGACAAAAGTTCTGAACTCTTTTGTCCGCTTTGACAATTAAAGGTCCATTGGAACTTTTAGATATAAACTTATAAAAATATATGGGCCGAGGATCCTAAGGCCTTTAAGCGAGGTATCAAATTTATAAAAATTCAAGCGAGATGCAAAATTTTACAGAAACTCATGCTCATATACACCCCTGCCTCGTCGCTCTTATACTCAAATGTATAAGAATATAATAAAAATTCATATTTTATTAAACAATTTGCTATTATACATAAATGTATGTGACTTAAATTACTCTTATACCTTAAGGTATAAGAGTAACATGCTTTTTTATCCTCTGACTTTCAAAATCCAGGAGCATGCCTATATACGAAAACAAACTCGATGCTTTCCCGTGAGAAAGGCGCTACTGCTATGAAAATATGTTTCTTTAATGCTGTGGAAGGACTAAGGGAGTCATGTGGGGTTTGAGGTTTTATAAGATTTTGATCTCGATCTTCAATAGTGGATGAAATTTTGAATCTCGCTCGAAATTTGTGGAGAATGATTTGGGGTGAAGGGTCTTATGAAATTATTTCAAAACATATAGACATTGAAGAGAATTCAAACCTTAGGGGGCAGTTCGACCAAAACTGGTTTTCAAGGGTTCATATCAAAGCCCAAAGGCGGGAAGTAACAGAGTGACCGAGAGAAAGAGAGAGAGAGAGTTAGAAGCTTGAAGAAGACATTAATGGAGACAGCAAGACACACATGCTTGAAGCTCCAAATTCCCAACAAACCCGAACCCGAATCCATCTTCGTTAAAGGCACCTGGTTCCCCACCTGTTTCCAGCTCTCCATCACCGACGGCCTCCATGCCTGGACTTGCAACGGTAAAATCCATTTCAAATTACTCCTCCAATCTCAAAATGAACAAATTTCTGATGAAAATTTGTTTGATTTGATTGCAGCATCAGAAGATGAGGTTAGAGAAAGAGCTTCCAGTTGGGATCAACCCGTTTCTCAATATATCGAACAGGCCGAGCGATACCTAGGGTTTCAACAACCCGATTCCATCTATGGTTTCGCGGATGCCGGAAGTGACCAGAAGAGAGTTTAGTATTCCTAATGCTATTTTCTCATTATTAGTTTGCATAATTACTTGCTTTTATCTGACTTGCTGGTTTCCAAAGTTGGATCTTTTCAAGAATTAGTAGCTTACATTTTTGAATTATGGTGCATATCAGACAGTGGCGCAGCCGGATTTTTTTTTTTTTTAAGTGGGTGATAAAATCATTTTCATGAAAGATGCACTAATCAAAAGGGGGCAAAAAAAAAAAAAGAGAAAAACTTTTTTGTATTCTTGACATAAACGGGGCATTTTGCACTAAACCCTTAAATGGGCAATGCTAGGGGGACAAAAGAAGTTTACATAAAGATGGATACAAAATGAGGTGGTGATATATTATTGGTTGCATCGATTGTGTACTCGACACACTCTAATTAAAAGCACTAACAACATTTTGACACATCATTTTGTAAATCAAAATTTGTAACACTTTTTTGTAAGTTTATTATTCCCCCCCCCCCTCCCCCCCTAAATTGAATAATATTTTGTGAAAAAATGCACCACTAAATATTTGATTTCTAAAATTTAATGGGGGCAGCTGCCCCATAGAGGAGGCTGTAGCTCCCCCCCCTGATTTCAGAAAGGGATGTTTTGGATGGCTATTTAGTGTTTTGGGTGGGGGGAGGGGATTTGTGATTGAGAATAATGACTAGGCTAATCTGTAAACAATATATGGGAGTTTAAAGCTGTTATATTTCAATATATGATCATAAAATATTTATTGATCTCGGTTTTGGATTGGAGGGTGGTGATTGGTGTTCCAGAATCAAGTCAAGTATCTTATACTTGTTTATGCAGAATTTCCACTTTCTATGTTTTTTTTCTTTTTCATAAGTGACATTATACTTAAAAAATACATATCATGGTGGAAATGGTAAATAATGGTATGGTGTTTGTCAGCTTCTAATCTAATCTTTGGAATTGGAATTTGATATATGTTTGTTCAAAATTTGATAGTAATTATTCTTGAATTCTAATGTGTTGTAATTCCATGCTCCAAAGCTCAATGCGAGCATTTAGTGTTTGTCCAACTATGCTCTCAGGTCCCTATACGTCGAAAACTTATAAACGGGTCAAATACTATATAGTTCCTGGATTGTTAGTTTTCCTGTTGTGTAATGGTATTGCAGTTATCATGGACATTTGAGAGGGAAGGAACAAAGCTTGAGTGGCGATGGAAATGCCAACCATCAACAGAGAGCAAGAAGACTACAGCAAATATATTGGACTTCCTTATGGATGCGAATATACGATTAAGTGTAAGATCATATGCTGTTGTTTCGTTATCTTATTTGAGGATGCAATCCTACAAGTATGAATGATTTACGGTGGTTATCTGATTTTATTTTAATAAAATTGATTGCTGAGCGTTGTGCTTATTTAGTATGTTGTCATGATGGCCACTTAGACTGGGCCTGCAGTTAGTTACCACTTACCATTGTTTATGTGTTTTTTTTTTTTTTTTTTTGGGTACAATGTTTATGTGCTTTCTATGCTATGTGAAGTGTTACTAGGAACTAGTGGAAATCAAGGGTATACCTAAGATATAGGGGGACACTAGTAGGTGATACAGCTACCATTGTATGTGGCGCTGATCCAAGAGGAGTTGCTTGTTACTCTATTGTTGCACTCACCCCCCCGATTGCTTTTGCATGGGCTTTGCGGATGGGCCCTGATCTCTGGAGGCAAGTTGTGCTCAGCAGATAATTGGGACAGTGCAATTGGAGGGCTAAAGGGCATTCGCAAAAAAATTAGCTTGAGTGGAATTGTAATTCACCTAAAATGGTTCAATGTTTATTACTCCCTCCGTCCCATAATGATATTACCATTTGACTATTCAAACATATTAACAACCTATTTTTATGTACATATTACCCCTAATGAGGTTTAAGTATTACTCAATTACTCCCCTCTCATCCTCCCTTCTCTCTCTCCCTCTTCTTCCTTGGGCACTAATTCTTCCCTCTCTCTCTCCCTCTTCTTTCTTGGTGGACATGCTAGATAGTTCAAGGATATTAACCTATCAAGTTTGGAAATGAGACTATCTTTATGGGACAAACAAAAATAGAAAAGGGACTATCATTTTGGGACGGAGGGTGTATTTTTAAGAACGCTACTTTTGAGCTTCTATCTTCTGCCTGTAAATTCAATGAATGTTGTTGAACACTTCTGTTTCACTCTCTTGAAAGAGAAGAAAAGGGAGAGTCTCTGTAGATCTTGCCTGTTGAATGAGTTCTCTCAAGTAACCACTTGGCACTTGGTTGTTGAGTAGTTAATACTGGTTCAAAGAGTTTAAACTATCTCTGCAATAAATATTCTTAGACTAAGCGAGTTTAATCATCTGTCTTGAATTCAATGTGCATGTACCACAAAGGTGGTGCTGCATGTGGTTTTCATCATTATAAGTTGAATGTTGAGTGTGTGTGTGCTTGGTTGGGGGTGTGTGGAAGGGGAGAGGGGTGTGCTTTTTCTCTCAAGAAATAGAAAACTTAAAGCGGGAGTTTCTTTCTATGCAAACGGCAGATATATGTTGTATATTTACAATGATCTTTGTAGAGAGAAAATAACTACACTTAGAGATTAGTAGCTCCCCCATCCAATAAATCTCCCGCCGCCTTTCCATTGCCCCCCAAGGCGGCTGATGAGAGGTGCAAGAGGTTCCTCTGCACCGGGCCCCAAATTTTGGAGGGCCCCCATTTTATCTAGGCCCATTAGGTATATAGCTTCCAAAAAAAAATATTTATGTTGGTACTCAGGAAAGGATAAGGGTAGAAATGGAGTGGGTATCATTATTGATAAGGAGTATATTAATGATGTGGTGGAAGTGTACAGGAAGAGTGATCGAATTATGGGCATTAAACTGGTGATACGTGATGAGATTATAACTATTATTTCCGCCTATGCACCACAAGTAGGGTTGGATGCATCTATTAAACAAGTGTTCTGGGAAGATTTGGAGGAGGTAGTGCAACGAGTACCTAGTGGTGAGAAATTAGTGATTGGTGGTGATCTGAACGGACATGTGGGGTCTAGTCGATATGGCTTTGAGAGCATACATGGAGGTTTTGGTTTTGGAGAGAGGAATGAAGCAGGAAATAGTATCCTGGACTTTGCGTTGGCATATGACTTGAGTATAATGAACACTTGGTTCAAGAAGAGAGAATCTCACTTGGTGTCCTATAGGAGTGGAGGTAATGCGAGTCGATTGACTTCTTCTTAGTAAGAAATACTTGTAGAAAGAGTTATACGATTGCAAGGTTGTTCGGGTGAGAGCACAACAACTCAACATAGACCGATGGTACTTGATTTTCGAAGTAAGAGAATTTCGAGGAAGAGAAAATCACAGGTAGACCTAGAATCAAGTGGTGGAGACTTCAAGGGGAAAATCAACCGAAATTTGTAGCTAAGATGGTCGATACCGGTATTTGGGCGGATAATATGGAGGATATGGATATAGATTCGACTTGGACTAAGATGGTACATACCATAAAGGAGGTGGCGAAAGAAGTCCTTGGAGAATCTAGAGGAAATGGGCCACCAAGTAAGGACACATCATGGTGGAACGAGGAAGTAAAACAAGCAATAAAGGGCAAGCGAGAATGCTACAAATTATTGGGAAAATGTAGGAGCGACGAGAACTATGAGAGGTATAAGGAAGCTAGAAGAGATGCAAGAAAGCGGTAAAGAGACGAAGAGCAAGGTGAATCATAAACTTTATGATAAGTTGGATACAAAAGAAGGGGAAAAGGACATCTACAGACTCGCTCGTATGAGGGATAAGAGGACACGAGATATTGGGACGGATAAATGTGTGAAGGATGTAGACGAAAGAGTTTTAGTCGGGGATAAAGAGATAAAAGATAGATGGAGTTCGTACTTTGATAACTTGTTGATGGCGGTCAAGAGCGAGGATGTTGGAGATTTAAATATCTCTTCGAGTATGGTTAATCGAGATTTTATGCGGAGAATTCGAAAGAGTGAAGTGGAAATGGCAATGAAAAAGATGAGATTGAAGAAAGCCGTTGGACCGGATGGTATACCAATCGAGGTTTGGAGATGTTTCGGGGAGAGGGGAGTAGATTGGTTAACAACGCTATTTAACAAGATATGGAGAGTTAACACAATGCCATCGAGTGGCGGAAGAGTACTGATCCCTTTGTATAAGAATAAAGGTGATGTCCAAGATTGTGCCAACTATCGGGGATCAAACTAATGAGCCATACTATGAAACTTTGGGAAAGAGTGATTGCACAAAGGCCGAGAAAAATTGTGGATATTTCGGATAACCAATTGGGTTTATGCCAGGAAGATCGACTATGGAGGCAATATATCTTATGAGACAAACCATGGAGAAATATCGGGATCAAAAGAAAGATTTGCATATGGTTTTCATTGATTTGGAGAAGGCATATGATAAAGTGCCAAGAGAGGTACTTTGGTGGGCATTAGCAAAGAAGGGTGTTTCAAAGAAATATATTGATATTATCAAGGACATGTATAATGGAGTTAGTACTTGTGTACAGACTAGTGTTGGAAAGACTGAAGAGTTCCCTATAAAGACTGGAGTGCATCAAGGTTCCACACTTAGCCCCTTTCTTTTGCTTTGATAATGGACGACCGACGAGGTCGCCCAAGATGATATACCAAAGTGTATGCTGTTCGCAGATGATATCAGGCCGATTGATGAGACAAGAGAGGGTGTTGAAAGTAAATTGGAGTTGTGGAGACACACTTTGGAATCTCGAGGTTTTCGATTAGCGTAAGCAAGACCGAATATTTGGAGTGTAAGTTTAGCGAGAGTTGGAAGTAGGGAGGCGGGCGGTCACATTTGATGGAAATATTATCCAAGCTTCGAGTTTTTCGCTATCTTGGATCCATTATCCAAAAGGATGGAGAATTAGATGGAGATGTGGCTCATGTAGGATTAAAAGCGGGTTGGTTGAAGTGGAAGAGTGCTACGGGGTTTCTATGTGATCGCGGCATGCCCAATAGATTAAAGGGAAAATTCTACCGCACGGCAATTAGGCGACGTTGCTTTACGGCACCGAATGTTGGGCCGTGAAACGGTGTCGCGTGCATAAGATGAATGTGGCGAGAGATGCGTATGCTTCGATGGATGTGCGGTCATACAAGAAAGGATCGGTTGGGAATGAGGTGATCGAGGTAAAGTAGGAGTTGCGCCCATCGAGGATAAAATGAGGGAAAATCGTCTACGGTGGTTTGGACATGTGAGAAGGAGACCGAGTGATGCACGGTTAGGAGGCCTAACAGTGGAGAAATGATAAAATGGCGAGGGTAGGGAAGACCCAAACAAACTTGGATTAGAGTAATTGAAAATGATATGAATTTACTTGGAGTGGATGAAAGTATGGTGTTGAAGAGGCCGGAGTGGAGGGCAAAAATCCATGTGGGGGGTTGATTTTTTTTTCTTTTTTTTTTTTTTTTTATTTTTATTTTTATTTTTTATTTTATATTTATTTTATATTTTTTATTTATTTTTATTTTTTTAATTTAATTTAATTTAATTTTTTTTTTTTCACGATAACATATGAGGATTCATGTTAGCCGACCCCAAATTATTTTGGGACTAAGGCTTTGTTGTTGTTGTTGTTGTTGTATTGCTTAATTTTGTAAAACTTTAATCTTTATATAAAAGCACTTATATATACATATTATATTTTTTGTATTAATTTTTAAACATTAGGGGCCCAATATTCACATTTCGGGCATGACCCAATAATTATTGAGACGGGCCCCTCCACCACACGGTCCACACCCTTGACATTCAATACAGAAGTCACATAACACGTGAACTAGAATTCCGAAACAACAGTATAAACTTATTACTCGAATTAAGATTCTCACAAAAATTAAATTTGTGTACCTCTGCTTTTAGCTCCAAGTATGATGGAAAAACCATTCATGTTGGTGAACATACGAGAACCTTGAAATCTTGAGGTGGAACAATGATAAGAAAGCCCTAATCCCAATTTTTTTTTTTTTTTGTGAGATAACACCATTAGCCATGAAATACCTCACTGAAATTTCGAAACCAAACCTCTAATACTATTAAATTTGGGGTGAATGAGTGAGGCTCACAGTGTATAATGAAAGACAGCATCTGAGGGAGGGGGTTATCTTGGGTTTGTTCGCGTCGGTTCGAAGAAGGTACAGCGGCGGTCTGTGGTGCTGCACTGTAGAGTGGAGACACCAAAACTGTGAGGGGAGGGGGAGGGGAATTTGCCAACAGAATTAGTTGGAGCTTCACCAGACTGACAGAAAGAGATGGGTTGGCTGGAGACTTGGAGTAGATGAAGGGACGGAGGATTTGGCAGTAGAAGGGAGGGGAGGGGTCTTTGTCGGAGAAGGCAATTCGGGAAGGGGCAGTGGTGGTCAAAGTTCACCGGTGGGTGTTACTTAACCTTGAAATATCTGAAATTGATATTTGAGCCACTACCCAGAACGCATGTTAAGTTTTTTTTTTTTTTTTAAATAAAAAAAAAAGGGAAATGGACGAAAAGTGAATATTAAAGCTCTTATATTTAGTTGGTGGTTTGTAAGTGAATTTAAGGTGGACGATGGCATAATAAAACCCTTATTGAAAGTATGTTGCTTATACAGTTATTTTTCCCATCTTTAAGGTGGAAATTTCTCCGCATTCAGTCATTCACATTGTAGCTTGAGTCTTACATCTAACTATGAAGGAGCATTTTCTTCAGGAATTGTATTTTTTCACACGGGCATTGTAGCTTGATGTTTGCTATATTGAGTTTATATATCTGTCAGCTGATAAATCATTTATGCTAATAGGAGGAGGTCGTCATAAAAACACGGTCAAATGAGAGGCTAAAAATGGAGGCTGAAAAGTGTTTGGCACAAAGTGAGAAATTCAATATTGAGAAGGAAGAATTTGAAGCAGCAATATATTCAAAGGTGTGTTCCAAACAACAGTAATTAGCGTTATTAATTAATTAATTAAGTTTGTTACAAGCAATTAGCCTTCTTTTTGCTGCATCCTTTGATTATTGATAATAATAGACATCTCTTTCTTGTTGAAGTTTCTTGGTGTCTTGAACTCAAAGAAAGCAAAGCTTAGAGAGCTTAGGGACCAGCTGTCAAAGCGAGAAAAGTCGGGCAAAGTGCCAGAAGAGGAGGAAGTAGCGGAAGAAGATTCTTCGGACAAAACTGAGACTTTTAATGGTGATACTGATGATGATGATGAAGAAAGCGAGGGAGAGTCTACTAAGAATCTTACTAGCACTTCAAAGGATGTTCCAGCTAGTAGGCCCCGCGGTCGGAAGCAGAAATAGATGTTTCCAGGATGAAGGTCGTTCAAGTGTGAGAACTCAGTGAGTTCATTGTGTTAAATGCTTGCTGTAATATGTCAAGGAACTTGTATATGCGTCTTAGTGTGACTTTCCGGTCAACTTGATTGGACTATAACAATGTGTTTAACAAATTTAACTACCCTCTTGAAATTTTAGTAATTCTTATTAATGCACTATTAAAAATACCACTTTCTCCGTCCCCGTTTAGTACGTTCTAGACTAAGAGTCGTAAGAAAAAAACCGATAAGCGAACAAACTACCCATCTTGACAGGAATTCTTTTACCCATCTTGGCATGAATTCTTTAAATTGGATTGCAGGAACAAGCGACCCATCTTGGCAGGAATTCTTTTACCCATCTTGGCATGAATTCTTTTAAATTGGATTGCAGGCTGCAACTTGCCCGCTTTTAAATTGGATTGCAGGCTGCAACTCGCCCGCATGAAGTCAGCGACTTTTTTGAATCCAACTTCAGGTTGCTCTGATAGGGAGGTATTTGATCTACACAGGGAATCCTTATTTCAGGTGGCTCTGATAGGGAGGGATTGTATCCACACATGAAATCGGCGACTTTTTTGTGGCTCTGATAGGGAGGGATTGTATCCACACGGAATCGACGACTTTTTTGAATCCAACTACAGTGGCTCTGATAGATAGGTAGGGATTCAGGAAATCCTTATTTAAGTTGGCACTCATAGGGAGGGATTGATCCACACAGAGAATCGAGTGATTCCGTCGTTATTCAAACTTTCTTTTCGAACACGAGGGTTGCACTCGTGAGAATCGAGTGATTCCGTCGTTATTCAAACTTTCTTTTTGAACACGAGGGTTGCACTCGTTGCTGGACTTACTTTGCTTATTCCGAAAATGACAAATAGTGAATAGTGTTTTGGTCTCTTTTCTTTCATTTTTTTTTTGTAGAATCACAAAAATAAATCAATACTTATTACCCTACTTTTTATCCACTTGACTCGTCAATAGCGTTTTGAACAATTATTCAACCTACTTGCATTTTTTTTCCGCTCAATCTTAATGTTTTCTTAATAAGCGTGCAAACTCTTGAAATTTAAGACACAATTGTCTTTGAACCACCCCACCCCCACCATTATAGGCCATCATGTCACTACGAATGGTACAATTATATCTACTGCACTGCATTCGATCCGACAACAAGAATTCCTAAGCCTGCAAATTACAGCTGAAGAATACTTATTGATACTTTAAACAATCTGTCTGCACACCTTTGGAACAAAGTTCTTTGAAAAGATCCTTGACAACATCAAACTTCTAACTCTTGCTATGCAACACCAAGAACGAACTACATTTTGATTTAACACACTGCACTGCTCTTCTTTGAATGAAACAAAGAGCCCTCATCCATCTGCATCTTCTTGTAATATACTGTAGATTAAAATGTCAGACACCACACCAGGCCCCTGTGCACCACGGTATACACAACATTGTTTTCCTCATCATTTCACCTACCAATCAATACCCATCAATTAATGCACAAAGGGTTTATGTGCCAAATATAAAAACAGAGGGGGGTCATCCACACAATGGAGAAACAGTAAGGGGGTTTTCTGCTTTTTACCCTATCCAAAAAGATACTGGATACTCACCTCTTTCAATCGGTTCCTTGACAATAACCTCTGCCTCTTCAATCACTCTTTCCTTGCAGACTTGCAGAGTTCATCCACCAGGATATTAAAAGAGATATTTCTGTTTGCCATTTCTTCAAGCATTTAAATAACCTCTTTCTACTGACCTAAATTAAATAAGCCATGAACCAACAAATTTACTCACTCTTTCATGATGAGAACATGGTTGGATGGAAACCCAGGTACCAGCTTATGCTTCTTCCAAGTTGCGACTAAGGCTGCACAACTGTCAAAGCAATACGAAGCAACATAAGTCAAGGTTAAAAATCTGTTTTACTTCTCAGCATTTAGCACAGATACCGAAGAGACACATAATAAAATCTCAAAATGGTAAATTATGTTGGAAATTAATTAACAGCACCACAGATTAAACAATCAATTTAATCAACAATAGGGGAATTTATTAATCAAGTCAATGATCATACCAATTAACAAGCCAATAGCAAAACGACAGCAAGGAAAACGGGATCAGGAAAACAAACAGAAACAAGAAAAACAACGATTAGAAAACTTATCGTGATTTGATCGAGTCGCCTTAGGAAGACTGTCCTAAGAGAAAATATTGCCCCCAATTGGTGCAACTCAGGTACAGGCAAATTTCTCCGAGGATAAAACGATCACGGATTACGTACCACAAATCAGCACACAGGTAGGTAATCACGGGCGGTCCTATCTCAGTCGCCTTGAATCTCACGAACGAATCTCTACGAACAGGGAGTAATTTAACAATGAAGTAAAGCAAGAGAATTGATTTTCTCTTCAATATTTCATGATTAATTCGGCTGGAGGAAGTATAGTATTTATACATATGGCAATTTAGGGTTTAGAGTCTTAATAAGACTTAAAAACTGCTGCAATTCGGCCCAGGAAAAATCTCAGCCCGACTCGAGCGCGACCGCGGTCGGCCTTAGCGCGGCCGCGCACACGTTAAACAAATTAACGTCGAACCTTCTGCCAACCAGCGCGGACGCCCTTGGCCTTGGCGCGGCCGCTCTCCAGCGCAGAGCTTTGACGTGATTTTCCCCTTTGCCAAATTCAGTTCAACCCAAAGAAGCTTCAAGGTCATAGGACTATGAACTTCCATACCACATATATCAAATATTCCAACAATCCCCCCACAAGTTCATAGAAATATGACGTGTACAGATTGTCCATTGCCATGCTTTCAATAATGGTACCTTCCGGCTTGAACCACTACCTATGTTATCCAACGCAAACCTCCACAGAACCAGATGAACGGATGTCTTGAATCTGATGCCTTTAGATGTAGAGGTCTTTGCTGGTAACAAACACGACAAAAACTATGATAGGCCCTCTATCGAACACTTGACGCTTATAAGCCATACGTCCCGATCCTCTATCATGAGTGCTTTCAAGGAATAACCCGAATTCCTCTAGTTGCGGCCAACAACAACACTCACCTAGCTGGGCATCTCAGAAGATGTACTGCTAACATCTTGTCTAAAAGACTTGATCCCATTCAAAGTTCCAAACTTTTACTTTATTAGCAGCCACGAGCACCTCTAGGCTATTCAGGGGATAGACTCAGACATGTAACATGTCAATCTATTGTTTAGGTGCTCCGACTCACCCCACAGCTTGTTATTACCACATTGAATCTCCTTTGTGGGATCTCCACTCGGGTAGATTGGATTGCTACTGCGTATGAATCAGACAGGGTTCAGACCCATCCCCAACCTAGATTTTTGAACTAGAGCAAATTCTAGCCCTTTGGTTAAAGGATCAGCTGTGTTATCCTTGGTACCAACATAATCAACAACTATCACCTTCCGAGACACGAGATCCCTTATAGATTTTAATCTAATTTGGATGTGTCTCCTGGTTTTACAGTTGTACTTGACACTTTTCAGTTTCTCAATTGTGGCAGTGTTGTCACAATGTACAGAGATTACATGTGCGTGGGCTTATCGACTACGGGCAACTCGGACATAAGTCCTCGAAGCCATTCGACTTCCAATCCGGTAGTGTCGAGGCGACTAGTTCGGCCTCAAAAGTAGACCTAGACAACGAGTTTGTTTGGTCGACCTCCCGGCGACCTGCCGGCTCCGCCTTTAAGGTGAAAAGCATACCCCGTACGGCCCATAACTCCCGGAGTTATAGGCAATCCAGCTTGCGTCACTATATCCTTCAAGAACGAAGGATATCTTCCGTAATGCAGCCCAAGGGAAATCGTTCCCTTCAAGTACTTGAGAACTCTATCAAGAGCTTCCCAATGTGCTTTGTTTGGACATTGAGTATATCTAGCCAACCTAGTAACCGAGTAGGATATATCCGGTCTAGTACAATTGGCAAGATACATCAAACTTCCAATAATTTGAGAATATCTCAACGAGCCATCGGTCCTCCACTTTCATTCTTAGTAAGTGCAGCTGAAGGATCATATGGAGTCTTAGCTACTTTGCAATTCTTATAACCAAATTTCTCAATTACACTTTCAGTATAATGAGATTGCGATATGGTTATGCCACTAGTTGAATGAGTCAACTTAAGGCCAAGAATCACACTAGCTACTCCCATATCCTTCATCTCAAACTTACTTTTCAAGAATTCCTTAGTAGTATTAATTATCCTCATATCCGTTCCAAACAACAGGACATCATCGACATACAGACATAAGACAATACTACTATCACCAATACTTTTGCTATAAACACACTTATCAAACTCATTAGTAACGAAGCTAAACGATGAGACAATTTTATCAAATTTCTCATGCCACTGCTTAGGGTCTTGTTTGAGTCCATACAAGGACTTAACAAGTTTACAAACCTTTCTCTCATTGCCAGAGGCCCCAAAACCTTCAGGTTGATCCATATAAATTTCTTCCTCTAGATCGCCATGCAAGAAAGCGGTCTTAACATCCATCTGATGGATAGGAAGATCATATACGAGGCCAATCTGATAAGCATTCGGATTGTAGTCATTCTAGCAAACGGGCGAATAGGTATCGAAGTAGTCTATTCCCTCCATTTGCTTGAATCCCTTAGCCACTAACCTAGCCTTAAACTTGTCGACGGTTCCGTCCGGTTTCGGTTTCCTTTTGAAGACCCACTTACGTCCTATCGTGCTACTGACCGGGAGGGAGATCGACCAATTCCCATGTCCCATTAGAGACAATAGAATCCATCTCACTCTTAACAAGATCCTTCCACCGCTTGGCATCGAGTAAGTGGCCATAGCAGCTTTGAAGGTTAGAGGACCACTCGACATTGTAAGTGATGAAATCACTTCCATGGTCCTTGGTGGTCACTTGCCCGTTGCTCCTTCTTGGTTCAATCTCATCGTCGGAATGAGTTGCACTAGAATCAACCCCCACATTTGTCGGCTCCTCTACTGAAAGCAGAATGGAATTAGTGGTTGGGTTAGATTCCTTAGGAAGTCCGTCTTTCATAGGAAACACATCCTCAAAAAATGTTGCATCACGTAACTCAACTATAGAGTTCACATCTATGCCAGAAATTTCAGATTTTATAATAAGAAATCTCAATGCATAACTTGTTTCAGAATAACCTATAAAAATAGCATCCACAGTTTTAGGTCCAAGCTTTTTCCTTTTATGTGCGGGTACGAGTACCTTTGCAAGACACCCCCACACTTTTAAGTGTTTCAGGCTTGCCTGTCGACCTCTCCAAAGTTCAAACGGACTTTCCTTTCTATGTTTAGGAGGTACTCTATTTAGAATATGGCAAGCCGTATTCAAAGCCTCTCCCCACATATATTTGGGCAGTCCAGAACCTATGAGTAAACTGTTAATCATATCGGTAAAGGTTCTATTCTTACGTTCAGCTACACCATTAGATTGAGGAGTGTAGGGAGGAGTCTCTTCATATACTATTCCGTTTTCTTGGCAATAATGCATGAATGGGTTAGACTCATACTCACCTCCTCTATCAGACCTTAACCGTTTAAGTTTCTTGCTAGTTTGTGTTTCTGCTTCATTCTTAAATATAATGAATTTATCTAATGCTTCATCCTTAGAATTAAGCAAATAGACATAACAGTATCTACTAGCATCATCAATAAAGGTGAGAAAGTATTTCTTTTTGTCTTTGGTCAACAAGCCATTAAATTCACAAATATCAGTATGAATTAAATCTAGAATTTCAGAATTTCTCACAACCGATTTAAACGGACCTTTTGTAGATTTAGCTTCAACACATACATGACACTTATAATTTTTATCAATAGCATGTTTAGGAATAATATCTAAATTCATCATTCTTTTCACAGAATCATAATTAATATGTCCTAAACGACCATGCCAAACATTTGAAGATTCAATGGAATAAGAAACAGGATAATCAATAGAACTAAAATTATTGTGCGAACAAACATCAGTTTCAACTCTAATTTTAAATAAACCATCCGAGGAATAACCTTTCCCCACAAAACTACCAGAATCCAAAATTATGACCTTATTACATTTAAGAAATTTCAAATCCTTCCCTAACTAGACTAGAACCACTAATAATGTTGCGACGAATATTAGGAACGTGATACACTCGATGCAAGGTAAGAATGCGCCCATTAGGAAACTTCAGGTCCACGCGTCCAGTCCCAAGCACCTTTGCAGCACTACTGATCTACCACGTTCAGGCTGGTAAGACACAAATAGCAATTTATCAGCACAAACGTGCACATTTGCCCCAGTGTCAACTAGCCACTCGTTGGGTTCATAGACAGTAAAGAGTTCAGGATAAGGAGTTACATACTTTGTAACATTGTAGGTCAGAGCGTCAACTCCAGGTGCGTCAGAGTCAGGATCATCATAATCCTTCGGACCCAACACCATGTTGAGAGCAGGATGGTCATCAGCAGAGCCTTGTGGTCCTTTTCCTTTCTTGGATGGGCAGTCCCTAGAAAAGTGTCCACCTTCTCCACAATTCCAGCAATTCAGTTTTGCTTTTGGCTTCTTAAGGTTATTTTTCTTCACTTTAAGCTTATCATGGTTTTCTTTATCCTTAGAGTAAGTTTTCACAACTTTTCCTTTAAACTTGTTTTTACCAGTCACCATATTGGCAGCAACCTCCACAAGTACGCTCGGTTGATTACCATTGTGCACCTCCTGAATCGCAATTGCATTCATCAGCTCATTGAGTTTCAAGCTTCCAGTACGATGCTTGAGGGTCATACCGAATTCCCCCCAAGATCGAGGAAACTTCTCAATAATAGCCATGACAAATAACTTCTCAGAAGTCCCATATCGGCATCCTTGAGTGATTGCAAAATGATTTGGAGTTCGTGCACTTGGTCGGTAACCGACTTTCCTCACTCACGCGATAATTCGAGAACTTACCCACTTGGTACTTTTCCACACCGGAGTCATCAAGGTGCTTTTCATGGTAAGTGACTCCCACAGCTGACGCGAGCCGAGAGGAGCAGAGCAATAGACATCAAAGAGTGCATTCGACAAAGCTGACATAATGCATCCTCGAACAACATCGTCTTGCTCCTTCCACTGTTTAACAGCAGCCACACTAGCGGTGTCATCGGCTTTTAGAGCGGGACATTGAGATGACAAAGATACTGCATACATGCTCTTAATCGACCCGTATCTTCATGCGTTCGGACCCAACGCTTGAAGTTCTTTCCAGCCGAACTTCTCCTAAGATCCGAGGTGTCAACTAGGGACTTAAAGGGAGAACTAGAGGTACCAAAGCAGACATGATTCAATAAACTATTTTCTCTAGATCATTGGAAATTAATTAACAGCACCACAGATTAAACAATCAATTTAATCAACAATAGGGGAATTTATTAATCAAGTCAATGATCGTACCAATTAACAAGCCGATAGCAAAACGACAGCAAGGAAAACGGGATCAGGAAAACAAACAGAAACAAGAAAAACAACGATTAGAAAACTTATCGTGATTTGATCGAGTCGCCTTAGGAAGACTGTCCTAAGAGAAAATATTGCCCCCAATTGGTGCAACTCAGTGCAGTGCAAATTTCTCCGAGGATAAAACGATCACGGATTACGTACCACAAATCAGCACACAGGTAGGTAATCACCGGCGGTCCTATCTCAGTCGCCTTGAATCTCACGAACGAATCTCTACGAACAGGGAGTAATTTAACAATGAAGTAAAGCAAGAGAATTGATTTTCTCTTCAATATTTCATGATTAATTCGGCTGGAGGAAGTATAGTATTTATACATATGGCAATTTAGGGTTTAGAGTCTTAATAAGACTTAAAAACTGCTGCAATTTGGCCAGGAAAAATCTCAGCCCGACTCGAGCGCGACCGCGGTCGGCCTTAGCGCGGCCGCGCACACGTTAAACAAATTAACGTCGAACCTTTTGCCAACCAGCGCGGACGCCCTTGGCCTTGGCGCGGCTGCTCTCCAGCGCAGAGCTTTGACGTGATTTTCCCCTTTGCCAAATTCAGTTCAACCCAAAGAAGCTTCAAGGTCATAGGACTATGAACTTCCATACTACATATATCAAATATTCCAACAAATTACAGGGGAGCATGCACTGGAAAATGATAAACATACAGAAAAATTACATACAGTACTATAATAGCCATAAAAGAATTTCATATCATCCAAGCAATACTGCTTCGATAGTTATAGTGTCTAACATTTTAATGCAATAAGTATTACGTCTTCCGTAATAGGTAGTCTCATTTGTTAAGTCAAATCTTTTAAGAGTGCAGCTTTTACATGCTTGCACCTTGTTGAAATTGCAGTAGGATCATTTCTCTTTTTTAGAAAAGGGACTATATTTATATGTTGGATAGTAAATATGAAAAGAGGGACTAACTTTTTGGGAGGGAGGGAGAACACTTATTTTCAGATGCACGTCCAGAGACCTTCTGTAGAACATCTGGAAGTGACTCAATGGCAGCACAAAAATCTTCATCCAACAGGGCAAGGTGTAATAACATCGAGGTGACAGCATCGTTGGGCTGAAAGTTTCTCTGTCGCATCATTTTGAGAAACTGCATTGCTTCTTTCTTCTCATTTTCTCGAAGAAAACCATAAATGATGGTGTTAAAAGAAACATCATTTGCCATACAACCCTGCTCTTCCATTTCCATGAATAGTTTCTTAGCCTCCACTAGCTTCCCTGCCTTGCAAAGGCCATTGAACATAATACTATAAGTCACAACATCAGGCACCAAGCCTTTGTTTGAAATTTCTTCAAACAGTTTCTTGGCATTGTCCATCTTACCAGACCTGCACATCCCATCAATGAGTACGCTGAAAAGTTCAAGATTCGACTTCAGACCACTTTTCTCCTCTAACTCGTATATACCCATAGCAGTTTCAGCATGTCCACTTTTAAATAGTCCATTCAATAGAACAGAATATGTAACAATATCTGGAGATACGCCACAAACTCGCATCTCATCAAATACTTTCAGTGCAGTTTTCACTTTCCCTGCATGACCAAGTGATTTTATCAATGTGTTGTATGTAACAACTGTCGGCTTTAACCCCTTTTGACGAATTTCACGAAACAGACTCATAGCATCATCAATTGCACTGTTCTTGCAATAACCATTGATCAATATATTATAGCTAGTACAATCAACTTCTACACCTCTCTCTTGCATCAATTCGAAAAGGTCAACAGCATCATTTAAGCGACCCAAAAAACAAAATCCATGAATCAGTGAATTGTAGGTATAGTCATTGGGCTGCAAGCCATGCTGAGCCATCATATAGAATAATTTCCGGGCATCTTCTACTTTCCCCTTCTTGCAAAGGCAGTCAATTAATATACTAAATGTTACAACATCAGGTGAAATTCCCTGCCTCACCATTATATTGAAAATCTTTGTGGCTTCATTCATAAACTCCAACTGGCAAAGACCATGTATTAGAGAATTGTATGTTACCACATCTGCTTCAACACCCAACTCAGTCATTCTATCAAACATCTGGACTGCATCCAAAACCTTACCTTCCAAGCACAAACCTTTAAGCAAAGTCCCTACTGTCACCACGTTCGGCTTCAAACCTCTCTTTAAAATCTCCCCAAACACACTGAACCCACAAGAGAAATTCTTTACACGAAAACAACAATTAATTAAAGTGTTTAATGTACATAAATTAGGCTTAATTCCAGAAAAACCCATCTTCTTATAAACTATGAACACATCATAGCTTCTGATTTTTGTCATTGAGCCCAAAACATGATTAAATGTATCAATAGATGGAACGGGTTGCATCTGGAGTAAAACATCAATATACATAATTGCATCATTTAGCTTAATTTGACCTGATTTACAGTGCTCTCTCACCTTATATTCAAATTCGGGATTTCTTTCATCAAGCCTGATGGGTTCGGATATAGATGTAGAAATTTGAGGTGAAAGAATTTTTGAGGATTTGGGGTTTTTAGCTTTGCTTCTTTGTAGTGCGTTTTTTGAGAATGCAGCAGTCGCCATTTTTCGGCAAACGAAGACAAAACCGAAGTCTGTATGAGAAATGCTACGACGTACAAATACAATTTTGACATTATATTTCAACTAGCTTTACACCCGTCTTCACACCGGTCTTCATTAGCGTTAAAAAGCACGGGCTAAAAATTATTTTAATGAAAGTTCAGATTTTAAATAATTATCTATGTAAAAATTATACTCCCTCCGTCCCAATAAAAACTTCACTAATTACTCAAAAGGGCGTCCCGTTAGAAGCTTCACTTTTCCTTTTTTGGCAAAGAATCTTTACTATTTCCTCCATTCATTTTCTCTCCTACATTATTTTAATACTCACAACACCATTATAATTTACTATTTCCTCCACTAATTCTGTCTCTTATTTTCAAATTACACTCACAACATTTTTTTTTCCCTCCCATTTTCATAAATTGCGTGCACACCCAAAAGGGCGAAGCACTTATTGGGACGGAGGGAGTATACAAAGATAAAAATAATAACTTTAAGATAATAATTTTTCATAAATTGATGCTAATGTTAATGAATTAATATTACAAATTTTGAAAAATTTCCTAGATAAAATCGTATCAAAAAATGTTTTTATGTAAAAATGTGATAATGTTTATTTTGATAAGATAACAAAATAAAAGAGCACGATAGATAGAAGAAATATGACTTTTTTTAAGTAGAAAAAAAATATGACTTAAAAAAAAAAAAACTAAAAACAATATATATATTATATACTCCCTCCGCCCCATAAAATCTTTCTCATTTACTGTTATGCGCGGAAAATAAGGAATAATGTTATTAAAGTAGGAGTTGTGAGTGTGTAGGAGAGAGAAAGTGGGGTAGAAAATAGTAAGTGGATAGTTGTTGTGAGTATGACAAGTGGGTCACATGAATAAAGAAGTACTTCCTCCGTCCCGGTAGAAGCGTCGCCATTTTAGGGGTGCCACGCAAATTAAGGAAAAGTGTGGGAAGAAAAAATGTTGTGAGTGTAATTTGAAAATAGGAGAGAGAATTAGTGGAGGAAATAATGAATTTAAAAAGTGTTGTGAGTGTAGAGGAGAGAGAATTAGTGGAGGGAATAGTGGATGGGTAATAAAATATTAATAAAATATTTTCTTTTTAGGAAAGGGTGACGCTTTAAACGGGACACCATTTTGGATAAAAAGTGACGCTTCGGGTGGGACGGAGGGAGTATTAAAAAGTTTCATTTTTATAGGAAGTGTAACTTATAAGTGAGACGCCCTAAATGGCAAAGTGGGTAAGGATCTATGGGACGGAGGGAGTATACTCGTATAAAAAGAGGGATGTATAATAGGAGAGAGAAACGTGAAGAGTCGATGAATTATCCGCTTTATTAAAAAAATAATTTACTACTACTCCTATTTTCCAAAATAAATGATCTTTTTTGTTCTAAAATAAATATCTTTTTTGTTCTATATTGTGTTCATAAATGATTTTTGTCAATTTATATTTTCATATTTTATTTTATAGTTGCATGATGTATTTTTTCAAATAATTATTATTTATTTAAAATGATAAAAGAAATCTTTAAATGAAAAAGTTGTCATTTTATGTAATATAGAGCGAACTGATAACATATACAGTAGTTGAAACACATTTTTTTAATAAAATATTAGTATTAGAAACTGAGTTAGTTCGTAGTTAGTGCTAATAATTATAGCCTAGTGGCCTACAATCACTAATTATATTATTAGAGTATTGGAGATTGAGAATGTCAATAAATTAAAAGAAAAAATAATGTTCTAGAATCATCTATGTTTTGAAGGAAAAAGTTAGAACCACTTGTGCCTTTATATATATAGATATATATAGATATGAGTTGGTCTTACAAAAAATGCATTTTTTTCAAAGCTTAGGAAAAATGTGTTTTACACTGGCACTTAATAACGCTAACACTGACACATTGTTACACATGCACTGACACTTTTATACATTGACACTTAATATACATATACTGGCACTTTTTTACACTAACACTGGCACTTTGTTACACTAACACTGACACTTTTTACACTGACACTTAATATACATGCACTGACACTTTTTTACACTGGCACGTTGTTACACTAACACTGACACTTTGTTAAACTGGCACTGACACATTTTACACTGGCACTTTGTTACACATGCACTGACACTTTGTTTACACTGGCACTTTGTTAAACTGGCACTGACACTATTTTACACTGGCACTTTGTTACACATGCACTGGCACTTTGTCACACTGACACTTTGTTAAACTGGCACTGACACAAACGGGGAAAACAAAACACGTTTTTCCTAAGTGCCAGAAAAAATGCGTTTTTCCTGAAATTTTGGCTATAGATATATAGATATATAAATTTTGTAGCATATCATAGTAACTATGAGTAGCTAGTCATATACCCATACATTAATATACAAATAAACAAACCGAAGTCTGGTTTATTTTCCCCAAAATTCTCATTAATTGTTTCACTGTAGGCAGTATTAGTATGTCCGTCGGATACCATGTCTGTGATTATGTAAGGTTTCAAGGTCTAGTGTTTTCGTTTTCCGAAAATGGAACCAAACTGATGATGCAGGAAACGATCCAGATCAGCCTTAGTACAACAATAGTTTGTATTCCATCTATTGTGACCTGAAACCACGAACAAACGACTAGCCGTGATTGTCTCCGGCTATGACTCTCCGGCGTGATGATAAGATAAAGTGTTAAGTTTGTATAAATCTGTATTAAACGACTTAAATCCCAAATAGCGAATATGACATTACTCTTTTACGTTGGATATATTCTGGTATATATAGTGGTGACATAGGATCGTTAGAAATCCCTTGAATCGCGGAGATAATGCGGGCGTAACAGTATTCGTGATTGTAGGAGACGGTTATGAACAAAGTCGTGGATAGACGCACGTGTTTGTTTGGTTGAGGTCGCCTGAGTATTCGAGGTCCACCTAACCTGGTGTCTTTTGCTAGGCAGATGTGGTATAAGTAAGAGATTGTATGTCAGACGAAACTAGGTCGGTAACAAATAAGGTCGGACAATGAGCTTGGTCGACTAACCTATACCGTTGGGCCGATAGATTTGTAACAACTTGGTTGGCCCATTTCGTAATTGTACCTTTGTAATGATTGAAACGTTGGACTTTATACATTGGGTCTGGCTCGTCACTTTTATTCCGTTCAGTGGCCCTCAACTTTCTGGGTTGACTTTATCGACCAGGAAGTTAATGGAAAAAATTGTGATGACTTACGTAGTCCGCTGGTGGTGGGTCGACTCGGTAAATGTAGGTAGCTCTCAACGATTGACTTCTGGCGGTTAGATACGCTGTTTAATGCGCCATAATTTTCGTATTAATGGGACCGTTTTGGCAATTGGATAACTGCATTGGGAACTGACATGGAAACTTTATTCTGACATTCGAACGGTTGTGTCCCCCACCCTTTCCAATTCAGGCAAGGATTTGGAGACGTATATAAGGAAGGATTTCAATCCTTTCCAAACTTTACAATCCTCAAGCATTCAAATATACAGCAAGAAAAAAGGCAAAAAATTTGATTTTTCGGTGCAATCTATCTTCCCGTTCCGTCGTTGAGTTCCGTCTTTCACCAAATCAACAAGGTACCTTTCAATTTCTTGTCTTTAGGTTTAATTTTGAGCTTTCTCTGTTATTCCACCATGACTAGGACATTCGGCTTCGAGTTATAGGTTAGGTATGGGTATAAATGTGTAAACCTTAGGGTTTACAAGAGGCTAGAGGGCCCATGGAGAGAGTTGACCAGAGACGAGTGTATCACTGTTCTGAATAGGTGGAGTTTATTTTATGGTGAAATAGGGTTTCCCGCAGGTGATAGCATGGGGGATTTGGAGGCGGATGATCAACGGATTATTCGCTTCCGTCTCTTCAATAAATTAATAGATCACCTTATTATCTTTTACATTAAGTCCAACAAACCACCTTTTTCTCGTGAGAGGTTAGCCTTCCCAGGGGAATCTAGGTCGTCCTTATATAGCTCGGAACATACTTCAACTAGGTCTGATTTCCCCATTTCTGTGTCTTCGGTAGATATGGCAGCTAAACAACCTTCGAACTCTGTAGCGTCGAGCTCCTCCTCTAGGAATATTGTAAACAAATTTTGCTCGACCGTGGTTCCAGGTCGCAACGAAAGAGGGTATGTGGCCCCCAAGCCGGCAATAGGGAGGAAGAATGCTGACTCCCGCATCAAAATTCTACATGACTTCTTTGAGGTCCCCAGAGATGACTTCCATCTGATCCATTTCACTGAGAGGCAAAGGAAGGCCCAATCCTGGATCCATTGGGGTCTGAGTTCGAGTGCTTGGCCGCTTTCCCATGCAGCTGGGTGCCAACACAGTGAGGGTGTTAGTTTGTTTTGCCATGGTGAGTAGGTTTGTAGGGTACAAACCGTGTATGCACGTCTTCAGGAGGTTCTTTAAGATTGTGCAGAATGAGAAGACCTTCAGGATAAGTACGTCCGCTAAAGCCAAAGCCCCAAAATTATTCATTAATTTGCTAGACAAGGTATTAGGGTGGAACAGCCACATGATTATGGCAGAGAGTAGGAAGGGATGGGAATTCCCTTTGCCCGAGGCTGACACCGAGCCCATGAAGGAGGAGGATTATTGGGTCCCAGAGTGGAGTGAGGAGCTTACTCGTAGGTTGAAGTTGGTGGCTAGGAGGAGCACCATAAGTTGGGCCACCCTTGGGTCGGACAAGGACTTCTTCATCCAAGTGGGGATGATGCTAGGAGGAGATGGATAAGTGGCCTCCCTTGTCCCAATAATCCAGAGTCTTAGGTACCCAGATTGGGATCCATGAGAGGGAGAGATTTGAGTCACAATGTCACTACTGCAAGAAGAAACCTGGCCACTGTAGGGGTCTCTTCCACTATGACGGTTAAGTATTTGTCTCATTTTTCTTGTAATTTTTCAACATTTTATTTGTATGTTTGTATATTGACTTCTTTCCTTTTATCTTTACAGTTCTCACCGCCGAGCAAGAAGCACAAATGAACTAATAGTCGACCTCGGTGATAGGAGGAGGAACAAGAAGGAACATGGAGATGCCAATGCTCGTGCTAGCGCGGAGAAAGAGGCAATGGATCGGAATGCCTTGCTCCCCAAAGCTGGAGTTGGAATGATCCCTGTTGACAGGAGAGGCAGGTGGAGCCCATTGAGCATCAACCTCAGGTGGAGGTACATGGAGGAGAAGGGGAGGTCGACCTATCGATTGATAATGCGTCGGGCTCCGAGCCCAGACAAGAATCAGCGGGGGCAGATCCCCTTAATATCGTTGACTTGGAGCTCCCCGTCGATGAGCTCGAAGAAATAGAGGTCGACCCACCTCTTAGCCGGCTTAGGAAGAGGTTACGTGTCGATCTGGGGCTTGAACAAGTTGGTACTTCCAGAGCAACTGGCTCTGCCTCAATCCATCCTCCCCCGAGCTCCTTCTGCCAGAAGCACTGAAGAGGTGTATGCAGTCGTTGAGAGACTGAGTGATGTCCCCCCCTCTCACGGGGATCAATAGCTTAAGTCGCTAATACCCTCAGCTGGGGTTGGGACAAATTATCGTGAGAAGGGCCACTGATAGGGACTTGCTGGCACAATTGGTGGAGGAGGGGCTCACTCCAGAAGAATACAAATACGTGTTCGGCTCGCTCGCCTCCGAGGTACAACTTATAATTTTATTTCACATTCTCCTTTACTCATTGTTCGATATCTTTTTGATCGACACCTTACTAAATCATTTTTTCTTTTTCGTTGCGCAGTCCCTTGCTTTGACAAAGCAAGCTAAATACAGCTGGAGGGCTGCCTTGGAGAAAGAGTAGATTGCCTCAGCTAACTACTCCTGTAAGGCTAGAGAAGCTGCTGGGCTCAGGGAGAAGCTCAAGGAATCTGACTCTTAGTGGGGCTCTCCAGGCCGTACATTTCAAGGCCGAGAAAGAGAGGGATGAAGCCTTAGCGGCTTTGAAGGTTGCTAAGGAACAACTCGTTCCCCTTCAAGCCCAGGTGGAATCTTGGGCCTCTACTAAGGTTGCACTGGAGGAGGAGGCAACTGCGGCCAAGCAAGATAAAGCCAAGTTGGTGGGGCAACTCGAGCAACAGTCTGGTTTGGTCCAAGATCACACTAGGAGGATCGAACAAATGAACAACGTCTACCAGGCAGATTGGCTAAGGTAGGAGGAAGAGGCTCTGGCCCAGGAGAAGGCTGCTGTTGAGCAGTTCAAGAACAGTGATGAGTGTTACAGCATCATCGTGTCCCGAGCTAGGGATTTATTTGATGTTGGGCGCCAACACATGTCCCGCCGTGAAATAGTGGATCATTTAGCCTACCTAAATATTGATAAATTAGCTCAATGAGCTTCTGAAGATCGCTATGACAATCAGGCACACAATGACCACTCCCTAGTGCCCTACAATGACAATGACCTGGCTGTAATAGCTAGGCAAGATGTTGGAGATGGGTTAGAGCCTTGGGCCGCTCCTGCTGTTGAGCCCAGAAACTTCAATGTTATACTCCAAGTGCTCGAGGATGCTAAAGAAGTTGGCGAGGAAGATGAGATCACTCAAGACCAAATGTTCAATGAAGTCGAGCTAAATGAGCAACAACAGAAGCAGGAGGAGCATCAATAGGACAACCAACAAGATTAATCCCTTTAGTTTTCTATTTTTGTAATGAACAAGTATCAACAATTTTTTGTTTATTGTCTTTAATTTGATGCTGCCTTGGCCCAGTTTGGGAGGCACTTTGACCTTAAAATTTTTGTGTTCGGGTTAGTCCTAGCCCGCTTTATAGGGGATTAGCTACTTAATATAGCTGACTTTGAATCATTTGTGTTGATCCATGTCCTTTTCTTTATCATCTAACTAGAATAAGTAAGAGATCGACCAAAAAGTCTTAGTTAGACCTGTTCACCAAACGAGATTGACCAAAGGCTTAGGTTGAACCTGTTTAAAAACGAGACTAATTCAAGTCTTCATTCGAACCTGTTTTAAGAATGAGACTGATTCAAGTCTTCAGTCGAACCTGTTTTAAGAATGAGATTGATTCAAGTCTTCAGTCGAGCCGATTTGAGAACGAGATTGACTCAAGACTTCGGTCGAGCCTGTTTGAGAACGAGACTGACTCAAGTATTCAGTCGAACCTGTTTAAGAATGAGGTTAATTTAATACTTTGGTCTAGCTTGTTCGAGAACGAGACTGACTCAAGCCTTCAGTCGAACTTGTTTAAGATCGAGGTTGATTTAAGACTTTGGTCAAGCCTGTTTAATATTTCGAGATCGACTAATAGTCAGAAATGAATCGAACATGTTGCAAGCATAACACAGTAATGTGAATAGAACTTCTTGGGGGCAACCCCTTTTTATTGATGAAGTGGATCGTTACATAGAGATCTCAATAAAAAATAATATTTAACTAAGTGGCTAGCATGCCAAGGATGTTTCAGCTTGTCACCCCCTGGATGGCCAATCATGTAGGTCCCCTCTTTAACAACCCTTGTAATGATGTACGGTCCTTCCCAGTTTGGAGACAACATGTTCTGTTCGGCTTTCCTTCTGATTATCTCGATCTTCCGTAAGACATAGTCCCCCACTTTGAACAACCTTCTTTTGAATTTCTTGTCATGATACCCCTTAGTATTCTACTTGTAATTGACCATTCTAAGTTGGGCAGTCAACCGTTTTTCCTCCAATAGGTCCAAGTCGATCAATCAGTTGGAGTCATTTTGATTCTGATTAAATAAAGCTACCCTTGTTGTAGGAATTTGTAGCTCGGCGGGTGCCATGACCTCTAATCCAAAAGTAAGAGCAAATAGGGTTTCCCAAGTAGGCCCCCGGGTGGTTGTACGAACTGCCCAAAATGCAAGGGGTAGTTCGTCCAACTAGCTGCCAGCTTGACCAATTAGGCCCTTACTTAGGGCTGTCAAAACTAACTTGTTTGCCGCTTCTGCTTGACTTTTACCCGGGGGGTATGCAACTGATGACTTCCAATGTTTAACTCCCAATCTCTTCATCCCTGTTTCAAAAGCAGTTGAAAATTGTAGCCCGTTGTCCGAAATAATTGAATGTGGCACCCTGAAACGATACCAAATGTAATCATGGATGAAGTTGATGGTTTTTCCTTTGTTATCTTTGCCAAAGGTTTTGCCTCGATCCATTTGGTGAATTAGTCAATAGACACGATCACGTACTTACAATTTCCACGGGCGGGTGGAAAGGGTCCGATCAAATCTAAACCCCACATATTGAACGGCCAAGCTGCAATCACAGGTGTTTGCTCAGTGGTTGGGAGCCTCGGTAGGTCGGCATATCGTTGGTACTTATCACACTTCTACAAAAACTCACGAGCGTCTTCCTGTAGATGATGCCAATTATATCCCAATGTAAATATTTTGTCTACCAAAGTTCTGGCCCCGGGTGTCCTCCATAGATTCCACTCTGTACTTCGAACAAAAGTTAAGACACCTTTAGAGGATGAACACACCTCAACAATGGCTTGATGAAGGACCTTCTGAACAAAGTGTCACCACATATAGTGAACCTAGGGGATTTGTTCCTTATCATTCTAGCTTTCTACTAGTCAACTGTTAGCTTGCCCGTTTCGATGTAGGCCTTCATCTACTCAATCCAACGCTTAGAGATGTTGACCGAGCATAGAACCTACACTCTTTCGTATGCTGGATGCTCTAAGTATGAGATTGGTTGTCCATTCTGCTCATCTGAATGGCCAACTTGGAGACTAGGTCGGCCAATTCATTCTCTTCGCGACCTACTCTATGTATCTCTCAAAACTCTAGATCTTGGATGAGCCTTTTCACTAGGTCACAATATTTGATCAGAACATGGTTAATCACTTCATATTATCCTTTGACTTGATGAGCGATCAGTTGGGAGTCACAATATGCAATGATTTTGGTCGCCCCAAAGCATTTGACATACTCAATTGCTGTAATTAAGGCCTCATACTCGACCTAGTTGTTGGAGGCTTGAAATTTTAACCTTAAAGCCTCTTCAAACGTTTTACCACTTTCTGGCTCGATCAACACAATTCCAGCTCCACTAACATTCTTTGTAGCAGACTCATCTGAGTAAACTCTCCAGAAATCATCGGGCAAATTCACTGTGTGTTGGCCTGATGGCTCCTTCCTCTTCAAGCTCTCTTTTGGAGGAGTCTCTGTATTATCTTCTTTGGTGAACGTAAGCTCGACTAAAAAATCAACCAGAGGTTGGGCTTGTGAAGTATTTCGAGACCTGCACTCGATGTCGAACTCTGTCAACACTATAGAACAGTTGAGCAGTCGACTTGAGCTTTCTGGCTTATGTAATATCTTCCTCAACGGAGCATTGATCAACATGACAATGGGGTGAATCGAGAAGTAAGTTCGCAACTTTCTAGCTGATATCACTAAGGCATATGCCACCTTTTCTACATTGAAGTATCTTCCTTCTACGTCGGACAAGGCCTTGCTCACATAATAAACTAGTTTTTGAATGCCATTCTCCTCTTTGACCAAAACTGCATGCACTGCTTGATCTCCAGCTGATAGGTAGACGTACAAGCTTTCTATTTGAACCGGGCTACTAAGAAATGGCGAAGTGGTGAGGTACTCTTTGAGTTGTTGGAATGACGAGGAACATTCGGCCTTCCACTCAAAGGTTTTCATCCCCCTCAAGGTTTTGAAGAAGGGGAGAGACCTCTCAACTGACTTGGCTATAAATTGACCTAGAGCAGCGACCCTACCATTCAAGCATTGAACTTCCTTGATGCACGTAGGCTCCTGCATTTCCACCAACGCCTCGATCTTCTTTGGATTGGCTTCAATACCCCTCAATGATACCATGAAGCCCAGAAACTTGCCTGCTGCAAACACACACTTGCTCGAGTTCAACTTCATGTTGTTTTCTCGTAGACTGGTGAACGTTTCCCTTAGGTCGACCACATGACGAATAGTCTTGGTTTTGATGACATGTCGTCGATGTAGGCCTCCATGTTTCGGCCAATCTGACTCGCAAAGACTCTGTTTACCATTATATGATATGTACCCCCAACATTCTTCATCCCAAACGGCATCTTGGTGTAACAATATACCCCTCCTGCTGCCTGCAAGGCTGTTTTCTCGATATCATCCTTGTGCATTCTGATCTGGTGGTAGCCCAAGTACGCATCAAGAAAATTGAGGGTGGCATGTACAGCAGTTGAGTCGACCAACTTGTCTATTCGAGGGAGGGGATAACTATCCTTCGGGCAAGCCAAATTTAAGTCTGTGAAGTCGACACACATCCTCCACTTCCCATTGGCCTTCTTAACCATCACCACATTCACTAGCCAAGTAGTGTAGGATGCCTCCTTGATAATACCTATACTGAGAAGCTTGTCGACCTCTTGCTTTATGGCTATCTCCTTGTCACGAGCGAAAATCCTTAACTTCTGGCTTTTGAATTTCATGGTGGGGTTGACATCAAGGCGGTGCACTGTGACCTCTTCCTTGACTCCCCTCATGTCCTTTACCTTCCATGAAAAGATGTGTGTACTCTCTTTTAATAGGTCGGTTATCTCAACCTTTTCTTCTGGTGACAACTGTCTACCTATCTTGATTTTCTACTCGGGGTAAGATGGGTTGGCTTCTATCTCTACCAACTCGTCCAATGGTTCTAGCTCCGGGCCATCCCTAAACTATAGGGACTTAATCATGATCTCTTTAACCTTTTTTCTCTCCTTGACACCCAAGTGTGGAGCTTCTAACTCGATCATATAATCTAGCTCGGCAACTACTTCATTGGTGGCCCCCGAGTTTTGGTTGGCCTGGAGGCATAGGTCGCCAATGATGATCTGGTCGACCAAAAATGGATCTGGTGCGGCTTGTGTGCATTCAGAGGGACATGTCAGCTAAGCCATGACAAAGTCATGTGAGGGATAGGTCGCCTCTTCTAGCCATGAGCTCATTCCTTCCTCTACACACCGAATTGAGGCTAACCTGGAAGTTGTGGTGACAAACTTTGAAAACTTCCAACTAGCTTCTGGAGTGTTGTAGACACCCCATTCTGAACCAATAAATCATGATTACACTACTCTTCGTCTCTCTTTTATGTTTTGATGAAAGCATATTAGTTTCGTCATATTTCGTTAAGTTTATAACTAACCTCGTTAGTTTTGGACCTAACTGACTAACGAAATAACTGAAGAGGGCAGGTTTGTCCAAAGACTGCATTATCTCGCGCGGAATAGCGTGTCTCGCGCGAGATAACCCCTCGACAGGATGTGCAGAATCACAATCCTTCTCCGTTTTAAACTCTTTTCTTGATAAAATCTCATCTAATTCGGTCATCCAATAGAATTTGAGTTCTGGAAGCTTTCTAGGAGTGTTTTACCTCTCCACCTCTACCTCTTAAACCCCTATAAATACTTGGTGACTTCCACTGTTTCAGAGGTCCAGAATTCCACACAACACACACAATTTGTTGATTTCTCTCCACGAAAGATTCCTTCAAATCACTCATAAAACCTCCCTAAAATCACCTAAAGTTTGTTTATCAACCTTGTTGATCAACAAACATCCAAACCCGAATCAAGGATTGAGGCGAAGCTCTGTCCGCATCAAGATTTGACTCTCATATTGAGTCGAAACTCTGCCCAAATCACTTCTCGACCGAGAAGACATCTTAAAACCACGTTCTAAATCAAACACTCCCCAAACGCTAGGTAAATTCCTATACTTTTACTCTCTTCTTCTCAATCTCTCTCTATTGGCTTTTAGAGTGGTGTAATCCCATCAAAAGGATTGGCCTAGAGTCCCTTCAATTGATGAAGGCGATCTCGAAGCATACAATCCGACATTCCTAATCAAGAAATTGATTAGGATTTTCTTATTTTATTGTTAAAAATAAAAAGATTAATAATACTTGATTGGCAAGACCGATCTCCGGATTGGGTGGAATGGATGCTCCTCGACCTACCCATTCCATAACTTAACCCCCGAACCCTCAAATCTCTTTTCAAATAAAAAAATATTTTTCTTATTGTTTTCCTAAATAAATGATAAGTGGCGACTCTGTTAATCAAAATTCACGCATCGCTACAGTTTGGCGACTCTGCTGGGAACAATTAATTAAGAGGGTTAGACTTGCGTTACAATTGAGTATTATCAATCTTTTTATTTTTCAGCAAAAATTTGATTTTTCTGAATTTTTTTTTTGAAATTTTTTGGCACTGTTTTCAAAAAAAATTAATGTCTGAATACTTATCCTGCGCGGGATATACTAATCTCGCGCGAGATTAGTATACGGTTCAAAAGAAAAAAAATTCTTCATGTTTGGCGGCGGTGGGCAGTAAATAATGAAAAAATAAAATAAAAAAGAGGTTTTGGTTCAAAGTTGGACCAAACACAAATGGCCTTGGCAGTTGACTTTTTTCACCTTCTCCAAAGTTTGACCGCAGTCAAACCATTTAAAAAAAAAAAAAGGGAAGAAGGGAAGTCACTGTTAAAAAAAAAAAGGGTCACTGTGGATGTGGAAGAAAACAATTTTGGTTGACTTATTTAAAATGTTGACCGCACAACAATAAAAATACCTTGGTTGACTTTTCCAAAAGTTGGACCATATTAAAAAAAAAATGAAAACAGCTTCAGAAATTTCAAAATTTTTTTTTCAGAAAAGTCAAAATAATTTATTACTTTTATTTTGCTTTTGCTAACTCTATTTTGCAAGGTAGAATAATTTTAATTATTCGAACTATATAACTGCGTGCGATTGAATTATTTTAATTTTTTACCGGTCATCGGTTGACTCGGGCTTTGTAATAAATTAATTTATTTATTCTCTCGCTCTCTCTTTAAGTGAAACTATGACGGCCTGAGTCTCCCTAATTTGGGAGAAACGTAGGCAACCACTTGGTGCGGCCACTATCTGTTTTTCTTTCAGTTTTTAAAAATAAAACTTTCTATTTTACTCTATCACCTAGAATTGACTCTCACACACGCGCACTCATATTATAACTGTCATTGCACTACATACCCTCTATAAAACCGGGACCCACACTAAGGACGGATGACGGTAACCACCTAGTCGCCGGTCTCTCCGAAGTTGGATCATCCCACTCCGCGTATTCAATCCATCTAGATTGTTATATCGCGGGGAGCCTAGCCTTCCAGCCCTGCATCGCCACATATCATGTAGATTGACTTTTTAAGACACTCCGTGACCGGTCGGTTTGATCTTGGAGTCCTTGTAATCCCTTGTCAAGATCTCAGTTTGTGCAATAATCTATGGAAAAGGAATCAAAAAAAAAATTGTCGCTTCGGAAACGTCCCTACGGTTGTCCCTTCGGATTTGCCCCTAAAAAAAGAAGAATTTCTCACCAAATTTATTGCACAAAACTTGATGTTACTTGAGATTACTTCGACCCCTAGGTCCTTAGGTTTGGAATTCGAATGATAGAAACCCCCAAAACGGATTTTTCGTCCGACCAAAATTAGGACTAAAATCAGAAAATTGTGACTTTCCGTGGTATTGTCTCGCGCGAGATTGCTTGTCTCGTGCGAGATAAGTGTTCGGTCTTTTCGTGTTTTGGCCAAAACCTTCAAACCTTCAAGCCTTCATTCACCCTATTCAGCCGACTTGTTGGGATTCGATCATGGTTTAACACGGTTGCTACACGTCTAGGTTCTTCGCCAAAGCTCGACACGATGTCTGCTTCTCCTTCTACCACCGAGGCCGATTTCAACGATGCTAAGGTCCAACTCATCGAAGCCATGACTAGGTTGGATGAACAAAGTAAGCAAATTGATGAGCAAAATGTCCAAATGGCCGCCCTCACGAAAGAGCTCCACGAGTTGAAAGTCAAGAAAGGCAGAAAGCAAAAGCAGAAAGTGGAATCCTCCTCCGATGAAGAGGAATTCTACACCAAAATGAATAGAAAAACCAAGAAGTCAAGCAAGAAAAAGGAAGAATCCAGTTCCTCCTCTTCCTCATCCTCCTCCCATGATGAGGAACATACCTCCAAGGGTGTTAAAACCAAGAAAGAAGGCAGTGATGAAACTACTAAACTTGGTGACCATGTTACTAAGAACTACCTCGAAAAGAAGCTTGCGACTCTTGACACTTCCAAAGGGTCATTCGTTCCATTTGATCCCGATGCTCTTCAACAATCAATCACCAAGTTTCCTCGCAAGTACAAAACACCCGACATTGCCAAGTTCAATGGTACTACTTGTCCTCGAGCTCATGTTGAGACCTACACTTGGGCCATGCTTCCAATGGGCGTTGATAACACAATCTTGGCCCAATGCTTTCCTCAAACCTTGGAGGGTGCTGCAAGGGATTGGTACATGTCTCTTCCTACAACTACAAGGCTTGATTGGTCGTCCGCATGTTTAGTCTTCCAAAGGCAGTTTGAAGATAACTCCACTTATCGCCCTACTAGGAGGGATCTTGAACAAACCAAACAACATGCCAATGAGTCCTTTGCTGAATTTGCTAGAAGATGGAGACTCAAACTCACTGAAATCGTCGAAAGGCCTACTCTCAAAGAGCAAATCCACATCTTCCTCCAATGCCTCCGTGATGAATTTCAAGAGAAGCTCGCCGGTAATTACTTTCCTAGTTTCAATGAACTCCTCGAGTCCGGAATTAGGGTTGACGACTTTCTAAAAAGGAAAAAGAGGGAAAGTAACTTTCGCTACAACAAACCCGCTACAAGTAAGGATGCTTCAGTCAATGCCATTGCATTCAACCGCTCCAACACCGGAAAGTATTCTGCTGTCCCTCCTCCTGAAAAGAAAAAGAGGCACTACGACAAAATTGAAGGAATCACTCAAGAAGAACTCTTCGATGTGCTTGTCCAGAATGAAAAGATCAAATCAAGGGAAGGTGGTCCTCCGAAGGATATGGGTCCGAATCATGCTCATCACTTATTCTGCAAGTACCACAACTGCACCGGCCACGACACCAACTCTTGCCACCACTTGAAGGACATCATCCAAGACCTCTTTGACAATGGAGATCTAGAACGTCCCAACGTCATCACCAATCCTCTCCCTCGTACTCCATGAAGAAGATGAAGCTCCGAGAAGAAATCTGCACTTACCACTTTGGGGCTGCAACAACTATCCTTTCCCTTTCTCCTTTGATAGAAGTAGATTAGGTTTTAAATTTCCAAGTATGAACTCGAAGAGTCGTTCTGTCTTTCTAGTACTCCTCACCTCCTCTAGTTTGTGTCTTCTAAACTATCGAGTCTGTTCTTAAATTTCTCAATTAATTAAAGTAATTTTCTTTTCCTAAACACTCTCCCTAAGGTTGCTCTACCTCATGAATATCATTTAATTCATACAAAATAATGGACCCTCCATTCCCTAAATCATCGCAAAAAATAGAGATTTCTAAGCGAGTTTAAGAAGAAGTTATCCTTAGGAAGCTTAAGGACTAAACATTACCCCTACTGAAAGTCAAAAGTCAACAAAAGAAGAAAGCCAAAGGCACTGCTATCAACATTCATCCCAAGAAGAGTGGGGCTACTCAAATCAAGGCTTTGAGAGTACAAAAATAAATAAAAAGCTCGCTAGGTCGAAACTCCTCAAATCGTCCTAGGCAAAAATAGAGCATAAAACAAAAAAAAAAAAAGAGAGAGAGAAAGAAAAACTCTCAAGCCTTCATCGCCCCACAACAAGGATGGAATTTCAACAAAGGCAAGAAGGACTCTCCCACAAAGAAGAGGAGTCAAGTGATACCAACAAAAGAAAAGAGGAATCCTCAACATCCTCTTATATCAAGTGAAGAAGACTTTCAGTATCAAGAAAAATGTTTACCCTTAAAGGCTCGTCTGGTGCACAATTTTATAAACGGAGCTTTTTTAAAACAGAGCTTTTTTTGGCCGCTATAATTTTGAGCGGCCAAAATATCCCCAACTTTTTAAAATCCAACCATCTAAAACTCTTGACTAACACGCTTAATAAAAAAAAGATGAGTTTTTTTTTATCTTCGTTTTAACAAAAACGCTCGACAAGACGGGGCCTAAGTCATACTAATGATTGGCTTTCTTCTCAATCTTATTTAGAAAATTCTAGATGATGCACGGTTCATTAAAAGGTAGAACAACTTTTCTAGATCTTTGAGCCAAGTAGCGTTTCTTGTTGAGTCTAGGGGCTTGCTGTTAGCCGCTCTCATACACAATCTTGAAATCCAAGCATCAAAACTGGGGCTTCCTAACCTTTCCTCCCCAGTCAAACTTTACTTCACCTCTTCTAAATAATCAAATTTGCATTAGGGGCTTTCCTCTTTGCTTCTCACTCTCATCATTAGAGGATACACTTCTCCAAAGAATGAATGCTTGGATCACCTTCCAAAAATAGAGTCTGTCTCTCCTCAACTTACTTGAGATCTCATCTCTCTCTCCTTAATGAGATTCTTCCAACTGAGTCCTCTTCGAGTACACATACTTTTCAAAAAAATGGCTCGCTAGGTTGAAAACTCGTAAAGAGCGGCCTAGGCAAAAGTTAGAGCACAAAAAAAGAAAGGCGCAAAAGAGATGCCCGCTAGATTGAAAACTCGAAAGGGCGGTCTAGGCAAAAACCAGGGTGCGTCACTAAGAAAAAAAATCAAGGTCAAAGGGGGAGTATTCTTCAGTCTTCTTCATCAAAAATCATTCGATCATCTACAAATCAAATCAACAAGGAGAGTCTTCTTCGATCACCTTCAAATCAAAAGAGTAGCCTCGCAAGCCTGTACACAAAGTCATCTACCACTTGCAAGCAACTTGGGGCTTGAGACACCAAAGGGCCTTAGACATAGAGCCATCACGACAGTCGACAGATGTGTAGTCGTTTGCCTCCTAGAGACACGACTCAAGGAGAAGTAAGAATGAAGATTCTCAACAGGCCTAGATGTGTTCACACAAGGTTACTCATCAAAATTCTACAACAACGAAGAAACAGTACAGCCTCGCTGACTAGCAACAGATTCTGCAAAACCTGATTTGGTCCCAACTTGTCAAACACAAGTTCACTCATATATTTCACCCCTCTCAAATATACATCCATACAAATGTCCCTACATTTTCATATACCATATACTCATACATAAACTCACCACCAAAATGACCAACCGGCCATTTACACAAATAGACGTGAGCACCACCACGTAAGTCTAGTTGAACAACTAAAATCTGCAAAATCTATTTGGAATCTTTATGTGCTGATAGGTACAAAGAGGTAAGAATCATTAGGGTCCATCCGAGACCATCATGCATATATCCTTGCATTACAGGGGCCGACAGAACCTTCATCTCAACCGACAACTTCAAGTCCGTGACCTCGGCGACAACTTCAAAGTCTGTGATGGCAGCAAACTACAAGTCCGTGACCTCGGCGACATCAGCAAAGTCTGTGACGGCAGCAAACTTCAAGTTCGTGACCTCGGCAACAACTTCAAAGTCTGTGACGGTAGCAAACTTCAAGTCCGTGACCTCGGCGACACCAGCAAAGTCTGTGACGGCAGCAACCTCAAGTCCGTGACCTCGGCGACAACAGCAAAGTCTGTGATGGTAGCAACTTCAAGTCCGTGACCTCGGCGACAAATTCAAAGTCTGTGACGGTAGCAACTTCAAGTCCGTGACCTCGGCGACATCAGCAAAGTCTGTGACGGCAGCAAACTTCAAGTCCGTGACCTCGGCGACACCAGCAAAGTCTGTGACGGCAGCAACTTCAAGTCCGTGACCTCGGCGACAACTTCAAAGTCTGTGACGGCAGCAAACTTCATGTTCGTGACCTCGGCGACAACTTCAAAGTCTGTGACGGCAGCAAACTTCAAGTCCGTGACCTCGGCGACAATTTCAAAGTCTGTGAGGGCAGCAAACTTCAAGTCCGCACCTCGGCAACAATGGCAACGTTAGTAACCTCGGGCGGCGCACTTCAACAACATCATCAACAAACAGGTATCTTCAGAATTGGGTCAAGTCTTTGATTCCTCAGTATGATTTTACCTTTTCAAAAAAAAAAAAAAATCCCTCCTCGATTTTCAAAAATGCTTTTCAAAATACCTAAAATAGCCTTTTTAGTGTTTTGGAGTCGAACTACGTTTGGTCTGATTCTCTCTTAGAGATACGTAGGCAACCGTGCGGCACGACCATCCCAATGTTCAGAATGATGTCTTTCTATCGACGACATGACTTCTTCCATAAGTCTTGTCGCCGAGGGGCTCTGTAGACACCCCATTCTGAACCAATAAATCATGATTACACTACTCTTCGTCTCTCTTTTATGTTTTGATGAAAGCATATCAGTTTCGTCATGTTTCGTTAAGTTTCTAACTAACCTCGTTAGTTTTGGACCTAACTGACTAACGGAACAACTGAAGAGGGCAGGTTTGTCCAAAGACTGCATTATCTCGCGCGGAATAGCGTGTCTCGCGCGAGATAACCCCTCGACAGGATGTGCAGAATCACAATCCTTCTCCGTTTTAAACTCTTTTCTTGATAAAATCTCATCTAATCCGGTCATCCAATAGAATTTGAGTTCTGGAAGCTTCCTAGGAGTTTTTTACCTCTCCACCTCTACCTCTTAAACCCCTATAAATACTTGATGACTTCCACTGTTTCAGAGGTCCAGAATTCCACACAACACACACAATTTGTTGATATCTCTCCACGAAAGATTCCTTCAAATCACTCACAAAACCTCCCTAAAATCTCCTAAAGTTTGTTTATCAACCTTGTTGATCAACAAACATCCAAACTCGAATCAAGGATTGAGGCGAAGCTCTGTCCGCATCAAGATTTGACTCTCATATTGAGTCGAAACTCTGCCCAAATCACTTCTCGACCGAAAAGACATCTTAGAACCACGTTCTAAATCAAACACTCCCCAAACGCTAGGTAAATTTCTATACTTTTACTCTCTTCTTCTCAATCTCTCTCTATTGGCTTTTAGAGTGGTGTAATCCCATCAAAAGGATTGGCCTAGAGTCCCTTCAATCGATGAAGGCGATCTCGAAGCATACAATCCGACATTCCTAATCAAGAAATTGATTAGGGTTTTCTTATTTTATTGTTAAAAATAAAAAGATTGATAATACTTGATTGGCAAGACCGATCTACGGATTGGGTGGAATGGATGCTCCTCGACCTACCCATTCTATAACTTAACCCCCGAACCCTCAAATCTCTTTTCAAATAAAAAAAGGTTTTTCTTATTATTTTCCTAAATAAATGATAAGTGGCGACTCTGTTAATCAAAATTCACGCATCACTACAAGTGTCAATCACTAACTCCCTCTTTTTCTTGGATCGGAGTACGTGATCTAGGTACTCCCTAGCTGTGCCTAAAACGCACCTAACTCCCAGCATGGTAGGGAACTTGACCCTTTGATGAGGGATAGAGGGCACCATCCTTAGGGAGACCTGTCCAGCTATTCCTAGAATAGCATGATAATCACTTATAACATCAATTACTATAAATGTTACCTTAGCTGTGGTCCTCAGGGGATATTGTCTGATGTCCACTTCCAGCTTAATTTGACCCTGTGGTTGGTGAAGCTGTTAAGTCGACATCAGTAAGGTAACAACCTGACATCTGTCAAACCCATATCTAGGAAAGTTTTGTAGTAGAGGATGTCCTTGTAGGCCCCCACGTCGACCAAAATTCTGCTTGGCGTATAGTCATCAATGAAACCTGGAATCACCAATATTTTCTCTCTTGTTGTCACGCTAGTAGCCAGCTCGTACGAATAAAAACTGATCACCTCATCTTGTACATAGCTTTTGGGTGGGACATATGGAGCCTTAATAAACTGGAAGATCTTATGCTTGAGGGCGGTGTTGCTTGTTTCCTTATCTATCACCCCTAGATTCAATCTTGGCTGCCTTGGTTCTGGTACGCCTCTGATAGGTCAATCACCCCCTGCTGGACGATCTCCCTTCACAAATCTATCTAACCTGCCTTCGTTCACCCACTTTTGGATGATCCTTTTCAAACTCATACACTCCTCTGTTGTATGGCCAGTGTCTTTGTGGTACTCACAATATTTGCCATTGTCCCTCCTAAACTTATTTTGGGTGTTCATGGGGGCTGGAGGTGTGAATGTGTGCCCAAATTTTGTGTTTGTTGGATTCACGCGAGTTTGAAGATATCCGGTTTAATTTGAAAAACGGAGTCGCCACGCCATTTTGATTACCTCAAAACTTTGAAAAAAAAGGTTTTATGGGTTCGGAGGTTAAGTTACCCCTTGGGAAGAACGGATCGTCGTTCACCCAAGGTGCCTTGCCGGAGCAAGTCTCCCAAGATCCCATTAATCGTGCTTGCTTGCGTGCTTTCTTGTGTGCATGTGTTTGAAAATAAGGGGAGGGAATGTCCCAAGTCGTCTTCCGGACGTACAAACCATTTATTGGTTGTCGCTCGGGATTTCTTGGATTTTATGTATTCGGGATTATGATCCCGTCCTCATCTTGGACTTGCGATCATCGCATTTTTGGACCTTGGGACTTGCGTGATCGAGAGAATGACTCTCTTTATAGTCAAAGATGAGGTTCCTTAGAAAAGGAGGGTCCTTAGCCCATCAATCCTACACTTTAAGATGGTCGAGCTCGTATAGATGCTTCATACTCATCTTAAGTGATAATCGGAGATATAGGGTTCAAAGGTGTCCCTTTCTAAAGAGATTATGAAACCTTTATGGAAGGAACGATGTAAAGATAGGATCTTTTACACCGGTCCGTTCCGAGGTTACTAATGGGGGAATGGGGGAATGCATGCAAAAAATGACATTTTTAATGAAAAGATGATATTTTTGGGTTGCAAAGGATGCATTTGGTTTAAAGAAATGATCTTTATTGCAAAGGATACATAAAGACATGATTTTTATGCAAATGATGCATTTTTATGAAGAAATTGGAATTCAATATGCAAAGGATGCATAAAGATTGCATTTTGAAAAGCATAGGATGCTAGTTTATGGTAAAGACATGATCTTTAAAGCAAATGATGCTTGGAAAAGGTATTTTGAATGCAAAGGATGCATTTTGATTGGAAAGATTTGATTTTTATATGCAAAGGATGCATAAAGATGACATTTTTATTGGAAAATAGGGGGTTTTAGGTGCAAAGGATGCACCTTTATGGATAAAGACTACATTTTTAAAGGCAAATGGTGCCTAATGCATGCAAAGGGGAAGGGGGATTATAAAGATATGATCTTTAATCTATCAAGTCCCAAGCAAGATAAAAGCAATGCAATGAGCAATTATAGAGAAATTAAGATGCAAGGTTAGGGCGTGCGAGGTTACCAATGGCTTCCTTTTCTTCTTTGGATGAAGCTAGGAGGAGAGGATTGATCTTGAGCCTTCAAGGAGGAGGGAGATGACTTCTTGAGCTTCTTCTTCACCTTCTTGAACTTCCAGCTGCTCTTGGGAGGTTTCTTCACGTATTATGAGTATTTGTGGGTGATTTTGTTCATGATCTAAATGGGTAGAGGAGGGCTCTATTTATAGGCAGTCTGGAAATCGCCAATGAAGCCGTGCGGCTAGGGACCTCGAGCTAATGCAGCCGTGCGGCATTATCCCTTGTGACTCGGCATTTCTAGAACCATGCAAGGTGGCAATATCTAGAAGCTTCCTCCCAATTAAGAAAAACGTGTTTCTTAATTGGGAAGGCTCCTTTTCAGCCTTTTATTCAATTTGGAAGCTGTTCGAATATTTCCAGGAACACTAGGAAGGTCCAGGGAATTATCGGAAACTTACCGAAATTGTCGGGAAATTTAACCTGGAAGGCATGAGCCGGATTTGGGTACTTACGAAGCCCTCGGCAACGTCACTTGCAAGTCTAGTGGGGTTGTCGATAGAAAAGGATCCGATCTGGCGAATGCCGAGACGGATTGAGAGACCGAAGTGGTCGAGTGGCTGAACCTCTGGAAGGCTACCTACGTATCCCGAGTGGGAATCGAAGCCGGAGCCGTAGTTCGGAATAGATCCGGCGAGGAATGGAGAAGAGAAACCGGGTCTCTTCTTTGAGGGAAGTAAAGAAAATGACCTAGGAGGTCAAGCAATTGATCCTCTTTGGGGATATGCTAGGAGTGACCAATGTGGTCGAGATATGCGAACCTCTATGAGGGGTTACTTCATCACCGATGAGTGACAAAGGAACGAGGGTGACCAAAGTGGTCGGATGGGTTTGGACCTTTTATAAAAGGCTACCTACGTATCCCGGAGGAATCGAAGCCTTGATCGTAGTTCAAGCATCACTAGATAGTTAGGAACGATGTCTAGGATCCTTGAAGGTTTTGACAATTAATGGAGCTGTCACTTTCGAGGAAACTAGAGCTTACGTCACTATCGAGGAGATAGAGGTAGCTAAAGTTGAGAGAAACTTGAGCGTACGTCACTATCTGGGATAGAGGTAGCTTAAGTTTAGAGAACCTAGCATACGTCACTATCCGGGATAGAGGTAGCTTAAGTTAAGAGGAACTCGAGCATACGTCACTATTCGGGATAGAGGTAGCTTAAGTTTAGAGAACTTAGCATACGTCACTATCCGGGATAGAGGTAGCTTAAGTTTAGAGAACTTAGCATACGTCACTATTCGGGATAGAGGTAGCTTAAGTTTAGAGAACTTAGCATACGTCGCTATCCGGGATAGAGGTAAGCTAAGTTTAGAGTTTTGACAATTCGGAGGTTGTCACCTAGCATTATCCCGTTATAACGGAATTAACGGAGGCGACTGGGAAGAAAGCTCAATTGCTTAGGAGATAAGGGATATCTTCTGAAAAAGATGTTATCTTAGTTAAAAGATAACAATAATTGCATGCCCAAGTGGAAGGTCCAGGGGCAGGATTGTAATTTTCTGTTCAGAGCGAATGAGGCCGCCCGGCATGAGATGGAGAAAAAGAAGCCGTACGGCTAGAAGCTTGATTTTTCCAGATTATTTAAAACAGATTTGAACGGGCATTGGGCATTATTGCCGCCCAAGAGCTGCCGAGGAAGAGAGAGAAGAGGGAGAGAATTTCTTCAAAATCCTTCAATTCCCTTTGCTTCTATCGATTGGAATGGATCCGGAGGGCAATCCTATACCGAGGCAAGCAAGAAGAAATATCTCCGCGGCCGCTCGGAGGAGGAGGAAAGAACTCGTTCGAACGGAAAGAAAGTATGACTTTCTTACGCCTCCGTCGGAGCTTTACCCGGGGAGAAGAGAGCACAAATCGACGAACCCGCGTCCGATTGGGGTAAGCGTTCTTATTTGGCTCAATTCCGTCGATTTTGATTGAGTTTTCATTGATTTTAGGGCTTGACCCGAATTTTAGGAATTTTCTAGGATTTTCCTAGGATTTTTGAATGATTTTGAGACATTGACGATGAACCTATGAGGCTAAGAATATGCAATGTGCAATTTGTTCTGGCAAAAATAATGGGAATGACCCACTTTTTTTCTCGAAAATAAAGTAAGAATGATAATTGTCTAAAGTGAGACGGAGTTCTTGCATGTGCTAGAACTAGGTCAAAATTTTGATTATCAATGAGAAAACAAGATTTTGGAAGATGAAAAGGATTCATGCATGCCACTTTGTTGAAAAAATACTGCTTATGTGCAAAGAATTTTGAAACTTGTGATTTTGTGCTTTAGGAAAGCAATGGGGCTTGACATGACGTGTTTCAAGTGATGAAAGACGCTTTTTTGATGCAAATGATGCTAGAAAAACTTTTGTGAATGCTTTTCTTTTGAAAATATATGCACTTTTGAATATATGCATGCTTTTGAAAATGATGAATGATTGACACACTTCTTTGCGTTCTTCCTACAGGAGAACAAATCCAGGGGACCATCTGAGATAGCAGTCAGACTTTGGCAGAGGATGCCAGATTTCGAGAAGAATGGGGTGAATCCCAAGCAGCTGGTGCGGGCTACCGGCCTAGATCTATTCATCGAGGCTATCGGCAGGGGGATCCACATCACTTCTAAGAGCAAGGGCTTGGTCCAGGCCCTATCTGAGTTTTGGTGGGATAGCACCCATAGCTTCCATCTCGAGTGCAGGAGAGGCGACGGTGACTCCTGCTGATTTCACGGCTATTCTTGGTCTACGGTTCTTTGGGAGGCCCGTGACTTGGAGAGACCACATTACAGGTGAGGAGTTCCGAGCTTTAGTTGGATTTGAGCTGATTCCCAAGGAATTTGGGTATGGAGACGCGGAATGTCGAGGTGGCGATCCCGGAAGCTGCATACGGGACTTTGCCGTTAGCGATGTGACTGCCCAGCAGCTGGCTAGAGCCTTTGTATGGTTGATGCTATCAGTCACCATTTTTGCTAATTCTGGGACGCTGGCCATGACTTGCCTTCTCGACTCTTTGAAGGATGTGGATGGGATAGGGACAGTCTCTTGGGGAGAGGCCGGATTGGCGGAGCTCTACTTCTCTTTGGACATGTACAGTCGGAACAAGGCTGCTTCCATGGACTGCTTTTCATTTGCCCTCGAGGTAGTCTCCTTTTCCTTTTCTCTTTCTTTTCTTGTCTTGAGACTTTTATGAAAGAGAAATGACCCTTTTTTGATGTTTTGAACATGCAGGTGCAGTTACGTGAGGTGATCGGGTTCTTTCCGTGGAACCAACGGAAGCGATATCACCATCTTCCCTGCTATGGTTCGCTGGAGGGGAGATGCGAGGGATAAGTTCACGGGAAAGACCCGGATTACCTTCGACTACAAGATGGTGAGGCCGGTCATCAACAGGGATGGGCACGACGGAGTGGACTTCTACCCTTGGGCGAGTATCAGGAGATTTTCTTTGGGAGAGGCCATTTAGGCGACGAGGCGAGGAGATGGATCAACGGGGCTGACATGTGATGTCATATATTTGGGGGATCGTTTCTCGAGCGGCATGGCCATGTCCCTCCATTGGACGCCATTAATCCTCGGGATCCTCCCGGCCACGGATCTTTGCAGCCCGAGATTGGCCGAGAGGATGAGATTGCTAGGTACCGAGCGGGCGTGGCCGCCGAGAGTACTTTGACATGGATACCCCTGCTGTGTGTTTGTGGAAGCGGCGGCGAGGACGCCACGAAGCTAGTGAAGGCGGCGGTCACTCGGGGATATGGGGAGGATGAGCCTCTTCGACCCGCCGATCCCTCCTGCGCATCTGTCCTATGTGGTCCATGGAGTTCCGAGGAGGATGAGGATTCTGTCCCCAGACATTAGGGAGCCCCAGTATACCACTGCCGCTTTGGACAAGCCTGTAAGTATACTTTTAGGGTCTTTCCCTTTTCGGCTTTCTTTGCTTTTTGCAATTACGAGATTTTACGAGATTTTTCGAGATTTTTCTCTTCTTTTTCTCGGGTTCCGGCTCGCACTTATGATAGGTGAGTCGGGCGGAATAGGGTTTGGAAGGACATGTGCCGGTCCCTTCGAGGAAGGCGCTGCGCTTCAAAGGCGGCGGCGGATGCACAGAGCCCGGGCGCAAGAGACGGCATGTCGGGAGCACGGCGTCTACCTCATCGGCCTCGGAGTACTCTTCCCGGTGCCATGCCTCGGGGCGGGGACCCAACGCCGACATTCTCGGGAGCGTACTGGCGAGTACGGGCACGATAATGTCCATTTGTCTGACTTGAGCGACCAAAAGGACTTGATGAGGGAGGCTAGCGTCTATGAGCTGAGCAGTGATGAGGAGGTGGAAGAATCGGAGGCCTAGGAGGTCTCTAGAGTGAAATTAGGAACAAAACAAACAATTAACACATTTGATGCACACTTTGTTTATTTTTTGCTTTATTTGGGCGCCGATGGGGCGAAGACATTGTATTAATGCTTTATTTACTTTCCTAATTTATGCTTTTAAATTTGCATATTATCGACCCTCGGGGCAGCTTTTTGCTTGGAATTGGGGCTGAAAGCAGGCCAAAATGATTTATAATGGTATATAAATGCTTGAATGGCTTGGATATGTTTTTGTACGGTTTTGGTTGAAAAAGTGGGGTGAAAATTCCACTTGGGCAGCAACTTGGTTTCTTTGCAGATTTTTTTCTGCCAGATGGCTAATGTAGCCGTGCGGTTTTGTCCGAGAGGGCAAATGAAGCCGTGCGGCTCACAGTTTTAATACGAACTAGTCATTTTCTGAATAAAAGCAAGGCTTGGCCATTTCATTTCATTTTCACTCTAGACTTGTCCCAATTGTTCCCGGAGCACATTTTGGACTTAAAGACACCATCTTTGGTCATTTTGCAATGGAGAAGCCCGTCAGATTGCAAAGGGGGAAGCGAGACCGTTTTCTGTCCGATCTTCAATCTTGGGTAAAGCACAACTTCCAATCTCACAAGGGGCTGCTTGATTCTTCCTTCAAGATCAAGTCTTTGTGGCATTTGAGGAATCTCCCGCCCGATTGGGACCTTTTGAGAGCAGCAGCAAGGTTTTGGGACGTCCGGAGACATGTTTACTGCTTTTCTTACAACGAGATTGTCCCAACGCATGAAGAATTCCGAGCCTTGATTGGGGGTCTAGAGATTGAGGCTATATCTATTCCGCTGATCGGAGACGTGCCGGTGGCGGTAAAGCTTGCATCTTTTCTGCAGATTTCTCTGGAGAGGTGAGGGGATGATGATAGCCCCGGACAGGATTGACCTTTCTGATATCTCGGGCAGGTTTGGGTCTCCGGCTATGGCTGCGACCACGGTGGCTATGGATGCCTTCATTCTATGCATATTTTCTGCTCTGTTCACTGCTGAGTCCGTGGGGATTCGTCATGGCGGTCTTTTAGACATGGTCAGAGACTGCAGGGCTGGGAAGGATATTGTCCCATTGGTTTTGGGAGAGACATTTCATGGCATCGATAGGATGGCTAGGTGAGACCATTTCATGAGGTCTGGGAGTCCTATTGCATCTTGACTTTGTGGGCTGCGGGAGAGGCTCGGGGCTTTGCCGGGGGCTTTGCCGACTCGGTGCCCTTGGGTGATTTCTCGGAGAGGTGCGCGAGCGAGCAACGGGACCCGGGGTAGGCAGGAGCTGACGATGGCTAGGCTATCCACTTCGGACATCCGTTGGTGGATACCTCACTGGAAATTGCGGACCCAGGAGGATATTTCGGGAGTCTTATGCTTTGTGAGGGTTCCGGGGTTCTGCTGGTCGTCCTTCTACATTCCCTGCTTGGTATCCAGGCAGTTTGGGGCTTTACAGGAGCCATTGAGCGATTGGGAGGACATCCGGACCATGGAGGTGGTCCCATTTGATATGAGAGATCCAGCCAGCTTCTTATTTTTCTCGAGGGCTTGGACATATGTTGCTTTCCCACCCAGGGCTATCTTCAGGAGCAGGAAGAGTACCATCTTGACCACTGTCTACTTGGTGAGTACGAGAGGGAAATGGGAGCGACTCAGTCATTCTGGGGGGAGAGACGTCGGGCTTTATTGGGGGCCGGCGCGACTCGAGTAGGACTACGAGGGAGGCGAGGCTAAGGCGAGTCGCCACAACCAGTCGGGTGACCTGATCAGGGATATGGAGGCTCGATACAAGAGATTGTCCGAGGTCGCTCCTTTGGCTGAGGCTCAGAGGGAGGAAGTGCGGACTCGTGCTCGTATAGAGAGGGCACTTATTGACACGGGTTTGATAGAGGCTCCAGTGAGGATACCAGAGATCGGGATAAGGGATACCGACCTTATAGAAAAGAAGAGAATGAAAACTCGACGGGGTCGAGATAAAGGGAAGAAGACCAAAGAAGACTCAGCAAATGACGACTGACAGATCTTTTCTTAGGATTCCCTTATTGCCATTTTGCAAACACATTAGTTTTATTTAGGCATTTTTTGTATTTTAGATCTTTATAGCAGGTTAGCAGAGTCAAGAGTAGACCGTGCTTGAACTCATCAAGAAATTTTTAACTTGTAATGAACAAGAAATATTATCTTAGAAATTAGTCAAGACACATTTCATGGAAATTCAAATGTCTTATTGATTGGGACCCGTTTTATGAAAACTGAAATACCCTTTATTATTTAGGACGCACTTCATGGAAGCTTGATTGTCCTTTTTATTGTTTAGACCGAACCATATATGGCTGCCTACGTTCCCCTTTTACAAGAAAGACTAAGGGGCTCAGGTCTTCGTAGTTCATTCTGGTGAACTATATATATTTTTTCTCTTTTTTTTTATGTGCAACCCTGTCTTTTGCCTAGACCGCCCTTTTTGGGGTTTTCAGCCTAGCTGGGTATTACTCTTTTTGCACCCTTTTTTTTTTATTTTTCTTTTAGACATAGTATCTTTTGAGCTTATCACCGTTGACTGGGTGGACAAAGGGATTGCCGTCCAGGTCTGCAAGCTTCATGGCTCCTCCCGATAGTATCTTCTGCACCACATAAGGGCCGATCCAAACGGGTTCCCATTTTCCCAGGGGGTTGTCTCTTGTAGGGGGCTTCACTTTCAACACTAAGTCACCCTCTTTGATGTCTCTGGCCTTAACCTTTTTGTCAAACGCTCTGGCCATCCGCCTCTGGTAGGCTCGGGTGTGTTTCATGGCTTTTAGCCCTCTCTCGTCAAGCAGGGCCAACTCATCATGCCGGCTGCGCAACCATTCTAATTCATTGACACTATTTTCCAGGAGGACCCTTAATGACGGGATTTCCAACTCCACTGGTAACACTGCTTCCATCCCGTAGGTTAAGGCAAAAGGAGTTTCTCCTGTAGGCATTACGACAGACGTTACGTAGCCCCGAGTGCCAAGTGCGGCTTTTCGGGCCAATCACGACCACGGGTGGCCATTTTCCGGATGATCCGTTCGAGCGTCTTATTAGCGGCTTCCACGGCTCCATTAGTCGAGGTGCATGCGGAGACGACTTGTGGCGAGTGATCCACGAATTCGGCAAAGAACCTATCGCAGTCCCCTTCAAAGTGCGACTCATTATCGGAAATGATCTCGTTGGGCACCCCATATCTGCACATTATGTTTTCTTTGATGAACTGGGCAACCTTCTTGGAAGAGAGGACCTTGTAGGACTTGGCCTCTACCCACTTGGTAAAGTAGTCGATGGCTACTAGCACAAATTCATGCCCATTGCTTCTGTAGGGGCTATTTTCCCTATTACGTCAATACCCCAAGTTGCAAACGGTCAAGGAGTCGTCATGCAATACAGTCATGAGGCGGGAGATGGTTGAGGTTGGCAAATCGTTGGCACTTGTCGCATGCTCCGGACGTGCTTGGACACGGTCTGTTTCCATGGAAATCCAAAGAGTAACCCATTACGAGGATCACTTGCATCAGGGCTCTGGCATTCATATGAGGACCGCAGGGACCATTGTGGACTTCAGTCATCAACTCTTTGGCCTTTTCTCGAGTGACGCACAAGAGGAGTGGTCCTTGGTACCGCTTCTTGTATAGGTTGCCTCCTAGAATGACATAATGGGAGGCCAACCTTTTCAGGGCTTGTAAGCTCTTGGTTCTGACTCCTTCTTTTGGTCTACCTTCTTTGTCTCTGAAAGCTGACTCTCCATCTTTGAGAAACTGGTAAATTTGATTGTACCAGGGTTCCTTTATAGGCTCGGGTCCCAGGTCTACTTCACAACAGAAGGCTGGGGCTTCTCTTCTACCCACTCTGAAGGGTTTTATGGCTTTTCCCTCGGGGATCTCTACCAATGAGGCTAGAGTAGCTAAGGCATCTGCGAATATGTTCTTTTCCCTTGGCAAGTAGTGGAAGGTCACTTCTCTAAACTGTCCAGTCAACTCCTCCATATGGGCATGATACCGCTGCAGATTAGGGTCCACAGTCTTCCACTTGTTGGAAATCTGGTTGATGATCGAAATGAGTCTCCGTAAACTTCTAGCTCCTTGACATTCCTTTCTAAGGCGGCTTCCAAACCAAAGCAATGCGAGGCTTCGTACTCGGCAACATTGTTCGTGGCGGGGAAGTTTAACTTGAGGGCTATGGGTGTATGCTCATCTTTCGGATCGACCAAGAGCATCCCGATACCGTTTCCTCTTTTGTTAGCGGAGCTGCGTCGAAGAACAATTGCCATCGATTTTCGGGCTCGACTACAAAGATCCCTTCATCTCGGGAATTGGGGTTCGGGCCCTCTCGTCTTCATTACGGGGAAGTTTGCCGGGTGGTCGACAATGCTTGACCCTTGATGGCCTTTACGGTCACATAGTTGATGTCGTACTACGCTAAGAAGAAGGACCACTTTTCTAGACGCATCGAGAGGGAAGGCTTATCAAAGATGTACTTGATGGGGTCCATTTTTGACCAAATTCACGGGGTGGGCTTCGCATATAATGCTTCAACTTGCCGACTACCCGGACTCGATCACCGCACAGGTCTTTTCACATGCCGAGTAATTGAGCTCACTTCCCTGCAGCCTTCCGGTGACAAAGTAAATGGCATTCTCTACCCGAGAGTCTTTCTTCTCTGAGCAAGCATAGCCCCAACCGCCGTATCGGTGACAATGAGATAGAGTGGAAGAGGTTTCTGTCTATGTGGGGGCATAGCTTGAGGATGTACCAAGTATGCCTTAATGCGGTCAAAAGCATCCCGACATTCTTCGGTCCATTACGTATGCACGTTCTTCTTCATGAGCTTGAAGATGGGCTCGCACATAGTGGTCAACCGATTGACGAAACGGCTAATGTCTTGTAGTTTTCCCATAAAGCTCTTGACTTACATGCGGGTCCGAGGTGGCCTCATATCCATAATGGCTTTGATCTTTTGGGGGTCAACTTCGATACCTCGCTCCGTGACCATATACCCAAGCACTTTTCCCCTTGTCACTCCGAAGGTGCATTTAGCAGGGTTTAGTCTCATGGAATGTTGTCTCAGCCTCTCAAAGAACTTTCGCAGGTCAACAAAGTGCTGCCCGTCCTCGCCTTTGGAGTGAATTATCATGTCGTCTACGTAGACCTCAATCTCCTTGTGGATCATGTCATGAAATAGCGCGGTCGCTGCCCTTTGGTAAGTAGCCCCGGCGTTCTTAAGCCCAAATGGCATCACTGTATAATAGTAAGTTCCCCACGGTGTGGTGAAGGCTGTCTTTTCTTGGTCTTCCTCGGCCATCTTGATCTGGTTGTAGCCTGCAAAGCCATCGACAAAGGATTTGACTTCGTAGTTGGCAGTTGAGTCCACCAGGATGTCTATGTTTGGCAAATGGTAATGGTCCTTGGGGCTGGCCTTGTTTAGATCTCGAAAATCCACACAGGAGCGCACCTTCCCATTGGCCTTGGTGACGGTCACAATATTGGATAGCCATGTCGGATATTCAATGACTCTGATGAATCCTACCCGCAGTAGCTTCTCAATCTCTTCTTTGACCTGTAGAGACCACTCTGGCTTGATCTTCCCCAATTTACAGCTTTGCGGCTTAGCATCCGGGTGCTAGAGGGATTACGTGCTCTACTATCGAACCTGTCTAGCCCCGCATATCCCTGTATGACCATGCAAACACGTCGACGTATTCCCTGAGCGCATCGATCGCCCGTCCCGTTCAACCCCTGGAAGAAGTTTCCGATCTGTGTCTCTTTAGGTTCCTCGACAGCACCCAAGTTCACACTTGTCAAAACCTCCTCGGCATTGGGCCCGGTTTTCCTCTTTTCTAAAACACCGCTTAAAGATTTCTTTAATGTATTGTTCATTTAGTGTGTTTGCATCTTGTTCAAATGATTCATTATTAACCTGTTAAGTTTTGAGTTAATTTATCATTTGTTAAGTTGGCAATAAGAGGATACTCGAAAGATCTGTCATTTCATTCAAAATAAGGGGAAAGATGACATCGATTACATTTTGATAGTCCTCGGGCGTGAGGCCTTCGGATGACTCGGAGGACCGGAATTCAAAGGTTCCCGACTCGACCGAATAGACACTACCGACTGGACCCTACACTACTTATTGACTCGAGGGTGGCTTGACAAGGGTTACGGATCTCACTCCTTCTTGCTTTGTTGCCACAGGGAGTAGCGGTTTTGTCGATGTTCTTCGTAAAGTTGGAGACTTCAAATTGATCAAAAACTTGCCTAAATCATTGACAGCCGGTACCGTGGAAAGATAGTGAGGGGAGATAGAGTAGCTTGATGCAATCTCTCGCCGAGCTCGTCCGTGACAAGCCGGGCTCATTGATTGAAGAGTCCGGCTCATCTTATCAATGCACCGCCGATAACTCATTTTCTCTTTACCGATCTTGGACACCACGACCTTGTTAGTATAGCCAACGGGAGGGTTGGCCTGGATAATGCCGATGAAGTCTTCTTCGAGGGGATCTTAATTCTTCCTTGGCGCTACGTATTCAATAGGCTTTCGTATTCTCGCTTCTAGATCCGCTAGCTTCTCATTGAACTTCACGATGGCCACAAATTCAGCACTTTCGCTTCAAGAGGATCACTGTACATGGGGGTATCGAGCCGGATCGTGCTTTGAATGATGGGTTCCTTGGCGGGTCAAGCTTTTGGCATAGCCGACATAGTAATCGAACTTGCCGAAGGCTCCCTAGAGTTCCGACGCTCTTGTCTCCGGCTTCATACCTTTCCTTTAACTTCATTGTGTGGACTTTCTCTTCTTCTTCTTTCTCGAAGGAGCGTCTTCATTAATCCATTCTTGATACTCATACTCCGGAACGGTCCTCACGGTCGCATACATCATACCATATGTGAGGCTTGGGCTGAACCGGGATGGCCTCTCCGACTACTTGGTCATTACCATTGTTGACTACCATGTTGTCCATTTTGACACCGAGCCGGGCAAACCGAGGATTCTCGCGAACTATCCGAGAATTCTGCGCTAGCAAGTCGCCGACCCGGTGTTCTCACCCACTTCTTTCTCCATTGCGGGAAAGGGATAGGAAAGGTTTAGACTCGGGGTAGGTGTTTAGGTGAAGGCTCGTGCAATATGCAAATTAGAATCTTCCAGTTTACTTAAAACAGTGTCTTTTATTAATATCTATTTGGTTGGAAAAGGGGGTTTGCCCTTCTTTTTCGTAACTACTCTAGATTCTGGATCAGTGGGTTCCGTCACTACGTCTATAAGCCCCTCGTATTCCACCTGTATTTCGACCTCCCAGTGTGGACAGCCCCGGGCGAGGGTCCTATAGGGCACGCGGATCCCACCGACCGAGAGTAAAGAACGCTCCTAATGGGTCTAGCGGGTCATAGGAACTTTCAACGCACGAGCGATGCGGATTATAGTCAAGGCAATACCGGGAAAGTCTCGTCTTTCTGCCTTGATAGAATTTTGGCAGAATTTCGCTTGAGCGAATGACGTTTTGACTTTCGGTAATGTCCGAGAAGATAATAGGCATGGGTCGGGCGGCGAAAGCCGGATGACACAGTGTCACATTGAACTTTGTTGCATACGCCGGGCGTGAGTTAGAATCGAAGTCAATGCCGGGTCAAGATCTTGCCAATTTTTCCTTATCGGAATTTTAGCAGAGCTTCGCTTGAGCGAAAGATCTTTTGATTTGTTGGCAAAGACTCGGTTTCGACTCTTACGCATTCCGTGCAGGTCAAGGTCAATAGTCAATGTCGGAGTCGAGATCTCGCCAATTTTTCCTTGTCTGAATTTTGGCAGAGTTCCTCTTCCGTTATGAACTAAGGCTTGACCTTTACGAGGGTATGCAACTGGGCTATATGACACAGACTAGACCAAAAACCAGCCAAAAGTCATGGTTTTTTGAAACGTGTGACACGGACTGTGCATTGGTCGACACTGGCTGCCATGGGGAGGTTGGGATGATTCCGTGCGGGCCCGGGAGCATCGTAAGGCTGTCCGTGATCTGCACTGGAACCACCCTCGGGTTTGAAGGACGTGCGTGCAAAGTGTACATGATATATCAAAGTGCGCGTAGTGTGCGGTCTCCTAAAAATGTTCCTTTTGAGTTAAAACAGAGATTTTCATAATGTGTTTTAAAGGAATGATTTTCGGGACGGGGAAAATGCAAGCACATAAGCACGTAAATTTTTCTCGAGAGCCCCGGTCGGCCACCATGGAGCCGAGTAGCCCCAAGCTGCTAGGACCGCCAGTTAACCATGATTTTTCCCGGTGGAATTGCCACCGAGGTCGCCCGGTCGAATCCAAGGAGGATTGAGCCGTACGACTGCATGGATCAATTTTCCAGGTTCCACTCCTTTTGCTATTTTTCGGGTTGTTTCCCGTTCAAAGTATGCACAGATTTCAAGATGCAAATGATGCAATGCAAGGTAAAGAAAGCAAGCACGATTAATGAAATCGGCGACGGGAGTCTAACCCACTCAAAGGGAAAAGCTTTCTTTTATTTTTTCAAAAATTTTTTTCGAAAAGGGATACTGGTACGTGGGATTGTTAAACCACCGGTTATCCCAACTCCCACATCAGGGAGTGTACAGGAAGGGCAAGTGGTTTCCACCTATATACCGAGTATCGATTTTTTGTTTTGAAAATAAAAGCTTTTCTCCTTTGGGATATCCCCAGCGGAGTCGCCAAACTGTGAATGTGTGCCCAAATTTTGTGTTTGTTGGATTTACGCGAGTTTGAAGACATCCGGTTTAATTTGAAAAACGGAGTCGCCACGCCATTTTGATTACCTCAAAACTTTGAAAAAAAGGTTTTATGGGTTCGGAGGTTAAGTTACCCCTTGGGAAGAACGGATCGTCGTTCACCCAAGGTGCCTTGCCGGAGCAAGTCTCCCGAGATCCCATTAATCGTGCTTGCTTGCGTGCTTTCTTGTGTGCATGTGTTTGAAAATAAGGGGAGGGAATGTCCCAAGTCGTCTTCCGGACGTACAAACCATTTATTGGTTGTCGCTCGGGATTTCTTGGATTTTATGTATTCGGGATTATGATCCCGTCCTCATCTTGGACTTGCGATCATCGCATTTTTGGACCTTGGGACTTGCGTGATCGAGAGAATGACTCTCTTTATAGTCAAAGATGAGGTTCCTTAGAAAAGGAGGGTCCTTAGCCCATCAATCCTACACTTTAAGATGGTCGAGCTCGTATAGATGCTTCATACTCATCTTAAGTGATAATCGGAGATATAGGGTTCAAAGGTGTCCCTTTCTAAAGAGATTATGAAACCTTTATGGAAGGAACGATGTAAAGATAGGATCTTTTACACCGGTCCGTTCCGAGGTTACTAATGGGAGAATGGGGGAATGCATGCAAAAATGACATTTTTAATGAAAAGATGACATTTTTGGGTTGCAAAGGATGCATTTGGTTTAAAGAAATGATCTTTATTGCAAAGGATACGTAAAGACATGATTTTTATGCAAATGATGCATTTTTATGAAGAAATTGGAATTCAATATGCAAAGGATGCATAAAGATTGCATTTTGAAAAGCATAGGATGCTAGTTTATGGTAAAGACATGATCTTTAAAGCAAATGATGCTTGGAAAAGGTATTTTGAATGCAAAGGATGCATTTTGATTGGAAAGATTTGATTTTTATATGCAAAGGATGCATAAAGATGACATTTTTATTGGAAAATAGGGGGTTTTAGGTGCAAAGGATGCACCTTTATGGATAAAGACTACATTTTTAAAGGCAAATGGTGCCTAATGCATGCAAAGGGGAAGGGGGATTATAAAGATATGATCTTTAATCTATCAAGTCCCAAGCAAGATAAAAGCAATGCAATGAGCAATTATAGAGCAATTAAGATGCAAGGTTAGGGCGTGCAAGGTTACCAATGGCTTCCTTTTCTTCTTTGGATGAAGCTAGGAGGAGAGGATTGATCTTGAGCCTTCAAGGAGGAGGGAGATGACTTCTTGAGCTTCTTCTTCACCTTCTTGAACTTCCAGCTGCTCTTGGGAGGTTTCTTCACGTATTATGAGTATTTGTGGGTGATTTTGTTCATGATCTAAATGGGTAGATGAGGGCTCTATTTATAGGCAGTCTGGAAATCGCCAATGAAGCCGTGCGGCTAGGGACCTCGAGCTAATGCAGCCGTGCGGCATTATCCCTTGTGACTCAGCATTTCTAGAACCATGCAAGGTGGCAATATCTAGAAGCTTCCTCCCAATTAAGAAAAACGTGTTTCTTAATTGGGAAGGCTCCTTTTCAGCCTTTTATTCAATTTGGAACTGTTCCGGAATATTTCCGGAACACTAGGAAGGTCCGGGGAATTACCGGGAAACTTATCGAAATTGCCGGGAAATTTAACCGAAAGGCATGAGCCAGATTTGGGTACTTACAGGAGGGCCTAGGGCAACCGTATTCATAATCTCTGACTGACTGTAAGGGGGGGTGAAGCTTTCAGGAACTCTCTCAGTCGCTCTAGTTCTGTTTTTTCCTTTATTGTTGTTGTTGTCGGTTTTGGCTGATCCCCCTTTGGTTGACTCGCTAGCTTTCGAGTGCTTTGAGCCCCTTTCTTTCTTTCTCTCCTTTCGTTCCTCGGCTACGGCCACGGCCCTATCATAGGCCCTTTCAAACAATTCCTTCCTCATGGTCGCTCTCCTAACTTGGAGTTCATAATCCAAATCAGGTGAGAACACCCTATTACTGAAGTAGTTAATAACCTCCCTATCCGTAAGGTCTTCCTCGATTTGGTCAACTAACTCCTTAAACCGTGTAATTTAAATTATGGTACTCTTTGTCTTATCCTGAGTCATATTGTTGAGGTCCGTAACTGTTTTCTTGCGGGCCCCAGCTTTGAGAATCTCTCTAAAAACTTCCTCCTCATATAACTACATGAGGTGATGCAGCCAGTTGATAGACAGCAGAACCAAGTCAGTGCTGTACCTGTGAAGGTGCTGGTTAATGCCTTACATAGCACATCATCCTCAAAAGAGACTAAGCACATAGTGGCCTCAAAATGTTGTATGTGGTTCAAAGCGTTGGTCGTGCCATAATATTTTTCTAGCACGGGCAACTTGAAACTTGCAGGTTGACCTTTGTTGAGCATGTCCTAAGCTAAGGGTCGAAGAGTACAATCATTTCGTTCGACCTTGCCATCTGTTGCCTTCTGATCTTCCTCCATTTCATCTAACCTCCATTTCAGATTGAGAAGCTCAATAACATCCAGGTCACCTCTTTAATGGGAGATAGAATTATACTTCTGTCTCTCCTCCTGATGGTGCTCCCTCCTAGAGTGGGTCCTCTGTCTCTCATTCCTTAGGGGAGTTCTTTCTCTTCTATCTCTCATGTGAAGCGATCGATCTCCCCTAGGAGGCGACCTACACTGAGCTCTGTTAGCCTCAAGCTGCCTTTTCTGGGCTTAGTCGGCCTCTTGCTCCCTTTGTTGGTTGAGCCTATCCCTTAGGTCGACAATCCCATCCACGAAGATGTGGGTAGGAGGGGGCCTATCCTCTCTCCTCTTTTCTCCGGACGGCCTGGTGCCCCCATTGGCCCGTCTATGAGAGGTAAGAGAAGGTGCTACCATTTGTGATTTTCTGTCATCCTTTTTAGGAGACTCTGGTAGCTCGAGCAATTCATTTTGAACCTCGAGAGGCTTTGCAATCTAGATAGTTCTAGTAAGATCTCCTTCATACTAAGGTGAGAAACTGAGGGACCTGGAATGTCGCCCGCAGTTGTTCGACCCGTTTGGATCCTCTTAGCCGACTGGCTTACTCCTTGGTTAGGCATGGGCCTCTTGTCCCTCCTTCTATCTTGTATTCCTATCCCATCGACCACACTGTTGGAATGAGTGACCCTCATAGTGGGGTGCCAGGTGGAGGAGGAGGCAAGTTGGCAGTACGATTCCCCGCACATGCATCCGTGCCTGGTTTATTTTCCCCAACATTCTCATTAATTGTTTCACTGGAGGCAATATTAGTATGTCCGTCGGATACCATGTATGTGATTATGCAAGGTTTCAAGGTCTAGTGTTTTCGTTTCCCGACAATGGAACCAAACTGATAATGCAGGAAACGATCCGGATCAGCCTTAGTACAACAATAGTTTGTATTCCATCTATTGTGACCAGAAACCACGAACACACGACTAGCCAGGATTGTCTCCGACTAAGACCCTTCGGCATGATGATAAGATAAAGTGTTAAGTTTGTATAAAACTGTATTAAACGACTTAAATCCCAAATAGCGAATATGACATTACTCTTTTACGTTGGATATATTTTGGTATATATAGTGGTGCCATAGGATCATTAGAAATCCCTTGAATCGCGGAGATAATGTGTACGTAACAGTATTCGTGATTGTAGGAGACGATTACGAACAGAGTCGTGGATAAACGCACGTGTTTGTTTGGTCGAGGTCGCCTGAGTATTCGAGGTCCACCTAACCTCGTGTCTTTGGCTAGGCAGATGTGGTACAAGTAAGAGATCGTATGTCAGACAAATCTAGGTCGGTAACAAATAAGGTCGGACAATGAGCTTGGTCGACTGACCTATACCGTTGGGCCGATAGATTTGTAACAACTTGGTTGGCCCATTCCGTAATTGTACCTTTGTAATGATTGAAACGTTGAACTTTATACATTGGGCCTGACCCGTCACTTTTATTCCGTTCATAGATAATTATATAAATCAATCTACAATATAACTAATGAAATAAGTGGAAATTGCTAATGTCTAACATTTGATGTTGTTTGTTTTGGGATTTTAGAAATGGAGGTTCTTTTTAAATTATGTACTCCATGTGAACCATAATGATTGTTGTTTTTCAATTACATTTTATTTTGAATAGTTACTATTCTTTTGTAGGTAAAACTATTTAAATTTCACGATAACCCTTACATCAAAGTTTGTTATATTTATTAATTGTTTTATTGAGTGAAAATAATAAAGAGAGACAATTTATATGATATATTTAGTTTTTTTTTTGTTGGTTGTACTCCATCAATTCCAATATAAATGGTTATTTTCTGAAAAAAAAAAACCAAAATATTTAGTTCTAAATTACTTCTTCCGGTCTAAAATTGTTGTTAATTTCAATAAAAGAAAAATTAGACATTCATTTTGAACAAAATATTTATATAAAAAAATGAACATTCATTTTAGGATGAATGAGGTATATTAAAAAATAAAATAAAAATATTAAACACTCATTTTGGAATGGAAAAATTACTAAAATTAAAAATCCATTTTGGGATGAAGAGAGTATATTTAAAACTAGATATTCATTTGCAATTAAAAATAGAAAAATAATATTAATTTTGAGAGTATGTATTACTTTGGTTGTTGATGAGTGGATTTTTTTCTCAAATAATTCGTTTTTAAAAATTTATTTCCCAAAATAACTTACATTTCAAACTATTTTCCAAAATGATCACTTTTTGTGAACTCGCTACACGATGTAGCGAATTTGACTGTGACCGGTCAAACTCGCTACACGATGTAGCAAGTTTGGTGTAATTAGGGTTTGCCATTTTGTAATTAATCACTATAATTAAGAAAAACTCGCTACACCGTGTAGCGAGTTCTTCTTTTTTTTCTAGTAGATAAGGTTTTTTCCAACATATTCATTCATTCTCTCGTATCCCTCATCGGAACTGAATTTTCAGCCTCCACCCCTCAATCTTCTCAATCCAAATTCAATTAAACCCAAAAAATGGATCAATCTCTCCTCCGTTATATGAACCGCCATCCCAATTCCTCCGGCCAATCCTCCACCCCTCAATCTTTTCAATACCATCTCTCTCAATCTTCCTCTTCATCGCCTCTTATTCCTGGTCCCGCCGGTGTCGTACAGTCCGCCATACACCGGAAAATCTCGACCGTCAGAGCTTATCTTCGCAGGAATTCCCGATCGCAACCCAAGAGTATATACGGAGAGCGATTGAAGATCCGGTGAAGGATGAATATTTTCAAGACAGTCCTTGGCTCTCTGGAATGAAATCTCTCACTGAAGCCGATACATATTATCCGTTGAGCTCTATCAAGAAGAAATGCCATAATATTGACACGGTGGATTAGGTATAATATCAAGATTAATTATAGTTAAATGTGTGTAAATATAATTGATTTTTTACATTTATGTATGTTTTATTAGGTTGTTGCTGTTATCAAGTCCTGCACACCAAATGGTCTTAGTGATCTTATGGTGACTTTAAAGGTTAGGATATGAGCTTAGTATGCTTTCTAGCATGGGTGAAATGTGTTTTGAGTTACTAATTGGGATAAAATTATTAGGATCCTACGGATACCATATATGCTTCCATTCATCGGAAAGTGCTAACTGAGAATGAATTTGCAAGTGATATATATGTCGGTTCTGTTCTGATACTTTAGAAGGTATGATATATTAAATAGTGGAAGTCAGTACACTTTGGAATCGTCATTAATGCTTTCATCTAATTGTTTGTTTTAAAATTTTTAGATTGTTGTTTTTGCCCCCAGACGATCATCACGTTATCTTAACATCACACTCAACAATATCTTCAAGGTACAAATTTTCTTAATTTTGCTGAATTGTTGGAATCATATAGTAAATGATGTTAAGCTCATTTGGTTTGCATGTATTTTCTAAGAATAATGAAGTTAAGTGAATGCTAAGCTCATTTGGTTTACATGAATTTCCTAAATGTTTTAATGAATTAATGTAAGATTTTTTATGTGACCGGGATGTGGTCACTAACTTGATAATATTTATTTTAATATTATTTTAGTTTTTAAAATTATTTGGTACAGTTTTTGTTTGATTTTTTTGCAATTTTTCCTGCCATCATTTTTTTTAACACATGTAAAAAAAAAGTTTGTAAACAAAAACATAATTCATTTATGTAAAACGCAGCGAAATAGATAAATAAGAATGACCTAAACCAATTCTTCTGCAAGGAATCACAATTAATTAAACAATAATCTCCTAAAAGATTATTCTGCAAGCCAAATTAATGACTTAGATAAACACACAAGTGTGAATGTGTGCCCAAATTCTATTTTTTGTTTTTTTAGTTTGGATTCACGCGAGTTTGAAAACATCCGGTTTAATTTGAAAAACGGAGTCGCCACGCCATTTTGATTTCCTCAAAACTTTGAAAAAAAGGATTTAGAGTTCGGAGGTTAAGTTACCCCTTGGAAAGAACGGATCATCGTTCACCCAAGGTGCCTTGCCGTAGCAAGTCTCCCTATATTCCATTTTTCGCGCTTGCTTGTGTGCTTTCTTGTGAGCATGTGTTGAAAAGAGGAGGGGGGGGGATGTTCCAAGTTATCTTCCGGACGTACAAACCATTTAGTTGGTTGTCGTTCGGGATTCCTTGGGTTTTTATGTGTTCGGGACTTTGATTCCGTCCTCATCTTGGACTTGTGATCATCGCTATTTGACCTTGGGTCTTTGCGTGATCGAGAGAAGGACTCTCTTTTATAGTCCAAAATGGGGTTCTTTAGGAAAGGAGTGTCCTTAGCCCATCAATCCTACGCCTTGAGACGATTGAGCTTATATTGGAGCTATCATGCTCGTCTCAAGCGATAATCGAAGGTATAGATTCAAGGTTTATCCATTTCTAAAGAGGTTGTGGCACCTTTAATGGAAGAAACGATGTAAAGATAGGATCTTTACACCGATCCGTTCCGAAGGTTGCATCAAGTACCAATTGGGGACTAGGGGAATGCATGTTAAAAATGACATTTTTAGTGAAAAGATGACATTTTTGGGTGCAAAGGATGCTCTTTGATTTGCAAAGGATACTTCTTATGTAAAGAAAGGATTTTTAATGCAAATGATGCATTTTTATGTGAAAAAAATAGTGTTTTATATGCAAAGGATGTATAAAGACTACATTTTGAAAGCAAAGGATGCTACTTTGATTATAAAGACATGATTTTTAGTGCAAAGGATGCATCTTTGTTCATGAAAATGGGTTTTAGGTGCAAAGGATACACCTTTAATGTAAAAAAGAGATTTTAAGTGCGAAGGATGCAACTTTTATGCATAAAGATGTTATTTTTACATGAAAAAGATGTTCTTTTGATGCAAATGATACTACTTTATATGCAAATATCCTAGTTTAAATGCAGATTGATATCTTGGAAAAGGTAAACATCAGATTACAAATGAAAAGATGAAGGCTCTGCAAACTGGCCAAAGTTGTCGCGTGACATAGGTTGCCTTTGTCGCGTGACATACTTGGCCACTTGCAGAGACCTTAACAACTAGGATCTACAGAGGCAACAAGGCATTAATATAGCCAAGTTACTTCACAAATAGGTCTCAGAGAACAAGTATGTCAATAGTGAACACTTCAAGAGGGTGTGGATATGAGGGATCCACACTCATCTCGAGTATTCATGCAAATTAACAATGTCAAACCAATGCGATTACATGAAATGGTATGCAAACGGATATGGATCTAAGCAATATGAGACTAAAACATGCAATCTTAATCAGGATGCATCATTATCCACACATTTAGTATAGAGATTTCATGTACAAAGGAGATAGAGAGAGGAAAAGGGTAGAAAATCGTTACCCTTGAAGACCGCGACTTCCTATATCAAGTTAGATATAGGAGCCTTCAAACAGCAACCTCCGGGGGCTGAGATCAAGCCTTGGTTCAATGAGAACCATTGGTTCTTTGTGTGTATGGGAAGTGTGTGTTGGGTTAGTTGAATGATGGGTTTATTTGAGGGAATTAGGGGGTGTCTTGGGTGTATATGAGGAGAGGGACTATGCTTCTGGGCGTATTTTGATAGAGGGACACTAAGGAGTGAAAGAGGCTCCCCTAAAATGAGAGGTGTAGGCCTCTATTTATAGGCTGCATGGTAGTGGCTTAGTATGTCGCACGACATCACAAGCCATAACCGCTTTCCTTCTAGAAACATGCAAGGTGGCAGTTTCTAGAATTCTCCCTGGCATGGTATGTCGCACGACATAACAAGCCCTATCCATTTACCTTCTAGAAGCCTGCAAGGTGGCAGCTTCTAGAAGGGAATTCTGCATAAAAGAAAAACGTGTTTCTTTAATTCCAAGCAGTCCCTTCACCTCTCGGAAGGTTCGAAATAGTTCCCGAATTGCTCCTGAACTTTAGGAAAGTCCGGGGAATTTTCGGGAAAATTAACCGGAAGGCATGAGCCAGATTTGGGTACTTACAACAAGGTGTAGGGTTTGCAAACTAGCAAATAAATTAATTGATAAAAAGATCCCCTATTACAAAATTCCTAGCAATATATTTATACTTGCAAATCCAAATAAATAAAGGAAAAGAAATAATAAAAACCTAATCAATAAAGGAAAAGAAATAAAACCCTAATGACTTATTTAAAACCCTATTAACTAAAATATCCCTCGTCTCAAAATATTTTAAAAAATAATAACGATAATATTACGAGACGAATACAAATTATATAAAATCAACAAAACAATCCTGTAGCTTGCTGAACGTGAGGCTGCCGCCTGGATCTAGGCGAGGCTAGCGCGTCACCGACAGAAACTCGGCCCATGATATTCCTAAGTGAGGTGGCCGCCTGGGTCTGGGTGAGGCTGGCGCCTCACTTGAAGGCTACTTCATGCAATTCCAATCCATGTGCTACATTATTCATGAAGAAGAGTTGAATATATTTCAAATTCTGACCTAAATCGCTGCACCTTGTAGCGATTTCACTCGGTCCATGGAACTCGCTACATGGTGTAGCGAGTTTAAGCTGATATTTTCAGTAGATAAGGTTTCCACAGCAGATTTAGCAGATTCATTCTCTTCCTCTCGTATCTCTCATTCTCTCTCTAAAAAAAATTTCAAATCTTCTTCACATCATTTAATTTCATCATAATCGTTGAAGATCAAGAATCAAGGTAAATTAACATCATCTTAATCATTGTTATCACTTGTGTTTAGATATAAAATTTAAGTTTTTAACTGTGTTTTAGTATATTATAGATATAAATGTTAGTGTTTTTTTATATAGGTTTTAACACTTTGATTTCGTAATGTAGGGTTAAAGATGAACGGGGGTCCAATCATTTTCATGTGTTATTGGGGAGGTGATGATGAACAACCATTTGATGGTCTTCATTTCAAAAAAGGGCCAAAATGTGCAATTAGGGCTAATTGTCGATGGAGATACAATGAGTTGATTGATGAATTATACAAAAATGGCGGGCTTAGATCGATCTCAATATGATTTGGAAGTCATTTACAGATGTCCTCATACTTTTGATAGCGGGATTGGTGAGTACTTTCCTTTCCGTATTGAAGATGATGCGTGTATGGATATAATGTTCGATCATTTAGCTAAATTTGGGGGGATGGGTAATTTGCAGCTGTATGTGGTTGTAAAATTGATTGAAAATTGACCCAATCAAGAGTTTGAAACACTACACATAGAGACCATTTATGGGTATTCACTAAGTGGTAACCGTGATGCAGGGGTTAGTCCAAGTACCCAAACACATGTATCAACCCAAACACCAAATTATGATGATGGGGCATGGCAAAATGATCCTGTTAATGACGATAATTCTGAAGATGATGTAGATTATGAAGAAGAAGGCACTGATGTAGATGCAATGCTAGACGATGATGATGATGATGAATATTAGCAGGGTAGTAGTGATTCTGATGTCGATTTGGGAGAGGGTGATAATGGGCCGATTGATGATGACGTGGAAACACCTTTTGTTCATTATGAAGTGCCGGAAAATCAAAGGTATGAGAGAGCGGATTATCCCATTTATAGTGATATTGGTAGTTCTGCCCGACAAGAAGAAGGCTTCATTGATTACGATAATGCACCTAGTTTTCCAGTTTGGGATCCGGATAACCATTAAATTGCTAAAGGGATACGCTTTTTTTAGCAAGAACGAGGCGCAATTTGATATTAAAAGGTACCATATTCGCACCAATCGCCGGTTCAGGGTAAGAAAGAGCATAACTCACACATGGGTAATTGAGTGTCTATTGAAAAATTATCAATGTAATTTTTATGTTCGTGCGAGTAGGAGGAAGTTTAGCTATTGGGAAGTGACCAAGTATAAGGCTCCTCATTGCTGCTTATATTCTAGAGAAAGTCGAGATCACCCCAACCTAGATGCCAAGTTTATTGGTCAAAAAGTAGTTGGTCTTATTAAGGCCGATTCAGATGCCAAGGTTGGACTTATTATTGCACACATCTTTAGTAGATTTGGAAAGGAAATTACCTATAAGAAGGCATGGTGTGGAAAGTAGAAGTACATTGCAGAAGTTTTTGGAGATTGGGAGGAATCTTATATAAGGTTACCCCGCGTCCTAGCAGCCGTCCAAAAATACAACCCCAACACAATTGTTGAGTAATCTCATCCTCCTCCTTCTGTCGGTGAATTACACATGTTTTAACAGGTATTCTGGGCATTTGGGCCTTGCATTGAAGCTTTCTCTCATTGTCAGCCTGTCATTTTTGTTGATGGAACATTCTTGCATGGTAGATATAAAGGGGTAATACTGATTTCCATGGGTGTTGACGCCCAAGACAGTATACTTCCTCTTGTATTTGCCATTGTTGAAAAATAGAACTGGACAATCTGGCGTTGGTTCTTATATCTTCTTTTCAAACATATTATAAAAAGTCGTGAAGTATGTTTGATATCTGACCGTCATCACGAAATTCTTAAGACTATAGGCATAGCTGAAGATACGTGGTGGCCAAATATGCATCATCGATTTTGCTTGAGACATAAGCGAGCAAATTTCTTGGATAAGCATAGAGGGGAAGGTTTGAAGTATCTGTTTTGGAGAGCGGGTAGAGCAACTCAAGATCGAAAATTGAAATCTACCTTAGAGAGTATCCGTTCAATTAACCCCGAGGCAATTTTATGGTTTATGAATTGGATGCCAGAAAATGGACATTGGCACACGACGGTGGTTACAGATATGGCATTATGACTACTAACATGTCTGGGTTTTCAATGGTGTCATGAAGGGAGCCCGTGGGATGCCAATCACAACAATTGTTGAAACTGCCTTCTACTGTTGTGTGAAGTACTTTCAAGTAAGACATGGATTTTCACTTAATGCCTTAGGAGGTAATTCTAATAATCCTAACATCAATCCCCTACACCAATTCAGCCAGAAAGTTCATTACCGATACTTGAAGAATAGCGAGAAAGGGGAAAGACATCAGGTAAGGAGGTTCAACAATCATGAAATAGAGGTGTATCAAGTGACAACCGCACGTCAGGGTGTTAAAGGGGGAAATATTCAGATTGTCCGACTTAATGAGCATATCTGCACATGTGGTAAATTGGTTGCCTATCACATGCCTTGTTCCCATCTTCTTCCATATTGCCATGCACAACATCTTGATGGTTGAGGTTTCGTTTCTTGATTTTACACCATTAGGGAATACTACAAGACGTGGAAGGGGACATTTGAACCATTACACCATGATGACTATTGGGGTATGGATGGTTTGGTGCCACGTTTTTTCCCTAATTCCCACCTTCGACGTTCTGCGAAGTCCGGACGACCGAGATCAAGACGCTTCCACAATTGTATGGACTTTCAAGCAGATAAACGGAAGACTCTCTGTTCATCATGTAAACAAGAAGGCCACAATCGTCGTAGATGCCCAAATATTAGGGAGTAGAATAATGTTTTCCATGTAATTTATGTTTGGTTTGAATTGGATTCAGTTTCAGTTTATGTAATTTTCAGTCACATTGAAAACTTGAACGTAATTTCTATTTGAGTTGAATTTTTTCAAACTATATGTAGTATGAAAGTTTATGTGATGGTGTTGTGCAGGAAATATTTTAAGCGGAGGAGGAGCAAATTCCTGATGGTTTAAAAAAATAAAAAAAAATTTGGAAATGGGCCAAGGGACGACTCGTCCCTAACAGCAACTCTTCCCCAAAGGGGGACGAGTGAATCAGAGAGCATGACACAGGGGGACGACTCATGCCCCTTAGGATGACTCGCCCCTTAGGGCGTGAGAAGTCCAGAAAAAAAATATTTGGAAATGGGCCAGGTGAAATTACCCGGATTTCGCGCGAAGAGAAAGCGGTTGTCTTTCGCGGGGTTGGTGTTTGGGACCTCGCTTTCGGGAAGGAGAGGATTCGCTACGCGGTTTTGTATTTTGAGCCCAAAAGTTGAAAAACGGCTTTTGTGAAAATGGTGTCGTTTTTATTGGCAGCAAAAACTTAGGAAAAAGCTTTGAAAACGGGGTGTCATTTTTATTGGTAGCAAAAACGAGGAAAAGGCTTTTTGAGTACCAGAGATTGTTAGGTTCGGAGGTCACGTTACGTTTCGGGAAGAGTATGTTGAGATCACCCGAAACGCCTCGTATGACGAGTCTTTCTACCTTTCTCGAAAATGTGTGCGTGTGTGTGTGTGTTTGCATTTTGAAAATGGGGGCTTGAATGACAAGCTTAATCTTGGTTTGAATGTCAAACGTTGATTTTTGTGATTCTGTTTGAAAAGGGGAGCGTTTGAATGACAAACGTCGATTTTGAAGTTTTTTAGGAAAAGTGACACGAATGCTGATTTTGTTCTTTTAAGTGTCAAATGTTGACTTTTTTAAGAAAAGAGCGTTTGAATGTAAAACGTCGGATTTTGAGTCTGAAGATGATCGTTTGGATGCCAAACGTCATTTCGCGCATTTTTGAAAGAGAGTTCGAATGTCGAACTCCGATTTTGAACCGGGCATTTCATTGTTAGCGATTTTACGGAAAAAAAAACATTAAATGAAATTTGAATGTCAAATGTCGGCTTTTAAGTTTGAAGATGATCGTTTGGATGCCAAACGTCATTTCGCGCGTTTTGAAAGAGAGTTCGAATGTCGAACTCCGGTTTTGAACCGGGCATTACATTGTTAGCGATTTTACGGGAAAAAAACATTAAATGATATGCGATCAACGAATCGTTTTTGCGACTCGGACTTTGATAAGTAAATACTATCACGAGCCAAACGGCTCGGACTTGTAAATGACAGTATTTAAAGTGCGGTATCGACGGAATCAAACGACCCGGAATTGTAAAGTGCGTTCAACGAGCCAAACAGCTCGGAATTGTAAAGTTGCGTAAAAGTAAATGACGATCGACGGATCAAACGATCCGGAATTTGTAAATGACATGAAAGTAAATGACGTTCGACGGATCAAACGATCCGGAATTGTAAATGACATAAAAAGTAACGGAACGGGGCCGGAACGCCGTTTTAACCCGAGATTACTTCTCTTACGGGAAGAGAAGAGGATCAGGGACTAAAACGTATCGGGCCCCGTTAGATGGTGACGTCTACATTTCAACAAAGTTCGTCCGAAACGGTTGTAGCGACTAGCCCGTAAACCGAGACGAAACGAGAGTTTAGGGCGTGAGAGTGTTACCTATGGCTAGGGGTTGACTCTTTTGACTCGAGAGGCGTATACGGGATACGAAAAGGTGTTTGGAACGGTGTTTCGAGGTGTTTTGGTTCGTGTTTGGTTGAAACACGGAGTTTTCACGCAAATCGAGGCAAAATGGGGCTCAGAAGGGGTTGAAAGGAGTTTGGGCCGTGGCTTGGAGAGAAAATGGAGTAAGTTTTCTTTTTTTTTTTTTTGTTGTTAACAGACCTCTGTATTTATAGGTGAAATTTGCAAAAGAGTCCGGACGGACTTAGGCTGAATTCCAGGGAGTTTTGTGAAACTTTGGAAACTGGAGGGACTTGCTGGCAACTCTGGTTTGCCTGCAAAAGAGTCCGGCCGAACTTGGACTGCATACCAGGGGTATTTTAGTCTTTTCACACAGAAATCTGATTGAGGTTGACAAGGGAGCTGTGGCATGCGTGCCACATGTCCTGTGACTCACCTAGGGCTTGGAATATCATGCCATTATTCCCGGTTTTGTCTGTTTTTTAAATAACTGTCCGGAAAATGTCTGAAATGCCCCCGGAAAGTGCCGAAAAAGTGCGTTTTTCAGGAAAAGATGTACTTTTACGTGCGACGACGTGTGTTGAGTACGCTTTGACGTTGGGATACACGGGGCAGTCCCGAGACGTCTCGTTGGCTTGAGAACGGGGAGCTTAACGGGTTCCGGTTAACCTGGAGCGGGTCAGTTAACGGATTCCGATTAACTTCTAACGGATTTTGACGATCCAGATTTGGGTACTTACACCAGGGGACGAATCGTCCCCATCAGAACCAACTCTTCCCCAAAGGGGGATGAGTGAATCTAAAAGCATGACACATTCTCAAGTGAACTCGCTACACGGTGTAGCGATTTCACTAAACTCGCTACACCGTGTAGCGAGTTTAGTGAAATCGCTACATCGTGTAGCGAGTTCACATGAACAAGTTTCCACAGCAGTAGCAAACTTCAGTCATCCCACCTGCACACAGAAATTCCCATATCCAATATCCAATATATCAAACGGTAAAACCTGTACAATATACCATAACACACACCTACACATCTACATACATGTACTAAAGTGTAAAAAATATATACAAATTTCCAAATAAAAACAAAAAAAATCATAGTTTCACTTATTACAAATAAAAACATCCAAATAATAACTAATACTACAAAGTTTTATTACATCTAAATAAAAAAATAGTTTCACCTATTTCTCCTCTCATAGTCAGCCGGGGTGAACTTCCTCGTCGATTGCCGCTGCCGAGACCATCTTCTAATCAACTTCGCCCGTTGAGCAGGGGTAATTCGTACCCCACCAGATGAAGTCGCAGCCGGATCAGAGAAGGGTGTAGTGCCCTCAAAGTGAGTCCCGCCAGAAGAAGTCGAACTCGGATCAGAGAAGGGTCGGATCCCTGCTTGTGATGTAGATTGAGGAAGCCTAAAGCCACTTCCACTCCCCGAATATACTCCGAAACCCATAGTGGGTCCAGGGGGAGGGTCTGGCAGGGCACTCCACCCACTCCCACTCTCCCACCCACTCCCACTCCCACTCCCCCACCCATTCCCATCCCCCCACCCACTCCCACCCCCACTTCCACTCCCCCACCCATTCCCAGGGGGAGGGTCTGGCAGGGCACTCCAATGTGACGGCCATTCAAATTTTCCATCACCCTGGGTCCGGGCTTGAGGCTCGGGCTCTGGCTCGTCGTGCAAGTCCATTTTTGGTTGTGGCTGTGCCTGTGCACGACGTCTAACCCGACGATGTCGAGGTTCTACCCTCTGTGCGCGATCTACCCGTGGGGGACCTGCTGCAGCAGCCTCAAGGCGTTGTTGCTCCCTAACTCCCGTGAGCGTGTATCTAATAATCCTTCGCATTTAAGCTTGTCTGGTATGCTCCTCCGCCTCATTGTCTACATGCAAAAGCTGAAGGTTCTGCACCTGTTTTTATATAAAAAAAAGTATGAGACATAAGTTAATAAATTGAAGTTTTGTTTAAAAAAACTAGAAATAATAACTTGAAAAATGTAAATACTTACCACAAATTCTAGGCAAGGGGCAACCGACCGGTATCCAACGTCCTCTATATGAATGGGGTTCTGCACACGCATGCACATTATGCTCCGATACCACATCATATATGGATCGATGTAATGCATATCGTGAAAGCGTGGGACCCCCAAAACCAGAAATTATTGCCGTTGTCCCCAGAGTGTAATGTATTGTCGATGGCGGTCGCTCCAAATCACGAGATTGTTTCCACGCCTATCAACTCTGTGCAAGTTCGGACGAGTGTTGCACGGTTCTGGAACACCCTGCAGCAAGCCAAACTGCCTCATAACACGATCCGGCAAATGCCACTCTATCCTCTCAAAACATATAAGAGGGACCCGCACCAACCATACGGCCTGTCCCTGAGTATAGTAGACCGAAGCATATCTATCTCTATAAGGCTGCAACAAAACCTGATCATCGGTTAGCTTGGTCAGCTGATCACGATAGCCTCGCAGGTTAAGGGTAGTATACAATGATGAATGGGTCCACCTGAAATTTCATAAACAAAATAATTATAAGAAAAACTTAAAAAAAAAACTATAACGACCAGAAAATAACGTATGATATATGTATACCTGCATCCCAGTAGCATGTGCTCGTAGTCCGGATCTCTGTTTCGCCTACGAATTCCAAGTAGCATACATAACAACCGCTCCCAAGCCCAAATTTATATCAATAAAATCTATATCAAATACTATAAACAATGCCGATATTTTGAAATCAAACTTAAAAACAACAATATAATGAATATTAAAATGAGATAAACATACCTGTAGAATGTTGAGAAATATCCGCACTGTTTCATCACAGGGTTAGTCGCACTACACAACTCTCGATATAGAAAAGCTAGCGACGCACTTCCCTAACTGTACTGGCAGACCCTCGAAACCTCCCCAAGCAGAGGGAGATAACACAACTTAACCTTGTTATTCGTATGATCAGGCATCACCGTAGAACCCAAGGCAAGCATGATATATGCCTATATGTACATATCAACAAGGTCCTGGGGGGAATCATTAGCTAGGTCATGGAAGTGTGGAAATTGGCTCGTGATCCACCGTAGCTTTAGACTACTCCCATCCATATCTTCGGGAGATGGGATAGCCCCTAAAAGCTGCTGACATACATGCCGCTAGTCTACAAGTGCTGGGATGTCAACATCAGTAATAACATTCCCATCAATCGGCAACCCAGAAATCATGTCGATATCCTCTAGGGTGATCGTCAACTCACCAACCGGGAGGTGGAATGAATGGGTCTCCGGACGTCATCTCTCGATCAAGGCCTCCAGCAACCCAAAATCGTACTGAACTCTCCCTATGTAGTGAACTCCACTAAAGCCACAATCGGATAATCTGGACAAAATCCTAGGAGCTAATCTATCTGGCAACGTGGCGCCACGACGAAATGAGAGTGGACTAGTAACCTCCACTCCAGCCCAAATAAAACGAGCTCTATGATTCTCATGCTTTGTCAGAACAGAGTTATCGATAGACTTGGGATCAATGAAGGAATCCATCTATTTTAACAAAAGAAACCCAATTTCAATATCAAATAAATACATATATAAAAATAGAGACTTTGAAACATCAATAGCAAATACTTTTACTTCTCCAAAATTGAGTCACAAATTGAATTCAAAACCCAAAACTTTCAAATATACCACAATGGTGTTAAAATATACCAACTATTGAGTTCAAATATATCAAAAATGAAGTTCACATGTACCAACAATTGGGTTCAAATATACCAACAATTGGGTTCAAATATACCAAAAATTAAGTTCAATAACAATACTAAGTGAGTTCAATATCAACCTAAATTCAGTTGAAGTGTACTAACAATCGAGTAAAAAACATGAATGTAAACTTACAATTTGATGAAAATAACGGCAAAATTGAGTTCAAAATATATCAACAATTGAGTTGATTAAACCTAAATTGCAAGTAAACAAATACTCAAATCAAAGCAAAATCAACACAAAATGAAGTAAAAAACAATGTAAACTTACAATAACGAAATTTTGGCGATGAAAAGCTTGAATTTGATGAAAATAACAATGGAAACATTTCTCCTTCTTCTCTCTTTCTTCTTCCACCGGCGGCTGATCTTTAGTTTTTTTTTCTTTCATTCGAACAGACTGTAAGTCGGAAAGGATAACTGGGATTTTTGAGAACTCGCTACACGGTATAGCGAGTTTGACTGTGACCGGTCAAACTCGCTACACAGTGTAGCGAGTTCTCAAAAATTAATTACAGTGATTATTTACAAACGGCAAACCCTTATTACACCAAACTCGCTACACCGTGTAGCGAGTTCCAAAAAAATTGGTCATTTTGGGAAATGGTTTGAAATGTGAGTTATTTTGGGAAATAGATTTTTAAAAATGAATTATTTGAGAAATTTTTTTGATGAGTGTTGCAATATAAAACAAAAATAATAATAAAAAAAAGCTATTAATTTTTAAGAAGAATTTTCTCAATATAAATTTCATTTTTATCCTTTAAAATTAAAAATTAACACTTATACTTGAAGGGATGAAATATTACTTTTATATATTTTGAGAATAACATTTACTATATTTTAAGTGATGAACGTTACAATTAAAAAAAAGAAAAAATAAAAGGGTAATAAATTTTTAAGAGAGATTTAGAAAGAAAAAAAAAGTGTAATTCATAGGAGTGATTTATGGAAATGAGTTTGGTTAAGCTTGCGTAGTAAATGTCACTAGGATTATAACTCAAAAATAAAGTTTTATTGTTACCCGTTCAACTTTATTTTTATTTTCTTCTTCTTCTTTTTCTTGATTTAATTATGTTTTTTTTAATCTTATTGTTGCTTTAGTTTCTAATTTTGATTTTTAAAGTTTATATTTAGGGAGAATGCCCCATAAGTTATATAAAAGTTTCATAAATGCCTTATAAGTTCCTTGCATATTGTATTATAATTTTATATTATTCTGTAATAATAATGTATACAAGATAATGCATAATATTGCATACTCATATAATACAACATTAAAAATAACAGGTGGCATCGGAGACCGACGACTGGTGATCGATTTCGACGGATTTTCGGCGACCGATGACTGGATTCCAGCTGGGGGTGGCAGCGTGTGACAGCTGCGGGCGGCACTGGTGGTGGCAGGATGCTGTATCATAATTTTTAAAAACTGCTCGTAGAATGCAATATAATATAATACTTTATAAGAACTTATGAGACATTTAAATTAATGAGAAATTTGAGGTGACGTGATTTGTCACAAAAATAACTTATGGGTAAAATTCCCTTATATTTACAAAAATTAACTTATGGAAGATGAAGTTTAGTTATTAGTTTTATTGTTACGGGTGTAGTTGTGGTGTCATAATTTATATATTTATTACATCTATAAAGAAAATTTGAGAGAATGTATTTCGTCACAATTTGTATAGTTGTGAGAGAAATGAGTAGATAGGTTATTTGATTTTATAGTTTTTGAGAAATATGTGGTGTCATAAATTTTACATTTAGTACATCTATGTCATCTATAAAGAAAGCTTATGGAAATGTATAATGCCAATTTTCTGTCTACTGTGGAATTTGGGAGGATAAAACTAAAGAAGTATTCTTTGCATTTCAAATTTATCTATAGCATAAATGAGGAAATGGGTGAACAGTTGAATGAATAGTTTCAATGGCCGAAATTCCCATTTTACCCTCACTATTTTGTCCCTTTCCCATTTTGCCCTTAATTTTTTTTTTTAACTTAAATTTTGCCCTTAAAAAAAAACGTGTCCTCGGAGACGGGCTTAATTAAAAAAAAAAAAAAAATTACGTGTCCTCGGACACGGGCTTATTCTAGTATATATATATATGAATAAAAAAATGAAGTAAAAAATTCATTAAATATTGTTGATAACTTAATGCATGACCAATGAAAATCAGAAAACCGTAATTGTGACAAGATTTTGCATAATCTTCGGGAATATTAGATTATTTTCAAGTTAATCTTGGTCTCTTACCGCATTGCAAATCTTTTTTCATTTGAATACTTGGAAACAATTATTTTTCCAAAATAAAGTACGTTAAAAGAGTTAAATGCATGTGGATTACGTGAATATTGTCTGAATGCATTTTTATCATATAATAAAAGGCATATTTTTCTATGAAATTAGAATTCGAAAAATTATCAGAATTGCAAGCACATAATCATTAATTTATTTAAAAAGATGATTACATGTCCAAAAATGAAAATCTTATGAAAAAAGTGTATCATATTCCTGTGGTGGTGCATCTGGTGCTTGAGCAGGTTCTGGTGGCGGAGCATGTCGCTTGTGGTGTTCCTTATGATGATGCTTGTGTTTGTGATGTTTATGCTTGTGCTTGTGTTTGTGCTCAGGTTCAAGTGCCTCAAGTGCTTCATCAAATTCTGAAGTTAATGGAATAGAAATTTGATCATCCTTGGGTAGTAAATAAGCAATATCATCTATTTTTCCAACATGAATGATTAGACGTTTTTCCTCATCATCAAGGGCTACATTTTCGTCGCCTTCGTCAAAAGACACAATAGAGGGGTTTAACACTCTTGCTATTGATGGAGTGGCAAGAACCACTATCCCGAGAAATAGAAGAAACAAATGTTTACCGCTCATTTTTATTAGCAAATGAATAGTGATTGTGGAAAATTGAAGAGAGAAATTGTGCTTTTATAGGAGTATTGGACTTCTATCAATAGGACAAGTGTCACACGTCTTTAATGTCATAAATTGACATAAATTATGAAATCTTGAATTACCGTAATTTTATTATGTTACACAAATATATTTAGTAATAGAAGATTACAATAATAATAATTTAATGAGTGAGAATACAAAGATTAGGAAAATATTAGTGAACTTTTTGACTTTTGCTCAAGTGATCGCTTAAATTATTGCAAAGTTTGGTAGAAAACAAAACAATTACTGAAGAGCAAATTTGAATATTTACTTTTGCAAGAGTAGAATTTTGTGAATTAGAACAATTCTTGATAAGAGTGCTTTATATATTCTCATATTATATTTCTAACATATTGAATAAATCTTTTGACCTCAATTTAAAAATTTACTCCCTTAAGTCAATCAAATAAAATGGACGACTTCATAATTAAATTATCATTTAGATCCACTTTTTGATCAAAAGCGTAAAGTAGAATTGGGTGTAATTTTAATTTTTTTTTTGCCGAATTTTTATTATATGAAAGCAAAATGATATCATATGGTAAACGTGAAGAAATTTATTCATATCCATTTTTTATTCATTTTCTATGTAGGGAGGAGTTTGGCAAATGTAAATCCACAAATAACCTGACCCGTTAAACAATTTATTCATATCCATTTTTTATTCATTTTCTTTCAATTTGGGATATTTTGATGAAATTTATTATAAATCTCAATTAATTAGTAACATGTGCCTGAAATACTTGGGCGTTCCTAAGATTAACCCCTTTTTAAGGAATTTCGTGAAATAGATTGTTAAAATAAGGAGACTCAAAATATATTATTTATTATTTTCTGTCTCACATAAACCAGAGAACTAATATTTATACACAAATCATTTGAGTCCTAATTATATTAGGATTCTAACAAATCTCTCATTATTATAAGAGGCTTTGACCAATTAATCCCTCATCCAATTAAAAACTACCTTTAAGGACTGACATTTTCAAAACTACCAATAAGTCCTAGGTAAATTGACTGGACCAAATTACCCCCAAGCATAACACACGCATATTGCCTGCCTGTAGCTTCCTTGCGCTATCTCTCCTTCTTTCCTCACTTTCTCTCTTCTTTTTCTCTCTCTTCCTTTTTTTTACCTTGAAATTTTAAAAATGTAATATCTCAAAATCTAAAAATCGTAAAAATGATTCGAAACTACAGTTTTAATCGCCCAGCCAAAACAAATCAAACAAGTTTACTCATCATATATTTCAAATTTTATAAATAAAATAAAATTATTTTCCACTTGTAAAAACTGAGAAAATCATTTATCATTTGTTCACACATGAGTATAAAATTGTATATGATTTTCACATTTATAACTGAGAAGTCTTTTTCACAATTTTGATGTAAAATAACTGTACAATGATTTTCACATTTATAACTGAGAAGTCTATTTCACAGTTTTGATGTAAAATAACTGTACAATGGTTTTCACATTTATAAACTGAGAAGTCTATTTCACAGTTTTGATGTAAAATAACTGTACAATGGTTTTCACATTTATAACTGAGAAAGTCTATTTCACAGTTTTGATGTAAAATAATTGTACAATGGTTTTCACATTTATAAACTGAGAAGTCTATTTCACAGTTTTATAAGTGTGAAAAACATTTCACAGTTATTCACATCTCAACCAACAACTGTGAAATAGACCTCACTGTTGTGCACAAACAAATCATAATAACTGTGAAATAGACCTCACTGTTGTGCACAAACAATCATAATAACTGAGAAATTGACCTCACAGTTTTAGAAGTGTGAGAAACATTTCACACTTATTCACATCACACCCAACAACTGTGAAATAGACCTCACAGTTGTTCTATGAAAGAATGACATAAAAATAATGAAATTGACCTCACAGTTATGCACAATAACTGAGAAAGTGACCTCACAATCATAACTGAGAAATTGACCTCACAGTTGTGCACAAACAATCATAACTGAGAAATTGACCTCACAGTTGTGCACAAACAATCATAATAACTGAGAAGTCTATTTCACAGTTTTGATGTAAAAAATTGTATAATGGTTTTCACATTAATCATAAGTATTAATCAAAATTCCCGAGTAAAATGACAAACTTGTCTGTGTGCATAAATGAATAATCATCTCATCTCCTAATAACATCTCCATCGAATCTATTGATAAACTAAATTTCAGGACCAAAACAAAGCATGAAAATTGATACATAACCAATTGACTTATTGATCAGTAAATCAACTACCTCCCTCCATCGCAGCTGCCAATCAGAATTCCATATTATTGGACGAGAAGGAATCTGCCCCGTTAATCCATTATATTGAACCGCTAGAACATTTAGCTTCTGCAAGAACCCTACTTCTGTTGGTATGCTACCATTTAACTGGTTACAACATAGCTCCAGAACTAAAAAAGAACCAAATTTATATTGATATGAGCTGGAATTTGGTATAGATCATAACCCCAAATACTCTTTTCCCAGATTGAACATACAGATATTCAGAGTCAGAATATTGTTCCGTGTTATATACATCAGGAGTGTGCAGGATTGTAAAAACTGCTCCAAATACAATAACAGCCAAAAGGAGTTTAGAAGTAGGGAACTTGCAGCTTGAAGTTCTATCTTTGCTGGAACCCATAAATGGTCTTTCCACATCTATAAGGACTTTGCTTTTGATGGAGCTCCTTTTGCTTCCATCTTCACTGAACAGAATTTATTAGTCATACATAAAGCAGATTAGATAGACATAATTAACCATCATAAACCAAAGCAAAAAATTCGTGCTTGATTTTGGCAGTTAACTGGTTACAACATAGCTCCAGAACTAAAAAAGAACCAAATTTATATTGATATGAGCTGGAATTTGGTATAGATCATAACCCCAAATACTCTTTTCCCAGATTGAACGTCATTGAATTGCTTCACTAAGTTTGAGCTAATTCAATCAATTCATGAACACAAACATTCAATTTGAATCTCAGTTACAAGCTACAAATGCTATTAGATCAAGAAAATCACACCAATATATTCAAAACAGACAAGAACAAGTTCTCTTTTCTCCATTTTGTTGAGAACTTGACCAGAAATCTTTAAGAAAAATGACATCTTTTCTCCAGTTTGAATGAATAAATACAGGTGAGTGACCACACAAAAAACATTTATACTTGTACACAAAAACCTACCTCTGCATACACACACACACACACACACACATAAACATAGAAACCCATCTCTACGCTCACACAAACAAACATTTATATACATATTAATACACTTCTATGTGCACATGCACCCACAGAGACGCACATAGAGACCCATATCTAGAAATACATACACGTACAACATATTCATTAACAAAAATACCAAGAAGCTCATTTCTACAATAACTGAATAAGAAGTTTCACTAACCTTGGAGACTTGCCATGTTCCCAACCTCAGGAGGAATTGAACCAGACAGATTATTATTATTGAGATACAGATCAGTCAACTCAGTCAAATTTGAAATCTCTTTAGGTATCTCTCCGGACGAGAAAATTGTAATGCAAGTACGAGACCGGATAAACACTTCAATCCGGCCACCGCTGCCGGACACCGCTGTGAGTCCCTTGCCTTGTAGTGAAATGTTACCCACTTTAAGGTGCTCATTACAAGCGACGCCCAGGAATGAGCCGCTACACGGGTCGCCCTCGCTAGTCCAAGAACTCAAGTACTTGTTTTCTGGATCCAAGGCGGCCTTTACCTCCATAAGAACTTTCACCTCAGCATTTCCACAAAATAGATCGCCTTGACTGCAGAACCCTAATACAAAATCTGCGAGACTTATCTTCCAATCAAGTGATACACAACACCTCCGGATCAATCAATTCTACATCAATTCAATTTATAGAATTTACAAAAAAAAGAGGAATTGCTTTTGCTGACCTTAATTGACAAGAACGCGAGAGTTGTGAGCGTCTTTACGATTCAATTGATTGACGGACTGTTGCGATTCAAAAAACATTTACACTTGCGATCTAGCCATGGAGCTCGTCGGTGGTGGAGAAGTTGGAACGGTTGCGCATCCGCCGTCGATTGTACGAAAGGAGAACACCTTGCAGCCATTAACAGGGATGGAGAATGCCGGAGAAATTGAGACGGAGAAGACGTGAGAGGAAGAGCAGAAATCAGAAATCGAAATTCCGCATAGAGAGAGAAGAGGAGACGTATAGATAGAGAGAGAAAGAGAATGACGAGGGTAATTTGGCCATTTAAATTTTGTTATGAATAGGATAGGGACTCTAAGGTCGTTTTGTTTCAACTCCTGAATCCTAAGGTAGAATTTAAAATGTAGTATTTTTATTGGTAAATTCCACCCTACCTCAAGGTCTTATTGGTAAAAATCCCTTATTATAATAGTGAATATAATTTTATATGGAATACTTCTAAGATAACTTTTCTAAGTTGACTGACTCAATACCAAGTTAGATAACTAAATACTTTATTTCTTGATAATATCTCTCAATCCTAACACCCTCCCTCAAGTTGCAACGTCTACAACGTAGATTTCTAACTTGCCAAACGAAATTAAAAAATTGGGAAACGTACATAACAATACTAATAATAACTAAAAAAATCTGCAGTAGCAAAAAATTGATTTTATAACTTATGTTGTGTTGGATGTTGTGATATTTGATAAGACATCCGAATCAGGTCTTCTTTTTCATCAATCTCGTGCATAACTTGTGCACACACAAGTCTTCTTTTTCTTCAATCTCCATTTTTAAAGTGAACGACACTTAATTATTGTTTTTAAAGTGAACAATACTTTAATCATCATTTTTATAGTGAACGACACTTAATCATCGTTTTATAGTGAACGACACTCAATCATCGTTTTTATATGTGAACGACACTCAATCATCATTTTTAGAGTGTGTTAATATGGTTAATCATCGTTTTTAGAGTAAACGACAATTAATCGTCGTTTTTATAGTGAACGATACTCAATAATCATTTTTATAGTGAACGACACTCAATAATCATTTTTATAGTGAACGAAACTTAATTATTTAAAATATGGAAGTGATGTTAATATGATTTGTGGTGGCCGTACTTTGACATATTGTGGTGGCCGGAATATCTAAGGGAGAGATAGTTATTGCTAAAGAAAAGGGCAAGATATATATTTTTTTTGATAAAAGTTTAGTACCTTGGTGGATAGAAGATTGATTGAAAGATGAACCATGATCTTTGTCGTTGAAATGATGATGAATCTGTTTGATTATCAATGATACCACATGTAGGATACATTAAAGATAAGTTCACCGTGTTACAATTCTCTCCCTTAAATAGAGAATGTGACAATGTAATTTAAAAGTATAGATACATGATTTCAAGGTCAAAAGCATGCTCTGATACAATGTTAAAATAAGGAGACCCAAAATATATTATCTATTATTTTCTGTCTCAAAGTTTACATAAACTAGAGGACTCATATTTATACACAAACCATATAATTCCTAATTCTATTAAGATTTCAAGAAGCTGGAATGCCATACACCTCAAGAAATATTTCATGTAAGCAATATCACTTTCAACAAATCCTAGTAAGTAAACCAGGTATGCTTACTTCCTTTAATTTCTGTCCTTCCATTTTTTCATATTGTCTTTTGTTATTCGAAAAAGTTACTAAAATAACCTGTGGAGGGGCGTCAACCAGGCGTCCGTCTCGAGCATGTTCATGTTTTGCATGATGATGACATATCAATGTTAACTTATCAAACAATGAACGAACAACAACGATCTTTACTCCGTTAAGGACTGGCCACCCCTCCTAAAGTTAAGGTACACAATCCCTTCTAAGGTTTAAAGAGTTAATTACCTCTTTCTAAGAATATTAGGTTGCTACACCTTTGCCTGGAGCGCACGATATCTCTTTGGTTGAGGCGTGGGATGGACCTGTATGAGTAAAATTGTATAGCTTACCGATCTCCACTCAATCGAATGATTGATCTTAAGCTTATTCAATTTGGTTATGGTATGTTCATGCCATCTTAAGAGCATATGATTATGACATTTTCATGTCATCTTCCGAATTCAAAAAAACCTGACATTTCATCATGTCAACATCTTTAGAAAACATCCTAGTAGTTGTTAGTTTTGAAATAATTTTTTTTGGCCCTTATGGACCGGTTACATACCGACATAAAATAAAATTGTTTTTCGGTCACCGCCCATGAAGCAAGTTGCGAATAAAAGTTTTTGGAATTCCTTCATTTTGCTTCTGTCGCAGGTGTTGTTGGAGTTTCATTTTCATCATCCTTCTCTTCTATTGCTCCTTCCTGGGGACTAGATGATACTTCACCCTCTTCGATCGGTTCGCCTGTCAATTTCTTCAAATTAGTATACTCCTTAGTGATGTCCCAATCTTTAGATTTCCCCTCAGCATGGTCTTTCATCATCTGGATCTTGATCTGCACCACAGTTTTGGTAGCAACTATCTTGCAAGACTTCCTAACCTCTTCAATTTCCTTGTGTGATCTTCCTCAATCTTGGCCATGTTGTCCAACAAACTATTCACGGTCTTCTCCTGTTCCTCGAGATTTTCCTCTGGATCCTTAAACTCAATTTCCTAAGTGGCAGCCTCTTTTTTGGCTTGCGCCACATCTGCCTTCGCCTTCTTCTTAACCTGCTCAACAATCTTTGCCATGTTCTCCACTTGAGTCTCAATGTACCCCATTGCCTCTTAAGAAAGTTCCAATATAGTTCCAGAATGACAAAAATGAAACTATGAAGTAGTCAAATAAAATAGTAACATCTTACAATGGATGCCAAGCCCAAGCATTTCTTCTTCAAAACACTAGCCTTCAAACCTTCAAAAATGTCCACATCTACCAACTCGGTGACTTCTTCCACTCCAACCTTCCTCTTCTTCACCCCTGAGCCAATCCCCACACTCTTATCCTTCATAGCAACCTTCTTGGGGACGACGGGTGGTCTCGTTTCCATCTTGGCAGGGGAACCACCAATCAGTGCGTTGTGATCATCAAGGTCGAAGTCCGAGCCTGAAGCGACTGGTTTGGAAACTAAACAAAAGAAACAAAGTTATAGAGAAAAATTATGCTTAAACCATGGATAAATTGAAGCATACGTACTTGTTGAAATCTTGACAGACAGTGACACCTTCTCCTCTTCTTGTTCGCCAAAAGGGACTTCAACTAAACCTCGGGGGGATCTTTTATCTGCAGAAAGTTTGAGAAACTCCTCAATCTTTTCCACTGTGTCTTCCACTGGTGGAAACAGTTCTCCCCAATCGATATCTGTAACAAAGTGATTTTTTTTTCAAATTCAATTGAAATCAGAGCAGAAAACTTTACAAGTTTGAAATCAAAATACTTCCCCTATTCCATCTCATAGGCAAGTCACTTCCTCCTCCAATGGACTTTCTTTCAACAAAGAAGAACCTGCCCTTCCATCCTATATCATTTGAAGATGTCGTCACCATTAAAGGAGTTCTGCCAGACTTTTTTTTTGAGAAGATACCGTTTTGACCCAAAAACATGGAAATTCTAGGAATAAACTATCTCGCTAAGACCCAAGTTCAAGCCATTCTCACGGTTCACTTTCAGCACGAAAGCGAAAATTCTCCATGCCATTGGCATCAGTTGAGCGTACGGTAATTTGGTTTTTCGAAAAAACTCAGATACTAAAGGGGGAAAAGGAAAACTAAACCCTAGCAGAAAAGGATACTCCAAAAAGCAAACCCAGTTGTGAGAGAAGTGACCTGACCGCAAATTAACAAGGAAGGAATGGAAAACAACCTCACTAGGAAAGCAATGGTACCGTTTTAGAGACTCGATGTGGGTATCGTTAAAGACACAGATTTCTTCATCTGGTTTTGAGAGTAGGTTTTCAGACTCAAAATCCCCTATTGCAACATCTACGGATTCTCTAGATATAACTACGCATTTTGATTTTGAGGAGCTCCATCTTACAGGTTAAAGAAATCGACAGAGTATGGAGATGGAAAAGGAGAGAGAAAATTACCTTCAGCAAAACGCCGCTTTGGAGAGATAAACAAGAAAGTCTTGGAAATTTAAAAAATGACAAGATGGTTAATAGCCGAAGAAGCCTACTGTCATGATAACTCCTCCCTAAGCACATTCCTACTAACCGCCCTTAACTCTCAATTAATGCAGTTGTCTAGTCATGCCGGTTACCTTTTTGGAAAAATGTAACCCTTCGAATTCTGTGAAGTGATAAGTTTTGGGGGCAATTGTTATGGGCGTATTTTCTGCATGTTGACATCATCAGCACGTCTGCATGTTGACATCTTGTAGCACTATAAGTAATGCATAATATTTATTATTTTACTTACCTATTTTACCTTTTTCAGTAAGTCATGGAGATAATTTTGGAACGCTACAATGAATATATGGACCCTCATCAACGCTAGTGGACTCGGTCAAGAGACGTGGGAAGGATAAGAGCCTTGGCCGAGATTTTAGGATGTATGGTTATTTTTAGATTAGTCTACTAGCTAGTTATTTAAGGGGACATGGAGAACAAAAACACACACTCACGTATCACTCCATCTCTGTAATCTCCATTGCTTTCGAGCTCATTTTGTAACCAACACTACGAAAAAACTGTGGAATAGTGATGACAGTTTACCATGGAAACTTTTTTCCATGGTAATTCCCAATGAATTTACCTAGGAATTTTATTTCCTAGGAAAATACCAAGGAATTTTTTTTCCATGGTGAATTCCGAGGATTTTAGGAAGGAGAAATTTTTCTAGGGAAATTTGCAAGGAATTTACCAAGAAAACATTTTTCATTGTAATTTCTGATAAAAATATCAAGGAATACTTATTCTATGGTGAATTTCAAGGAATTTACCAATTATATTTCCTAGGAAAACTTTCTTTTTAAATTCATTGGGAAGTATCACCCAAAATTTCAATTTGGTGCTAAACTTTCCTCCAAAATTACCAAGGAATATATTCCTAGGCAATCACTCAAAATATTTTAAAAAATTGGTGGGAAGATTTTCGCCATAATTACTAAGGGAATTACAAAGGAATAAATACCAAGAAAATATTTTCTTGGTGAAATCCTTGGTAAATTTCAAAGGAATAGATGTCAAAAAAATAATTCCTTGTATTTACACACACATAATATATTATAATTGTTTCTCAATAGACAATTGATTTTTTTTAATTTTTTTTTGGATAAATAAAACTATTTGAGATGTTAGTTAGTAGTGAATTTTTTTACAAAAAATTATATAAAAAGTTAAGAATTTTTAAAGAAATGAAAGTATATAATAGAAAAAAGAGGGACGGACAATAGCATTTACTTTTTTTTAATTTTTTTTTGGATAAAACTATTTGAGATTTTAGTTTGTAGTGAAATTTATTACAAAAAGTCATATAAAAAAAAGTTAAGAATTAAAAAAAAATGAAAGTATATAATAGAAAAAAGAGGGACGGACAATAGCATTTATTTTTTTAATTTTTTTTAATTTTTTTTTAATGAATAAAACTATTTGAGATGTTAGTTAGTAGTGAAATTTTTTACAAAAAGTTATATAAAAAAGTTAATATTTTTAAAGAAATGAAAGTATATAATAGAAAAAAGAGGGACAGACAATAACATTTACTTTTTTTTTTTTTTTAATTAATTTTTGATAGATAAAACTATTTGAGATGTTAGTTATCAGTGAAATTTTTTACAAAAAGTTATATAAAAAAAGTTAAGAATTTTTAAAGAAATGAAAGTATATAATAGAAAAAGAGAGGGAAAGATAATAGCATTTACTTTTTTAATTTTTTTTTTATTTTTTTAATAGATAAAAATATTTGAGATGTTAGTTATTAGTGAAATTTTTTACAAAAAGTTATAAAAAAAAAGTTAAGAATCTTTAAAGAAATGAAAGTATATAATATAAAAAAGAGAAAGGGACAATAACATTTACTTTTTTAATTTTTAATTTTTTTTTTGATATATAAAACTATTTGAGATGTTAGTGAGTTTTGAAATTTTTTACAAAAAGCTATATAAAAAAAGTTATGAATTTTTAAAGAAATGAAAGTATATAATAGAAAATAAAGGACAATAGGGTATGCCTTATATTTTAGGGTATATGTTATGGTTTAGGTTATATGTATATGGGCTATGATTTAGAGTATATGGTATGTGTATATGATATGGAGTATATGATTTAGGGTATAAAGTATGGGTGTCTTATGTATGGGGTATATATGAGTTATGGTTTAGGGTATAGGGTATGGGTGTCCGGTGTATGGATATATGATATATGTTTAAAAATTTGGTATATTAAAGCTTATTTTATTTAATTTTTATGTGTATGAGTTATAAAATGTTTAGGCATATGATTTATGGTTTAGGGTATGAGGTATGGGGGTATGATTTAGGGTTTAGGGTTTATGATTTTATTTAATTTTTTAATTTTTTTTTGAATAAATAAAATTATTTGAGATGTTGGTTAGTAGTGATTTTTTTTACAAAAATTTATATAAAAAAAGTTAATAATTTTTAAAGAAATGAAGTATATAATAGAAAAAGAGAGGGAGGGACAATAGCATTTACTTTTTTATTTAATTTTTTTTTTTGGATAAATAAAATTATTTGATATGTTAGTTAGTAGTGAAATTTTTTACAAAAAGTAATATAAAAAAAGTTAAGAATTTTTAAAGAAATGAAAGTATATAATTGAAAAAAGAGGGACGGACAATAGCATTTATTTTTTTTAATTTTTTTTTGGATAAATAAAATTATTTGAGATGATAGTTAGTAGTGAAAATTTTTACAAAAAAATATATAAAAAAAGTTAATAATTTTTAAAGAAATGAAAGTATATAATAGAAAATAGAGGGACGGACAATAACATTTACTTTTTTTATTTTTTAAATTTTTTTTGGATAAATAAAACTATTTGAGATGTTAGTTAGTAGTGAATTTTTTTACAAAAAGTTATATAAAAAAGTTAATAATTTTTTAAAAAATAAAAGTATATAATAGAAAAAAGAGGGACGGAGAATAGCATTTACTTTTTTTTTTATTTTTATTTTTTTGGATAAATAAAACTATTTGAGATGTTAATTAGTAGTGAATTTTTTTACAAAAAAGCTATGTAAAAATTTTAATAATTTTTAAAGAAATGAAAGTATATAATAGAAAAAAGAGGAACGGACAATAACATTTACTTTTTAAAATTTTTTTGGATATATAAAACTATTTGAGATGTTAGTTAGTAGTGAAACTTTTTACAAAAAGTTATATAAAAACAGTTAAGAATTTTTAAAGAAATAAAAGTATATAATAGAAAATAGAGGACAATATGGTATGGGTTATATTTTAGGGTATATGTTATGGTTTAGGGTATATGTATATGGGCTATGATTTAGAGTATATGGTATGTGTATAAAATACGAAGTTGATGATTTAGGGTATAAAGTATGGGTGTCTGGTGTGTGGGTTATATGGTATATGATATGAGTTATGGTTTAGGGTATAGGGTATGGGTGTCCGATGTATGGATATATGATATATGTTTAAGAAATTTGGTATATTAAAAATTATTTTATTTAATTTTTATGTGTATGAGTTATAAGGTGTTTAGGCATATGATTTATGGTTTAGGGTATGGGGTATGGGGTATGGTTTAGGATTTAGGGTTTATTATTTTTTTAATTTTTTAATCTTTTTTGAATAAATAAAACTATTTGAGATGTTAGCTAGTAGTGAAATTTTTTACAAAAAGTTATATAAAAATGTTAATAATTTTTAAAGAAATGAAAATATATAATAGAAAAAAGAGGGACAGACAATAGCATTTACTTTTTAATTATTTTTTTTGGATGAATAAATTATTATTATGATATATTATTATTTAATTATTATTATTATATAATATTATTTTATATTTTAAATACATCACAAACAATATAATCCAATGGTCCAAATTCATTTAGCAAAATAATGACACCCTTTAATTTAATTGGCTTATATATGTTCACATGGATTGATGACGTAATCAATCTGGACCATTAATCATAAACATACAATGGTTCAAATTCATTAAAACAAAACATTTCAATTTTTTATTCTTTATCCTCTTACACACTATCTTTCTCCTCACAGCACACACTCTCTCTCTCTCACACACTCTCTTTCTCTCTCTCCTATCTGGCCGGCCACTCCTACCAGATTCGGTCGGCGCCCATATCCACCCTCCTCTCTCTCTCTCTCTCTCTCTCTCTCTCTCTCTCTCTCTCTCTCTATCATCTCTCACTTCTCAAGGCTGCCTCACGCCCTCTTCCCTCATCCCACCATCACACCCAGTACATCCCAAGGGACAGACCAGATTCCGGCGAGAAGAAGACCATTAATTTTGGCGAGAAAAAAGAAAGAAACGGCGAGAAGAAGAAAGAAAGAAAGAAACGGCGAGAAGAAGAAAGAAAGAAATGTCAGATTTAGATTTGTTTGTTTTGTTTTTGGATTTGATTTGTTTGTTTTGATTTTTAGTTGTTTGAATAGAAATGTTATTTATTGTTTGGAATTTTGTAGATTCAAATTTGGAAGAAATGAAAATCCCAATTTGTATGTTGATTTGATAATCATGGTGGTGGGGAGGGCGGTGGGAGATTGATGATGGTGGTGGTATATTTTAAAAACAATCCATTAATAATTCTAAATACACATTTCTTTAATTATGTTTAATATTTTTTTAATTACTAATTTAAATGATTTTGAATAAATATTTATTTATTTATACAAATATATTTAATATATTAATCATATATAATTTTTTAATATAAAATGCCAATTTAACAAGGAAAAATAAAATATCACCAAGAAAATTTAGCAAGGAAATTAAAATATATGTAATAATATTATATTTATACCAAGAAAATTATTCGTCAGTAATTTCGTAATTTCGTAGGCAAATTTTTTTCAAGAAAACCCATTTTTTAAATAATAAATCAGTAATTATTAAGGACAAATTCCTTGGTAAATTACAAAGGACATATTCCTTGACAATTTCCTTGATAAATTGCCAAGAAATTTCATTCCTCAGCTAAATTACCGACGCCTCGTTTGCCAAGGAAATTTCCTAAGTTTGTCAAGGAAATTTTTTCCTCACTAAAGTATCTTTACCAAGGAATTTGTATCGATTGCCAAGGAAATTTGTCCATGGCAATTGCAATTTTTTTCGTAGTGCAAGATATCATTTAGTGGATTTTTGGTAAGGAAGGTGACCTAACCTCCCGAGTTTTTGTGCCGGTGAGATAATTTTTTCAAGGGCTATTCTCGTTACATCGTTGTGTTATCATTTGCATTATTATCATTCTAATCCGTTTACATCAAGATCCAAAATTCCCTCCTAGAGATCTATAATCCATACACTCTTAGATTCTACACTTAATAGTTTTTTCTACCAAAACAATTACCTAAATATTGTCTGAATGCTTTTTATCATATAATACTAAAGACATATGTTTCTATGAAATCAATACGTGGTAAATTACTAGAACTGCAATCACATAATCATTAATTTATTTAGAAAGATGATTACATGTCCAAAATAGAAAATCTTATGAAAAAAGTGTATCATATTCCTGTGGTGGTGCATCTGGTGCTTGAGCAGGTTCTGGTGGCGGAGCATGTCGCTTGTGGTGTTCCTTATGATGATGCTTGTGTTTGTGATGCTTATGCTTGTGCTTGTGCTTGTGTTTGTGCTCAGGTTCAAGTGCCTCAAGTGCTTCATCAAATTCTGAAGTTAATGGAAAAGAAATTTGATCATCCTTGGGTAGTAAATAAGCAATATCATCTATTGTTCCAACATGAATGGTTGGACGTTTTTCCTCATCAATGACTATATTATCATTGCCTTCGTCAAAAGACACAACGGAAGGGTTTAACACTCTTGCACTTGATAGAGTGGCAATAACCACCAACCCGAGGAACAGAAACAAATGTTTACCACCCATTGTTACTAGCAAATGAATAGAAACTGTGGAAAAATGAAGAGAGAAATTGTGTTTTTATAGGAGTATTGCATTTCTATCAATATGACAAGTGTCACATACTCCCTCCGTTCCAAAATGTTTGTCCCCATTTGATTTTTTTGTTGAACTTTGACCACAAATTTATGAGAGATTAATCATGTTCATGAAATTCTAAAAGTTGTTGTTGATAATATTATTAATGGTGAATCAATAGGAATTTTTAGAATTTCATGAACATAATTAAATTGTCATATATTTGTGGTCAAAGTTCAACAAAAAAGTCAAATGGGACAAACATTTTGGGACGGAGGTAGTATCATTAATGTCATAAATTGTCATTTATTATGAAAATCATTAATTACTGTAATTATATTATTTACACGAATATATTTAGCAAAAGAAGATTACAATAATATTTATTTAATGGGTGAGATTACAAAGATTAGGAAAATATTAGTGAACTTTTTGACTTCTACTCAAGTGATCGCTTAAATAATTGCAAAGTGATTGGTAGAAAACAAAACAATTACTCAATAGCAAATTTGAATATTTACTTTTGCAAGAGTAGAATTTTGTGAATTAGAACAATTTTGATAAGGGTGCTTTATATATTCTCATATTATATTTCTAACATTTTGAATAAATCTTTTGACCTCAATTTAAAATTTTACTCCCTTAAGTCAATCAAATAAAATGGACGACTTCATAATTAAATTATCATTTAGACCCACTTTTTGATTGAAAGCATAAAGTAGAATTGGGTGTAATTTTATTTTTATTTTTTTGTCAAATTTTTATTATATGAAAGCAAAATGATCATATGATAAACGTGAAGAAAAACTCATATGGAGGTTTTAGAGTAGATTTAGACTTGATTATTGAATTATAGAAAAAACTTTGACTTTAATAAATTGTTTCTTATTTTTCAAGTTTTATAAATGCTATAAAATAGCCCTAAAGTTGTAATTCGAAAATTAGACTTTGATTATTGAATTATAGAAAAAGCTTTGGCTTTAGTAAATTGTTTCTTACTCTTTTCGTTCGATCATTAATCTTTAATCTTTAATCTTTAGCCTCCGTTTGCATCAATGTAACCGTGTCCAACTTGACATGGTATTCATAATTAATTTGCTCATGCAGTAAAAGGGGTGGGATATATTTTCATGACATGTGGGTGGAAATATAAAATTAATATTAATGTAAATATTTATGGCTCAAATTTGAAAATAGACTCCTAAAATTGAATATCTAAAAATTGAATAGTGACTTATTTATCAACGTAATGTCAATCTATGCATGTCCTGTAACGATCCCAAATTTTCACAACTATAATAATAATAATTCTCCAATATAAATAGTAATTCAAAATCAAATAACGGTAACTAAAATCCAACAAAATGCTTAAAGTCTTACAAACTCCCAAATAACTGAAATAACTGACTAAAGAGTCTAAAATAAAATGAGCTAAAATGATCCTTGAACTCCTTATGAAGTGCTCCCGAACCGTTTCACATTCTTCCTATATGAAATCTGGAAGAAAAGAAGATGAAATGGTGAGCGAACAATGCCCAGTAAGTTCATATACAACCCCTCCGGTTATTAAGGAGGAGTTGACCTGAAGGAATATCAAATGATACAAATTTCAAGCAACAATCGAAGACATAACAGAACACAAATTCGAAATAGTTATTTACCAAATCTCAAACCAAATGTCTTTCAAAATCTCAACGGTTTCGCAAACTGAGTTGACAAATATTTTGGAGTTTCAAATGATGGCGAAATCGATTCAAATTGACTCGAATGATTTACTTAATTAAAACCGTCCCATACCAGTTTTAATTAACTAAACCACTCACAGATTATAAGAAAATTCAAAGGACTAATAAGCTGAACAAAGTTGACTCGAATGATCTAGTTATCTACAACCGTCCAATACCAGTTGTAGATAATCAAATCATTCACAAACATCATGATCACATAAGTGGACCACTGACCTTATCAAACCAAAATCCCATAAAGGGAACAAAATGACTCCGAAGAGTCCTAAACAGTGTATCCGGAACACCCCACCACTAATTTGAAGCGGTGTACTAAGTTTACCCGAATGCCAAATATCAAATATACCCCGCCAAAGCAGGTTGTCTAACTTAGCGGTCATTGATGGAACACAAAATCATATCATATCAAAACTTATTGTATACAAAAATACGAACTTTCACAAAGACAATAAAATTTTCGTATTTTCGAAATCAAAGAACGATTAAAGCAAACGAATAGCAAAAGATTAGCAAATAACGGTAACCGAGGGAGTCAAAACAAATACTGACGCGAGGTCAGCTTTTACGTATCAAAGAACGTACATTGCCAAGAAATATGCGGAAGCCTAAATAATGAAACGGAGCGGAAATCAATTACTTAAAGATGTATAATCACTTACCATAATGCTCTTGCTCTATCCTTGCAACGAGTCTTCGCACGAATCTACAACCATACAAAAGTTCTCTTTTAAATTTCTCTAAAGGTTAACCATTAACCCTTTCGGTTACCAAAATACCCCTAAAGTTTTTAGGGTTTTCAATCTTATGAATCAAAATAAGAAGAAATGACCTTACCTTAGTTTGGACCTCGAACACACAACAATGGAGTTCTTCCTTCTTCTTCTTCCTCTAGCCGGCCTCCCTCTCTTTCTTCTCGGTCTCCGCATCGCTCTCTCTCTCTCTCTCTCTCTCTCTCTCTACTCGGCTCTCTTTCTCTGCCATTTCTCTCTATGCGGCTCTCTCCCTTTCTCCCTAATTCTCTTTTGCCGTTTAAATAGTGAAGAGCTTTCGTCCGTTAAAAAATACCAAGAAACTTTCATCCATTTTAAAATACCAAGAGACTTTTATCCGTTATAAAATACCAAGAGACTTTCATCTGTTATAAAATACCAAGAGACTTTTATCCGTTATAAAATACCAAGAGACTTTCTTATATTATAAAATACCAAGAGACTTTTATCCATTATAAAATATCAAGAGACTCTAGGATTAATGAAATATAATTATACTAAGGTTTCCTAATCCTAAGCCCAACCAATTCAAGTCCAAGTCCATCAAGGAAACCCAATTTAGGTAACCTAAGCCCACTTACCTAATCTATCTAGGAAAAGAAATAGTCTAATATTTAATCAAATAACCTAAATAATCAATTTAGAAAATTATAATTACTAAATAAATGAATTAAAAATTAGGGTTATTACATTCTTACCCCCTTAAAAGAAGTTTAGTCCTCTAAACTTTCATAATTCGATGAAGCAACTAATCTTATTATATCAAACTACACTAAACCCTCCAAGAATGATAATGAGGTGAAACCTAATGCCCAAATCAAACTTATCCTCACACATCCTAAACTTCCAAAGATCTAAAGTCAAAGCTCTGATACCAACTGTAACGACCCCAAATTTTCACAACAATAATAATAATAATTCTCCAATATAAATAGTAATTCAAAACCAAATAACGGTAACTAAAATCCAACAAAATGTTTAAAGTCTTACAAACTCCCAAATAACTGAAATAACTGACTAAAGAGTCTAAAATAAAATGAGCTAAAACGATCCTTGAACTTCTTATGAAGTGCTTTCGAACCGTTTCACATTCTTCCTATATGAAATCTGGAAGAAAAGAAGATGAAATGGTGAGCGAACAATGCCCAGTAAGTTCATATACAACCCCTCCGGTTACTAAGGAGGAGTTGACCTGAAGGAATATCAAACGATACAAATTTCAAGCAACAATCGAAGACATAACAGAACACAAATTCGAAATAGTTATTTACCAAATCTCAAACCAAATGTCTTTCAAAATCTCAACGGTTTTGCAAACTGAGTTGACAAATATTTTGGAGTTTCAAATGATGGCGAAATCGATTCAAATTGACTCGAATGATTTACTTAATTAAAACCGTCTCATACCAGTTTTAATTAACTAAACCACTCACAGATTATAAGAAAATTCAAAGGACTAATAAGCTGAACAAAGTTGACTCGAATGATCTAGTTATCTACAACCGTTCAATACCAGTTGTAGATAATCAAATCATTCACAAACATCATGATCACATAAGTGGACCACTGACCTTATCAAACCAAAATCCCATAAAGGGAACAAAATGACTCCGCAGAGTCCTAAACAGTGTATCCGGAACACCCTGTAAGTGCTCCAATTTGAGCTTGTTAGAATTTTCGTTAGAAAATTAACGAAAGTCATAACAATTACTAACATTCCTAACAATCCTAACTTTTCTAACAAAGTAAGGGTAAAATGGGCATTGCTATTTAGAGTTAAACCTTCCAAGGAATCTCAAAAAGCAAAAGAATTAAGAAAATCCCGAAACAGCAAGTTGAAAAACATTTTCTGCTGAGATTTTTGAATTTTATTCCTTGTGTCCAAAGCTGGAGCTGCATTTAATGAACAGTGCACGCCAAGCAGACCAATCCGCGCGGATGACTTTGTAAAGTCAGGAGGGCTATAAATTGAGCCCTCCAGTCACAAAAATAAGAAGCCACAACACATTTTGCACCGAACCTCTGGCGAAATATAGAGAGAAAACAGTGAGAATTCACTTGAATTGTCACCATTTTCTCTCCAATCTTTCCCAATTCATACTCATCCACTCACTCTCATATTAAAGCCCTAAACACTCATACATACAAGCCAAACACTCAAGAACACAAGGAAGATTGGTAAACCCTCCTTCTCCTAACCCTAAATCTCATCCATGCATGCATCTTCAAACTACAAAATGTAGTTCCTTCATCTTCTTGCTTTAGATCTAAGAAGATCACCATGGAAGACCATCTCCATGGATGATCTTCTACAAAGATCAACATTATTTTCAAGTTCTCTTACTTTCTTGCAAAGAAAACTCATTTTCAAAACCCTAAAAACCATTTTCAAGCATAAAATCTCATTTTTAAAGGATAAAAATCCCCTTCCCAAGCAAATGAAATGCTTAGTCCTAATGTACCCCAAGGATGGTTTGGTATAGTTGATTCACCACTAAAATGTCTAGTGATCACTAACCAAAACCTAGGGAAATGGGGACAAGCATGGATGCAAAACCCCCCTTAAAATCATATTTTCTTTCTTGAGAAGTTGCTGTCCAGTAGCAATTTTCCCAGACCTCAGTCCATTGTCTTAATTTTTGGACACAGATGAACTTGGAATATGGTGTTGACTACAAAACACTTTTTGTATCCAACATCCAGATCTTTCCATAAATATTTTTACTTTATTTTTTGGGTGAGTAAAACTCCTCTTTTCAAATTTTCTTTCAGAGGCTAGTTCATCAGCTTCTGGGAATCCAGATCTCATATCTGAGGTTTCCAGAAGGTTTTGACCCCTCAAATCTTTTCCAAAATGGAAAATTCCTTCGCACAAATCTTATTTAAGGTGTCTAGAACAACTTTCATTCTCTGAGTTTATCCAGATTATGAAGTTTTAAGACCCTTGAATCCATTTCAAAATCAAAGGTCCACTGCCTTTTTCATTCTGGCAGAAATGGCTCTCAACTTCAAAAGGTCTTTTGAGTACCAAATCTCAATCCAAAAATCCCCCAAAAAATCATGGGATTAGTTTAAAGTCTTGAAAAGATATCCCTATTTTTACTTTTCTGAGTTTCAAAGTATTTTGGCCAAAACACACACACACACACACACACAAATGATTTTCAGCTTGGAAGACTCGTTTACGAGGCATTCCGGGTGCACACTAACATCCTTCCCGGCGTGTAACATGACCTCCGAACCTAAATCTCTGATCTCGGGCTTTTTTCAAAGTTTTGGCCCTCAAAATTAAAATGGCGTGGCGACTCCGTTTCGTTGATTTTTTCAAACAAAAATGGGAAAATTTTCGATACATTCACACATCATCACAGTGGCGACTCCGCTGGGGACTAAGCTTTTTTTAAAAAAAAAAAAATGGTATTTGGTATATTGGTGGAAATCACTAAATTTCCCGTTATCGCCTCCTAACACGAGTCGGGGATAAATTGTGGTCTAACAATCCCACGTACCGGTATCACCGTTTTCAAAAAAAGCTTTTGAGGGTCAAGCTTCCGTCCCGGCTTTGAAAATCATTTTTGTGTGTGTGTTGATTTTTGCACAGTTTTCATGTTGTTTTGGACGCCTCGGAGAAAGTCAAAATTTTGACTGTCGGAATAATGTCCCTAACTGTCGGAATTTTCGTGCTTATGTGCTCATTAAATTTCAAAAAAAAAAAATTTCAAAAAAAAAAAGGATTTTCAAAAAAAAAAGAGAAAATTTCCAAAAAAATCATGCATCATATTTTTAAGACACATAAAAAAAAATCTCTATTTTACTCAGAAAAAGAATATAGACTGCTTGCACACTACGCGCACGTGACCGTATACTGCACACTACGTCCTTAACCCGGGGAAATCCTTGTTGCGGTCCGTTTGGTCTTATTACGCCTCTCGGATGAGCACAGGACTACCCAAACATCCCATGGAGCCTCGTGTCGACCATGCACTTGTCCGTGACACACTTTGTCCGAGACCCGTTGGTTTTTAGTCCGGTCTGTGTCATGCCCCGTCCGTGTATAGACCTTTCCTTTCAAGCCTTTGTCGGCATACCGACTCAATATCTTTCGGGGACCCTTATCGCCGAAGTTCTCGCCGGTTTTCCGCCGCAGACTTTGACCAAGATATTGACCGGCGCCTTGACTTCTGGCTCGATCGGCACAAATTATACACCGACTCCCAAAGATTGACACCGAGTCATCAAGGATTAATGAATATTCCATGCCTAATTACGGCTTAACCGACGACAAGTCAAGATCAATCGTGGACATTTATCGTCCAAATCATGCCGACTTTTCGTCGAGCCCCTGACATGATCTTGACTTTTGACGTCGCCTTGTCCGTAATTTACATCGAATGCTCGTTAAGACTCGATTACCCGCCGCACTTTTAGGATCGTTTTTCTTTCGGTCGGTGGGACCCGCTTGCCCTATAGGACCCTCGCCCGGGCCGTCCACCCCGGGAGGTCGAAATACAGTGGAATACGAGGGGCTTATAGACGTAGTGACGGGGCCCACCGATCCAGAATCAGTAGTAGTTTGCGAAAAGAAGAGCAATCTTTTCCAACCGATTAGGTTAATAAAACATGTTTTAAGTAAACGTGAACAAATAATCGCATGTTGCATGAGCCAAAAGCCCAAACACCTACCCTCCTTCCATTCCTGCACATCTCGAACCTTCATGTCCTTTCCCCGCAGCCTCCGCACAAAGCTTGGTTTCGGCACCGGTCACCGTTTGATCGGCTGGGAAGAGTCAAGCGCATCGTCGCCTTCACCGTTTGTTCCGACTCCGGTTTCGAATGTCCGCATCAGCCGGTAATGATGGGGATAACGTTGCTCCGTCCTCCAAAATCCCTCGCATGCACCAAGATTGGATCCAGTTGGTAGAACAGATGAGACTTTGACATGAGGCTCAAATTGATAACCTTCTGGGATTGTCGCAAGTCATGGTTTGACTATTAGTCTCAATTCCGATGGCACTTTTACCGCAAAGAAGGAAGAGGGTTCTCCTCCTCTTCTTAATAGTCCTGATACATCAAGATGCTACCCCAAGATTCCTATGTTTCCACCGCCGGACTCCCGCCCGTCGACTTACAGTGGCAACCGGCCCCCAAACAAATGTGGACGAAAGAGTTCGGTATACCGTCGCTGTCCCCTCTCAAAGTGATGATCCCACAAATATCACCCGAGTGATGAAAATCAGGGAACAGCTTGAAGAAATATGGTCACCATCAAAGCCCCGGAAGAACGCTGCAATGCATACAACAGCCCGGATTGAAGAGGCCACACGCCACTTCGGGACCTTAACAATATCCCAACCGACCGGGGCTACCTGAAGGACAAACATGTGCCCGTTCCCTGACCTCAATATCTCTCATTATCCGGCGGAGTCCAATCACTTGCTACCGCACGAGCCCAGCGAGATCCCCTGACCAGCCCACTCAAAGTCATTCCAAGACCGCCAACCCGAGGTCCCAAATCCGCCACCACCGTAGAACACATTTGGTGGGATATTTGTGATCGTCCCGATTGCCTTGAAAGGGATTATCAGACTGGATACACGAGGATCGTCCTCCTAAGAAAAAGAAAATTTCCTCTCAAAGAAAATTAAAGGAGAGATTCGAGGCCGGTGATAACAAGTGGGAACGCTCTGGGAGCCATCTGGGGATTTGATTATTATGTACTCTACTCCGCCCGCCTTCCCAAAGCAAAAAGGGGTAAAAGAGAAGAAAAGTCTTGCCAACGACGGAATTGAGACTTTCGGATACCGCAGTACCGCAGACGTAAGTCCAACCCCTGGGTCGCCCAAGGTTCGCTTGTCCAGCCTCCCGAGTATACACCGATGAAGAAAACCGACGCCCCTCCGGGCGCTCCCACTCAATCAACATGTTGATCGGAGATGGCAACCGCCACAAAAGGCATCGCATAACCTGTGGGCTTCGGCAAAGGCTCTACCTCGCAAGAAAAAGGCACGAAGTGACTGTGTTTAATGACTCTCTATCCCGAGACAAGGACCAAATCTATGATCCTCACCTATATGGGAGTATGATCACCTTCGCGATGAAGATTTGCCAAGAGATGTCTCCCAACACAATGAAGCTTTGTACATCACTATTCGGCTCAACACCATATCACTCCCGGGGTATTAGTGGACAATGGATCATCGGTAAACGTCCTTCCCCTCAAAGATGATGAGGGCCCTCCGCATAAATGAAAGGCGCGTGATCCCATCTACCCTGACCGTCAAGGCCTACGACGGTTCGTCTCGTCCCATTCTGGGGACAGTGACTCGGAACTCGGTACGAAACCCAAATGGTGCCCGCAAAGTTCCATGTAATGGATATCCCCTCCGAGTTCACACTCTACTAGTGGCGCCCTCGTTGCATCACATGAAAGCCATAGCCTCCACTCTCCACCAATGCGTCAAATTCATCAACCGGCAGGAGACCTTGAAGTCATAAGGGGTGACAGCTTCCTCATAGGGAACGAAGCCGAAACAATAGCCAAGAACGCCCACAGCCAAACACCGGGCTACATCCTTCAAGAGGCAAGTCTCGCCAAAGCATCCTTGGAATCCAAAGAATGCCAACTATGTCGACACACTCAAGCGAGCGTACTCCGAAGAAGTTCGATTCATCAAATTTAATTGTTATTTCCAACACTCGAGGCGTATCGGAAGGAAACGCCGAACACCGCCATGATACAGCACACAAGTCCCCGGTCCTCAATCACAGATTTGTCAAAGATTCTCGCAAACCCATTCTTCGCCTCGCCAGCGAGGAGATTTTCATGATAAAAGTCGACAAACACCGACGCACTCGGCTCGAATCTATGAACGTCGTGTGGGACGTCCTCCTTGCCGAACTACCCGCCGAGCCTTTCCGCTCGAGTATGGGACATGAGATTTTTCTAGCAACTCACCGAGACGCAACACGTCCTTACATCCGGATTGAGCGGTCGATTGCGACGAAACGGAAATCCCTGTGGATTGAGGAAGATCCCTACATCCACATGCTCGCCTTTCGACGCCAAACACAATTGATTCTCGTTCGTACAAAGAGATAATAGCAACGATCGAAGAGGGAGCACAGAGACCATGCCTTTCCCGAGTTGTGAAGCCACCGACAACGATGCCGCTAAAGAATTGGGAAACTCTCTCAGCCCGTCCGCGACCAAAGAGGAAATGATCACCAAGCTTGGATTGTGCCCCCGTCCTTTCGTGTCAACCTTTGTAAAGTCCTCCGAGTCTCTCATTGTTGAGTTCGAGTCTCTCGAGTCGTCCGATGGCCTTACGCCCGAAGACTACGAGTCCGTAGCGAACGTTGTATTCCCCTTCGTCTTCAATGAAATGATGAACCTTTCGAGTATCCCTTAATTGCCACTTTAACTAATGATGAATTAACTAATAATCTAAAAACAGCTTAATAACGATTCACTAGATGAAGAGGCGTACACATTAAATGAACAATATATCAAAGAAATCTTTAAGCAAAGTTGTCCTGAAAGAGGAAAATCGAGCCCAAGCCGCCGAAGAGATTTTGACGAGTGTGAATCTGGGAACCGCAAGAGCCTAAAGAGACGCAGATTGGTAGTTTCTTCGAAGGGACCGAAAGGGATGCCCTAATCGAGCCGCTAAAAGAATTCGTGGATGTGTTCGCATGGTCCTATAAAGATATGCCAGCCTCGATCCTTCCATAGTTGAGCACCGAATACCGCTCGACCCGTAAGTCAAGCCGCAAAGCGTAAGCTAAGAAGAATTAAGCCCGAATGGTCCCTACAAGTGAAAGAGGAAATAGAAAAGATGCTCGTGAGGTTTCATCGTGGTCATTGAATACCCAACATGGCCGTCCAACATAGTGACGGTGACCAAGGCCAACGGAAAGATCCGATGCCGCGTAGACTTCGTGGATCCGAACAAAGCCACCCAAAAGACGATTTCCTCGCCAAACATCGACATTTTGGTAGATTCCACGGCCAACCATGAAGTCAAATCCTTCGTCGACGGTTTTGCCTGGCTACAACCAAATCAAAATGGCGTAAGAAGATCAAGCCAAAACAGCCTTCACAACCCCTCGGGGCACCTACTGCTACACGGTCAGGCCGTTCGGACTAAAGAATGCTGGGGCTACGTACCAGAAGGCAGCTACAGCTCTGTTCCATGACATGATCCACAAGGAAATTGAGGTCTATGTGGACGACATGATAATACATTCCAGAGGATCGATGGCCAGCACTTTGTTGATTTGAGAAAATTCTTCGGCCGCCTCCGAGACCACGATGAGACCGAATCCAGCCCAAGTGCACTTTCGGTGTAAGACGAGGTAAGGTGCTAGGATATATGGTGACAGAACGGGAATCGAAGTAGATCCCCGTAAAATCAAGGCGATAGTTGAAATGAAGCCACCCCGACACTCGACGTAAGTGAAATCCTTCATGGGAAGACTGCAATACATAAGCCGCTTTGTAAATCACCGACCTCGATCTGCGAGCCGATCTTCAAGTTGATGAAGAAAAATGCCTACACGTAATGGACCCTGCATGTCGCCTTGCCTTTGAACAGATTAAGGCATACCTTGTGAATCCCCCGATTCTCTCGCCCACCACATCGGCAAAAGCCACTCTTGCTATATCTAACCTGTCACGGATACAAAGAATTGGGGCTATGCTAGCTCAAGAGAAGAAAGATTCCAAAGTCGAAAACGCCATCTATTTCGTAGCGTAAAGCTCCAAGGAAGCGAACTCAATTACTCGCTTGCGAGAAGACTTGCGCAGTTTGGTCCGGGTAGTGGGAAAGTTGAAACACTACATGCAGCCTCACCCGATACATCTTGTCTCAAGAATAGACCCCATCAAATATCTGTTCGACAAGCCTTCCATCTCCATGAGGTTGGCAAAATGGTCGTTCTTTTTGGCCGAATATGACATCACTTATGTTTCAAGGAAATCCGTAAAAGGACGCATAATGGCGTAACATCCGGCCGATTTCCCAAGTGATGAGTCCCGAGGACCTCGAACCTCAATTTCCCGATGATGGAATCTTCGCTCTAGAAGGAGAAAATCGCTGCAACTCTTCTTCGACGGGGCGTCAAACAAAAGGGGGAACGGGATAGGAATGCTTCGGTCGATCCTACCGACGAACACACCCCCATAGCAGCAAGGCCGAACTTCAAGTCACCAACAACGCCGTCGAATATGAAGCTTGCATAGCCGGGTTGGAAGCCGCCCTTGAAAGAAATATCAAGGAATTGGAGGTGTATGGAGACTCGCCCTCATCATCAATCGTGTCTCTAACAAATGGAAGACCGTGGATCCGGGTTTGCGTAAGTATCATGCTTACATGGAAGAACTAGTGGCTCAATTTAAAGAAATCAGCTTTCATTACCCGCCAAGAGACCGAAACAGTTCGCAGATGCTCGCTACACTAGCCTCTCTTGTCGAAATACCCGAAGGAAAGTCTCGTTAAACCATTCGTAGCCTGAGAAGAGAAAACCCCGCCTATTGCTTCGAAATTGAAGCGGAAGCCGAACCGATCAATGATCCCCGGTACACTCGCATTTACCAATACCCGAAGGATGGCGAGGCCTCTTTCAAAAATGAAGATGGGGAATATAAAGAAGGAATCAAAGCGAAAAGTCTCTCACTCAAGCGGCTCGCCTCCCATTATGTTCTTTTGGGAAATATGCTATACAAGAAGCGTTATCAAGGCCCCTCCCGCGATGTATCGCAAACAAGAGGCTACCGAACTCATGAAAGAAATACATGGTGGTACTCGCGGCCCTCACATGAATGCTCGAGCTCGATGCAAATCATACCGAGAATGGGGTACTTTTGGATCTCCATGGAAACCGACCGCATCCAGCTTTGTCAAAAGCCGCGACAAATGTCGCCGATACTCAAATCTTAATCACTTGCCTCCTCACGAGTTATACCGCATGACAACCCTCGCCTTTCGTCACTTGGGGAATTGATGTCATAGGCAAAATCACACCATCAGCAAGAACGGCCACGAGTTCGCCCCGGTAGCCGTGGATTATTTCACCAAGTGGGTTGAAGCCAAGTCCTACAAAATCCTCAACTCAAGGAAAGTAGCCCTCTTCATCAAAGAAAACATCATGTGCGTATACGGGTTGCCACCGAAATCATCTCGTATAATGGATCCCACTTCGAAGGGGAATGCGAAAACCGTGCGGAATTCCGAATAACCCGTCACAAGTCATCTCCCTACAGCCCCAAACCAACGGAGCCGTCGAGGCAAAGAAACAAGACTCGAAAATATCATCCGGAAAATGGCCGTCCAAGGCGTAGATTGGCCCGAGAAGTTACACTGCACTCGGGGCTACGTAACATCGGGCCGAACGGCAACCGGGGAAACACCGTTTGCCCTCACATACGGAATGGAAGCCGTACTCCCAATCGAGCTAGAGATCCCTCGCTCCGTATACCGCCGGAAAGCCGATCAACGAGGTCGAATGGCTCCAGAGTCGCCATGACGAATTGGCCCTACTAGACGAACGCCGACCGAAGGCCATGGAACACATCCGGCCTACCAAGGAAGAATGGCCAGAGCCTTCGACAAGAAAGTAAAGCATCGGGAAATCCGAGAAGGGGATCTCGTTTAAAAGAAAAGCCCCCACCCGTATCAACCCCTCGGCAAATGGGAGCCTGTCTGGGTCGGGCCATATGTCGTCCGTAAGATCTTCTCCTGAGGAGCCATGCAACTCGCAGACCTCGACGGGAATCCCTTTGTACACCCAGTGAATGGTGACAAGCTGCGCAGATACTACGCGTAAAAAGAAAAAAAAAAGAGAGAAGAAAAACAAAAAAAAGAGTGCTAAAAGAATAGTACCCAACTAGGTTAGAAACCCGAAAAGGGCGGCCTAGGTAAAAACAGGTTGCACCAAACAAAAAAAAAACAAAAACAAAAAAAACAAAAAAAAAAAAGAGTGCTAAAAGAGTAATACCCAACTAGGTTAGAAATCCGAAAAGGGCGGTCTAGGTAAAAAACAGGTTGCACTAAAAAAAAAAAAAAAAAAAAAAAAAAACAAACAAACAAACAAACAAAAAAGAGTTCACCAAAGTTGAACTACGAAGACCCGAGCTCCTCAAAATGAGGGGAACGTAGGCAAATGGAAACGGTTCGGTCTAAAGCACAAATAAAAGCCATACTTTGGCATCAATACAATTGATCGTACCATGAAAGCGTCTCGAAAACTCTAAAGCAATTCAAATATTCATTACAAATTAAAAGCTCTTTGATGAGTCTAAGCCCGATTCATTCCTACAACCGGCAACCTCGCTAAAAGAAAACTAAGATACATAATCAAATTAATGTGTCTCGCCATGACAAGAAAGGGATACTCGGAAACCTCGTAGTCACTCCAAGCCACTCAGATCGGCCTCTCCCCTCTTCTTCCCCTTCGAGTCTTTCTTTTCTCGAACAGAAAATGTCGTTGTTCCTCCTACCAAGCTCGTATAGGGACAGTGGTCTATCAAACCAGCCTCCGTCGTGGCCTTAGTAGCCCTAGCGTCATCTCTCATCTCCCGTAACCTAGCCGGTAGCATAGGAGCCCTCCTCTCCCGTCTCTTGACGTAAGCCTCATAATCGGTCACGCCGTCTCCGCTCCTATCACGAGGGTTGGCCCTCGCCTCGGCCCTCCTCCTCTCGAACAGCCAGTCCTCCGCACCCACAATGGCCTCACGCCGTCTCAAAATAGCCACCCGAGTCTCTCCTGCATGCCTCTCATACCAATCCAGTACCAAGTGGTCAGAACACCGGTCTCTGACGCCCGAGGATAACCCGAGGAGGAAAGGCATCATACCTCCACGCTCGAGAAAGAAATGGAAACACCGAGGGATCATCCATAGAAACAGAGCCACCACCCCGGTGGCTATATCATCAAAGCCCTCCAAAGGAACCTCCGCTCCAAGCCAAACTGCCTCAGTAACTAAAGCCGGAATATAGAAGCCGGACCGAGAAAGCCCCTAAGCATGACCACGGAGACCCATCCCGAAGCACTCGCGAGTCTCCACCCGCCAACAAGGCACCGACCATCCGATATCTTCGCCTCCGAGACCCGCCATCCAACGCTCCCACGAGCCCCGATCATCAAAATCTACATCAACACCTCTCCCGGCAAAAGTCCAAGGCTGATCATATCGAGGTTTCCCGAAGAACCCCCAAACGCTCCATCGCCCACAGTGGTCAAGAGAAACGGGCCGCCCTCGCGCATATACCGTCTTCCGGTAGCTAACTATCAAGAGCATGAAAAGTCTCCCCGTAATCAAAGGAACGACATCTCTCGCCTGTGCGACAGCGAACGACAACATCCAAGAAAGACCGATGGCAAATCCCAAAGGAATAGACCATGAACAGGTGCCAAACATACAAAGTGCAAAGGCATCCCAATAGGCATCATCCACCAAGCCTAGGCCCCTAAACCTATCGGGAAGACCGGAAATATCGAAATGATCGGGACCGCGGATCATACCTTGCGCTTCCTCCGGGGAAAGATGAAGGAGGACGCACAATCTGTCAACAAAAGAAGCCCTCCGGCAAAGGAACCGCTATCTCTTCCACCTCCGGACCTCCAAGCAAGGCCCGAAATTCTTCCACACGGAACAATCTCGTTGAAGGAAAGGCAAAAGACATGCCTTCTAGTGTCCCAAAATGAGGAAGAAGCCCTCAAAAGCTCATAATCCGGAACCAATTCCTTGAGAGACCATAAGCACTTCACCTTGTACCTTTCTTCAAAGAAGGACCTCCTCTCATGCATGATCTCCCTGACCAATCCTTGAACTTGTTGAAGAATGACATTTGGGATTCTTGGGACAATTTTGATGGAGCTTTTCTAAAGTTTTCCATGGTTTTTCTCTCTTTCTCCCGAAAATGGCCGTTTGACTCGGAGGTTGAAGAGGATATTTGAATTTGAAATAAAGTGAGACCAGATCGAACCAAAATTAAAGGACAATGTCGATGCAGCCCCATCCGCGCGGATAGGTTTGTTTTCCATCGTAAAAATCTGCAATGTACCCAAGCCGCTACACCAAAAGAGGAATATTCCGTCCCGTTGCTCGAAACCCGTGCAAAAAAAAAAAACCTCCCCAAACCAGTCCATATACCAAGCACCCTTGCAAAAAAAAAAAAAAAACCAAGGCTCATGCAACACCGCATTCATACCGCATTGCATTCATGAAATAAAATCCTAAATTATTACATTCCAAAAAAGAGAGTGTGCATAAAAAAAAAAACAAACAAACATAAATAAAATCCTAAATTATTACATCCAAAAAAAAAATGTGCATAAGCCGTACAAATCTAAATCTCAATCTCAAATCTCAAAAAAAAATCAATCGGAGTCTCCAGTGCCCGATGTCCGCCCGCCCTCTTGCGACTCGGGCCCGCCTCCTCAGAGCCCCGAAAATCTCGGGCTCGTAATCGTCCTCGTCTCCGTAAAGAGGCTCATCAGACCAACCGGCACGCTCCGATAGTGGCAAGCCGAGATCTCGCGAAAAATCGTATCCGAAGGTGAAGGCGTCGGACTCCCGCACGTACGAAGACGACCCGCCATGCCGCCAAACGTGTCCCCGCCCGTGTGGATCCCCGAGAATGACGTGATCCGAAGGCGCACCGCGCGGGGATCAAGGAGAGGAGACAAAGGAGTCTCGAAGAAGTCTCGAGCGAATAGGGAAGCCTCCCGTCGACAGCGCCGCCGTGGTCGCTCGCTCTAGCCTCGAGGAGCCCCGCAAGCGACCATCCTCCCGATGAATCTCTTGGCCCCGATCACTTGCTTCGCGCCTTCTCGACGACCACCTCCGAAAACTGCACAAAAGCAAAAGCGTCAAAAAAAAAAAAGGAGAAGTGATGCTAAAGATGATGAAACAAAAGAAAGAAAAGAAGGGGAAAAGGTGAAGCCATACCTTCATACCCGGACGAGGCCGGAAAGCTCGTGGAAGTCGCTCGGCCGAGGAATCTGCACCCTCAATCGGACCCCATCCCGGATATAGGAAAATCCGTCCGAGGGTACCGCGGGATCCCAAGCCCCTCCCTATCCGTAACCCGAGGCATCCTCGCCTCCTCAAGACGAATGTCGCATATGGCTCAATCGCCACGAAATCCGAGAAGTGCCGGCCGGCTCGGTAATCATCCCAGTCACGGACCGATCGCTCGGAGTGCATCATATCGGCGGGAGGCTCCACCGGTGTCCTCAAAGGCGAGTTCACGCCATGCCGGCGCGTCACCCTCTCTCCTGCATAATATGCATCGCAGTCGACCTCTCGTAATCCTCCGCCGCACGGTCAAATCTCGCCGCCTTCACCGCGCCACCTCAAAGCGATCCTGTGGGAAGAATATCATCCCCTCATCCGTCTCGGCCTCCGTCAAAGGAAGGCAATCCGCGTACCCGAGAGTCGTACGCCCGGAGCTTATCTTCTCCCGGCATGCTTGGACCAAGACCGCATGGCCGGATACGCCCGACGTACTCCGCCGCCGCCGCCACATCGTGACGTGGAAAAACTCCAACGCCCATACCGCGAAAGGTAAAAATCCAATCAATCCAAAGCAAAAGAAAAGTGCGTGCTCAAAAAAAAAGAGGGAAAGCAAAAAGAGAGCTTATACCTCCGTGGCAAACTCAAAGCAAGACAAAGAGCTCACAGCTCTTCCGCCGTACCTATCGAGAGCAAAGTAAAGCTCGCCAGCCCGGCCTCTCCCCACGAGACATCTCCGCCGTCTCCATGTCCTCCAAGGACCTCAACAAGGCAAAGACGCCGTCCCTCAAGATGTCCAAAGAGCGTGCTCGAAAAGCAAACCACAAGAAGGCCCTAGCAATCTGATCGGCGCCTATCCTCTCCTCCCCAGCCTCGTAGCTCGCTATGGTCTCCACAATCTTACCGTAGACCACGGCATACTCCATCCCCATCCCCTTTTTGGGAATAGGGGAAAATCCCAGAAGAGCCTGTAGATCAGCATCGCTATAGCCGTCCCGCCACTCAATGCTGCGTCCATTAATGGACAGGCCCGTAATCGCAGCGTAATCGGAGGGCATAACCGTAGCCTCGCCCCAGAAGAAGTGAAAGGTGTGGGTCGCGTCCCACCAGTGCTGCGCCAGAGCAAACATCAAACCCCTGCTCTTAGGGAACTTGACCAGCCCCCTCAAGCACTCAACGAACTCCCAGAGCCCCGTCTCAACAACAATCTGTCTCGGACTCGGCAAAGCTCCTCGGCCCGCATCCGGAAGCCGATCCCACAAGTCAATCACGGACTCCACTGATCCTCGAGTCTTCATTTTGTTCAGCTGCTCCGTCACAAAAACGGTTTCCGCCCTGTAAAAAGAAAAAAAGGAGAGAGAAAATGTCAAAAAAAAAAATTTTGCATTTGCATTTACACAAAAAAAAAAAAAAAAGAGAAAGCATACACATGCATTAAAAAAAAAAAAAATTTCGACAGCATAACAACATACAATGAGCATAGCCCCATTTTTCTCGCATACAAGAAGACAAGCCAAGAAATCCCAATGCATTCATCAAAAAAAAAAAGATGCATTCCTACGGAAGTAAAAACTCCGTCCCATTTTCATAAAATAACATGCATACCATCCATCATCTCAAAAAAAAAATTTGCATACATGCATATCATCCATCTTACATGCAACGGGAGGAAAAATCCGTCCCACTTTTCAAAAAAAATATATTTATCCTAAACATACATACATCCCATATTGGCAAAATGCCCATTCTTTCAAAAGCAAAATGCATGCATTGCATCATCACAATTCACAATATTTCAAAAAAAAAATGTGGCAAAAATGCCAATTTTTTTCCCAAGCAAAATGCACATTTTGGGATACCCACAAATTCATTGCAACATGCATATCATCAAGATCAATATTCAATTTCAAAAAAAAAAAATCATCATCAACATGCAAGATTCAAATTTCAAAAAAAAAAAAATCAAAGTCACAATTCACAATTTTCGAATTTTCACATGCAATTTTCGGATAAAAAAAAAATGTGGCAAAAATGTCAATTCTTTTCTCAAGCAAAATGCACATTTTGAGTTACCCATATACTCATTACAACATGCATAGCATCAAAATCAAAATCCAAGGCCAAGAACATGGTCATTTTCGAAATTATCAAAAAAAAAAAAATCAAATCACCCAAAAATCAATGTCAAGCAAGAAATCGACAAGAGGATCAAGAGGATTCGAAGTATACCGTTCGGAGATGCGGATCCGAAGCCCAATGTTGCCAAGCATCGGGGTAGGGCTCTTCCGCAATCGATTGCGAAAGATTGTAATGCCTCCTCATTCGGACGAGCTCCAATCGCCTCTCCGCTACCGGGCCACGTCCTTGACCTTGAAAAGCGCCTTCCCCGTGTTCCATCGCTCGAAAAATCGAAGAAATCGGAGGAATTTTCAAGCTTTTTGAGCAACAATGGCTTCCTTCTCTCGATTTCTCTCTCTCTGCTCTCGTCTGTTTCAAAACTGAATGGGGAAGAAGAAAAGGGCGTTGGCCCTAATTAATACCCCTGGTTTTCAAACCCTATCCGCGCGGATAGGATTGCAAGGGTCAAAATGACCCTTTTGCCCCTTAAAATTTCAGGACTCTGCAATTCAGTCCCCAACTTGACAGAGTTAACCAAAGTTAACCAAAGTCAGCCCCTTGTCATCAAAATTACCCCCGGCAGTCAAACGTAAGTCCGATCTCCCCGAGAAAGATAACGGATCCCGTATATTTCATCAAAATCCTTCCCCGGCAGTCAAACGTAAGACCGATCTCCTCGAGAAAGATAACGAGATCCCGTATCTTTCATCAAAATCATCAAATGGCAGTCAAACGTAAGACCGATTTTCCCCGAGAAAGATAACGAGATCCCGTATCTTTCATCAAAATCTCCTCCGGCAGTCAAACGTAAGTCCGATCTCCCCGAGAAAGATAACGAGATCTCGTATCTTTCATCAAAATCTTCCCCGGCAGTCAAACGTAAGTCCGATCTCCCCGAGAAAGATAACGAGATCTCGTATCTTTCATCAAAATCTTCCCCGGCAGTCAAACGTAAGACCGATCTCCTCGAGAAAGATAACGAGATCCCGTATCTTTCACCAAAATCATCAAACGACAGTCAAACGTAAGACCGATTTTCCCCAAGAAAGATAACGAGATCCCGTATCTTTCATCAAAATCTCCTCCGGCAGTCAAACGTAAGACCGATCTCCCCAAGAAAGATAACGAGATCCCGTATCTTTCATCAAAATCATCAAACGACAGTCAAACGTAAGACCGATCTCCTCGAGAAAGATAACGAGATCCCGTATCTTTCATCAAAATCATCAAACGGCAGTCAAACGTAAGACCGATTTTCCCCGAGAAAGATAACGAGATCCCGTATCTTTCATCAAAATCTCCTCCGGCAGTAAAACGTAAGACCGATCTCCCCGAGAAAGATAACGGATCCCGTATCTTTCATCAAAATCCTTCCCCGGCAGTCAAACGTAAGACCGATCTCCCCGAGAAAGATAACGAGATCCCGTATCTTTCATCAAAATCATTTCCCGGCAGTCAAACGTAAGACCGATTTCCTCGAGAAAGATAACGATATTTCGTATCTTTCATCAAAATCTTCCCCCGACAGTCAAACGTAAGTCCGATCTCCCCGAGAAAGATAACGGATCCCGTATCTTTCATCAAAATTACCCCCGGCAGTCAAACGTAAAACCAATTTCCTCGACGAATACGCCTGATTTTCCCCAGCAAAGGCTAACGAAATCCCCAGCGAAGTTAACGGAATCCCAAAAAGCCAACGGAATCTCGAGTAGAACTCGAACTACGAAAGGGCTTGATTCCCACTAGGGATACGTAGGTAGCCTATCATTAGGTCCAGCCCCCTCGACCAAAACGGTCACCCTATCCTTCGGCAGCAGACGAAGTCCACCGAAAGGCCATTTCGAATTAAGGTCCGAGGTGCCTAAAAAGCCATCTTCATCAAGGTTCGAGGCACCTAAAACGCCATCATCTCCAAGGTTCGAGGCACCTAAAACGCCATCTCCGAGGTTCGAGGCACCTAAAACGCCATCTCCAAGGTTTGAGGCACCTAAGACGCTATCACTAGGAAAGCGATAAATCGCAATCATCCCCAGCAGAGACCGAAAATGGTCATTCCTATCCCCAGCAGAGAGGATAGCCATCAGACCGAAAATGGTCATCTCTTATCTCCAGCAGAGTTTCTTTCCAGCAGCCGACTGCAGAACTCGCTCATCAGGTTCGAGGCACCTAAAACGCCATCATCTCCAGGGTCAAAGACCCGAACTACGACTGGCTTGATTCCCATTCGGGATACGTAGGTAGCCTATCGCTAGGTTCAGCCACCCGATCACTCGATCATCCTGCCAAATATGGAGCCTTACTCTTATCGACGACCCCGCTTCCTTCGAAAGCGCTGTCGCCGAGGGCTACTGTAAGTGCTCCAATTTGAGCTTGTTAGAATTTTCGTTAGAAAATTAACGAAAGTCATAACAATTACTAACATTCCTAACAATCCTAACTTTTCTAACAAAGTAAGGGTAAAATGGGCATTGCTATTTAGAGTTAAACCTTCGAAGGAATCTCAAAAAGCAAAAGAATTAAGAAAATCCAAACGGACAAGTTGAAAAACATTTTCTGCTGAGATTTTTGAATTTTATTCCTTGTGTCCAAAGCTGGAGCTGCATTTAATGAACAGTGCACGCCAAGCAGACCAATCCGCGCGGATGACTTTGTAAAGTCAGGAGGGCTATAAATCGAGCCCTCCAGTCACAAAAATAAGAAGCCACAACACATTTTGCACCGAACCTCCGGCGAAATATAGAGAGAAAACAGTGAGAATTCACTTGAATTGTCACCATTTTCTCTCCAATCTTTCCCAATTCATACTCATCCACTCACTCTCATATTAAAGCCCTAAACACTCATACATACAAGCCAAACACTCAAGAACACAAGGAAGATTGGTAAACCCTCCTTCTCCTAACCCTAAATCTCATCCATGCATGCATCTTCAAACTACAAAATGTAGTTCCTTCATCTTCTTGCTTTAGATCTAAGAAGATCACCATGGAAGACCATCTCCATGGATGATCTTCTACAAAGATCAACATTATTTTCAAGTTCTCTTACTTTCTTGCAAAGAAAACTCATTTTCAAAACCCTAAAAACCATTTTCAAGCATAAAATCTCATTTTTAAAGGATAAAAATCCCCTTCCCAAGCAAATGAAATGCTTAGTCCTAATGTACCCCAAGGATGGTTTGGTATAGTTGATTCACCACTAAAATGTCTAGTGATCACTAACCAAAACCTAGGGAAATGGGGACAAGCATGGATGCAAAACCCCCCTTAAAATCATATTTTCTTTCTTGAGAAGTTGCTGTCCAGTAGCAATTTTCCCAGACCTCAGTCCATTGTCTTAATTTTTGGACACAGATGAACTTGGAATTTGGTGTTGACTACAAAACACTTTTTGTAGCCAACATCCAGAGCTTTCCAGACATATTTTTACTTTATTTTTTGGGTGAGAAAACTCCTCTTTTCAAATTTTCTTTCAGAGGCTAGTTCATCAGCTTCTGGGAATCCAGATCTCATATCTGAGGTTTCCAGAAGGTTTTGACCCCTCAAATCTTTTCCAAAATGGAAAATTCCTTCGCAAAAATCTTATTTAAGGTGTCTAGAACAACTTTCATTCTCTGAGTTTATCCAGATTATGAAGTTTTAAGACCCTTGAATCCATTTCAAAATCAAAGGTCCACTGCCTTTTTCATTCTGGCAGAAATGGCTCTCAACTTTAAAAGGTCTTTTGAGTACCAAATATCAATCCAAAAATCACCCAAAAAATCATGGGATCAGTTTAAAGTCTTGAAAAGATATCCCTATTTTTACTTTTCTGAGTTTCAAAGTATTTTGGCCAAAACACACACACACACACACACACAAATGATTTTCAGCTTGGAAGACTCGTTTTACGAGGCATTCCGGGTGCACACTAACGTCCTTCCCGGCGTGTAACATGACCTCCGAACCTAAATCTCTGATCTCGGGCTTTTTTCAAAGTTTTGGCCCTCAAAATTAAAATGGCGTGGCGACTCCGTTTCGTTGATTTTTTCAAACAAAAATGGGAAAATTTTCGATACATTCACACATCATCACACACCCCACCACTAATTTGAAGCGGTGTACTAAGTTTACCCGAATGCCAAATATCAAATATACCCCGCCAAAGCAGGTTGTCTAACTTAGCGATCATTGATGGAACACAAAATCATATCATATCAAAACTTATTGTATACAAAAATACGAACTTTCACAAAGACAATAAAATTTTCGTATTTTCGAAATCAAATAACGATTTAAGCAAACGAATAGCAAAAGATTAGCAAATAACGGTATCCGAGGGAGTCAAAACAAATACTGACGCGAGGTCAGCTTTTACGTATCAAAGAACGTACATTGCCAAGAAATATGCGGAAGCCTAAATAATGAAACGAATCGGAAATCAATTACTTAAAGATGTATAATCACTTACCATAATGCTCTTGCTCTATCCTTGCAACGAGTCCTCGCACGAATCTACAACCATACAAAAGTTCTCTTTTAAATTTCTCTAAAGGTTAACCATTAACCCTTTCGGTTACCAAAATACCCCTAAAGTTTCTAGGGTTTTCAATCTTATGAATCAAAATAAGAATAAATGACCTTACCTTAGTTTGGATCTCGAACACACAACAATGGAGTTCTTCATCCTTCTTCCTCTAGCCGGCCTCCCTCTCTTTCTTCTCGGTCTCCGCATCGCTCTCTCTCTCTCTCTCTCTCTACTCGGCTTTCTTTCTCTGCCATTTCTCTCTATGCGGCTCTCTCCCTTTCTCCCTAATTCTCTTTTACCGTTTAAATAGTGAAGAGCTTTCGTCCGTTAAAAAATACCAAGAGACTTTCATCCGTTTTAAAATATCAAGAGACTTTTATCCGTTATAAAATACCAAGAGACTTTCATCCGTTATAAAATACCAAGAGATTTTTATCCGTTATAAAATACCAAGAGACTTTCATATGTTATAAAATATCAAGAGACTTTTATCCGTTATAAAATATCAAGAGGCTCTAGGATTAATGAAATATAATTATACTTAGGTTTCCTAATCCTAAGCCCAACCAATTCAAGTCCAAATCCATCTAGAAAATCCAATTTAGGTAACCTAAGCCCACTTACCTAATCCATCTAGAAAAATAAATAGTACAATATTTAATCAAATAACCTAAATAATCAATTTAAAAAATTATAATTATTAAATAAATGAATTAAAAATTCACAAAATCTGGGGAGAAACGCGTTTCTCCGTAACTTATGGAGAAACGGGGCCCGACTTATCGCGCGACAATGCAGGCCAAGGCTTCTGGATATCCAGAAGCTTATGAAAGTGATATCCAGAAACCTTCAAAATGATAACCAGAAACTTTCAAAATGTTTCTGAATATTTATTTGATGGTTTCTGGATATACATTTGAAGGTTTCTGGATATCCAGAAACCTTCAAAATGAATATCCAGAAACTTTCAAAATGTTTCTGAATATTCATTTGATGGTTTCTGGATATACATTTGAAGGTTTACGGATATCCGTAAACCTTCATTTCTGTCTTGGCCTTGGATTTGACTTCAAATCTATTTTTTCCTGATATCCGTCCAAAGCGCTTCTGGATATCCGTTCCAAAGCCTTTCCGGATATCCGTAACCCTTTGAGGCGATATCCGTAAATTTTTTCTGCAGGTTATCAAATGCATTGCTTCACATTTATTAAAACATTGCGTTTTCCATAGTTATGAAGAAACACATTTCTCAACAGACCTACTTTTAAAAATTAGGGTTATTACATGTCCGTTCTTAACCGAACATAATTTGTCTATGTAGGGAGAAGTTTGGCAATTGTAAATCCACAAATAACCTGACCCGTTAAATAATTTATTCGTATCTATTTCGAATTCATTTTTTTTGTCGGTTTGAAGTTTTTTGAGGAAATTTATTATAAATCTCATTAATTAGTCACACGTGCCTGGAATAGGAGTACCATTTTGACGAATTCACGAAATAGACTCATAACCTCATCAATTGCATTATTGCACCGTTCTTGCAATAACCATTGATCAATACTTCCTCCGTCCCAAAATATTTGTCTCATTTGACTTTTTTTTTGAATTTTGACCACAAATATATGATAATTTAATTATGTTCATGAAATTCTAAAAATTCTTATTGATTCACCATTAATAATATTATCAAAAACAACTTTTAAAATATCATGAACATGATTAATCTCTCATAAATTTATGATCAAAGTTCAACAAAAAAAATCAAATGGGACAAACATTTTGGGACGGAAGGAGTATATTATATTCCATCCGTTAAAAATTGAATATCCAAAATTTATTTTAAGTGAGATTTTAAAAATGTATACTTTTATATATTTTAATGACAAAAATTAATAAATATTCTTATTATGCATCTTCTAAATAAATAATTTTTATAGGAGAGTATTTTATTCCACAATATGCCACATAATTATGACGTGAAAATTCATATTGCATTATCCCTTTAGCCAAGTATGCAAACAGTTAAAAGAAGAGTACTTGTAATTCAATAAATAAAATTTAAATATTAAATCAAATATAGTTTAAAAATTATGGTAAGATTCTAAGTATAAATTTTTGTATTCTATCCATCTAATATTAACTATTTTAAATTTTGGATAATATAGTCCAGGTTTACTTTTCGAACTCCAATCTATTTTCAAGAGGGAGATCTAAACATATGCGTATGATCTTTATTCTGATTTTTTGATGCAGATCAACAACAACAGAATTTTGACAAATCATTGGTTGCACGACCGTGCATTGAAAGTGGCACGCCCGTGCAGAATGGTGGAACTGCCGTGCAAGATTAAGTGCTCAGCCATGCTATGCGGCGGAAATTAGATACGGGCCTCAATTGTTTTGCTGGTTCTAGAACCTTGGGAATAATTTGTTTAGGATATTTTAGTCTTTTCCTTTGAAAGTTGTTTTAGGATTTCATTAGAGTATTTATAGTGGTTTTAGGGTTTGGAAAACTTAGTTTTTTGATTTTATAAATTAGAGAAAAGTTTAGGCTTTCATATATTGATTCTTGTTCTTTCGGTCGGTATATAATCTCTAGCCTCCCGCATCATTTGATATCACTTTCCTGGACGAATATCAATGGCCGAACGAGGACGCGGTGGTCGTGGTGGACGAGGTTGTCGAGGTAGGGGCCGTGCAGCGGATGGCCAGGAAGATGGCCATCATCGCGACGAGACCTGCGTGATATCGAGATGGACGAGATGCGAAGACAGATTCAGATACTCCAGAACTGCATGGCACGCGTGGAGCCTCCACCGAATATGGGTTCAGATTCGGATACTTCTTCCGAGGATATGGAGTATATAGAGGTTTTTTTTTCGAATCTTCAAGTCCAGAAGACCTTGTCGATTTGTCAAAACCTCCTATATTTGATGAGTATCATTGTGAAATTTGTCAAGTGATGACATCCAATCCTATCGTGTTAAAATAATTGATCTTGAATTTTCACAAAATCAATTGATGTGGAAGTTTGAAGCTGTCAACTTTGATCATCAGTACGAAGATCCGTTACCTCTGTTCTTCTATTTTGTGGATCCTTCATAAATTCATTATTGAGTATTTTGTCTCAACTCAATGGAGTGATTGGATGAATATTGTTACGAAGGCAATAAAGTTTAAAGTTCGTCAAGGGCATAAAGTTACTTTTGAAGATGGAGTTCATCTTGAAGACGTGTTTAAAGCCATTCCAATGTCTCCACAACCTTCAGTGTTTCGGAGTTTTCGGATTATCGTGGTGCTCCTATCAAGGATATCGACTCATGGTCGAGTCTATTCAAAGGAGGGGAGGATGATGCAGATCAACAACAACAGAATTTTGGCGAAGCAGTGGTTGCACGGCCGCGCGTTGGAAGTGGCACGCCCGTGCAGAATGGTGGAGCGGTCATGAAAGATTAAGTGCTCGGCCGTGCTATGCGGCGGAAATCAGATACGGGCCTCAATTGTTTTGCTGGTTCAAGGGTTTTATAAATAATTAATTTAGGGTATTTTAGTCTTTTCATTTGAAAGTTGTTTTAGGATTTCATTAGAGTATTTATAGTTGTTTTAGGGTTTCATTAGAGTATTTATAGTTGTTTTAGGGTTTGAAAAACTTAGTTTTTTTTTTATTTTATGAATTAGAGAAAAGCTTAGTCTTTCAAATATTGATTCTTGTTCTTTCGTTCGGTTTATAATCTCTAGCCTCCGGCATCATTTTTCTTCTTCATAAATTTAGAAGTTTAGATACTCCCTCCATCTCATTATAACTTTCATCAATATGTATGCTGAAAAATAGTGTATTTTTGAAGGAAATTATGGTTTATTTTCTAAAGGGTAATTTTGTCAAATTACTTAATTGTTTACGAGTTTGTGTTCTACTCCATGAGAACAAGAAACCAAATATGTATTTGTCCAAAATGGTTGTTGGATGAATAAGTAAATGCTCAAAGTATGTGGGTTGGAAAGAAAGTTATCCTGAATTGCTTAGGAAATAAAGTTATCTCACATTGGTTGAGATATAAAGGCTCAAAGTAAAAGGAAAGTGGTGTTATCCCACATTGGAAAGGAATTGAACTTGGTGCTGGTATAAAGACTTGAGCATTAGAGTAGTGTTCAAGATTATGTAGCATAGAGGCTCTCTCTCGCGCACAGGTGCACGGGGGGGGGGGTGCAAATCAAGTTCCAATTTGGCTTGCGAGGTACGTACTCGTGCATGTGCGCATCTTGCGGACACGAATGTAGCACCGAAATTGCCTATGCAGACAAGCCCACCTTTTGCTAATATTTTTTATTTTATAAATCAAAATTAAAGCCAAGCTTTGACTGATATGCTCGGCCGAGCCAGTTGGTGCCTCGCCCGAACAGAGCATGACAGAATGTCTAATTTCTGGAACAGGTATGCTCGGCCGAGCACAGCATACGACTCACCCGAGCAAGTCCTGGCAGATTGACCAAGTTTCTGGACAAGCATGCTCGGCCGAGCAGTTCCTGAGCTGTTATGTCTGTATTGATTTCGAAAGTGTAACAACCGAGTAATTAGTATCAAATCTGAAACTGAATATTAATGGTGCCTAATATTTCGGATTAATGACCGAAATTATTAGTAATAATTCTCGAATTAATGTTTCATGTCGGTTTTGATTCTTGGCTGGCTATATAAGGGAGTATTGATAAAGGTTGTTTGAAATAATGAACAACGCCACAACAGAGAAAAACACCTAGCAACAGCAATCCTCCTCCATTCCATTTGTTTCATCTTGTTACTCTTTCTTTGGCCTCCTAGCATCCGTAATAATCAAGATGTGATAGTGTCCAAGCTCGGTTCAGCTCGCTGGGATACATAGGTGTAAAGTTCCCCCGGTCCGCACGTTCTATCCTGGGAGACAATCGTACCAACAAAGCTCAAGCACACTCTGTGAGGGGACGAATATGTCTTAAGGAGACAGTGAATTTCATTGGGGTAGTGCAACAACAACAACTATCCTTTTGTTTGTATTTTCAGTTGATTAATTTATGTATTTTACATTATTTCTGTAAACTTTTCCTCTGCAAGTTTGTAACAATCTTAAGACATATTCCCTAATCGAGAGATTCGATTACAGATCATTTTAAACTGTTGATACTAACTAAGTTGTTGTGTTTCAGATGGCGACTGATACCAACACTATGGAGACCCAAACTTGACCCCAAACTGGAAACGGAATTGGCTCGACTATTGTGACTAACCCACCAACGATCCATATCCCGACCCCTCATGCTGAAAAGCCTGAGAAGTTTGTTGGCCATGATTTTAAGCGTTGGCAACAAAAGATGCATTTCTATCTCACTACCTTGAATTTGGCTAAATATCTGAAAGAGGATATGCCAAAGGTGAGTGAGAATGAAACAGATGTTACAACCTTGGCTGCGGTTAAAACATGGAAACATGGGGAGTACTTGTGCAGAAATTACGTCCGCAATTCGCTTTCAGATTCTCTTTACAATGTGTTCAATGAAAAGAAATCTGCTAAGGAATTATGGGGTTCTTTGGAACACAAATATAAGATTGAGGATGCGGGAACAAAGAAGTTCATTTTTGTCCGTTTCCTTGATTTTAAAATGGTGGACAGCAAAAGTGTGAAATCTCAAGTTGATGAGTTTCAAACCATTTTACATGAGATTCATGCCGAGGGTATGGTCATAAGTGGAAGCTTCCAAGTGGCTGCAATCATTGAAAAATTGCGTCCGTCTTGGAATGATTTCAAGAACTACCTTAAGCATAAGCGAAAGGAAATGGATGTTGAAGGGATAATTCTTCGATTGAGTATTGAAGAGAACAATAGGGACGCTGAGAAAAATTTTGTTTCTAGTGTGGCTAAGGCTAATGTGGTGGAGCATGGTCAAAACTCCAAAGGCAAAGGCTTTGGTAAGGGAAAAGGGAAGGTTGTGTCAACCTCCAAACGTTCCAACTTGGGACCAAAGGGTGGTGTTTCCAAGAAGAAGTTCTTAGGAACTTGTTACAATTGTGGTGGTGAAGGCCATAAGGCTCATGCTTGCAAGTTGTTCAATAAGGCTCGTGAGGCAAACATGGTGGAAGGAATTGCTAGGGACGTGTCTGAGATGCACCTCGCAGCTGTGATTTTCGAGGTGAATTTGGTGGTTTCAAACCCAAATCAATTGTGGATTGACACCGATGCTACTAGACATGTGTGCTCAAACAAAGACATGTTTAGTACTCTTGTTGCTAAGGATGGTGAGAAGCTATTCATGAGAAATTCAGCCACTTCTGAAATCAAAGGTGAAGGGAAAGTGTTCTTGAAGATGACATCCGGGAAGGAGTTGACTCTCAACAACTTGTTTTATGTGCCCGATATCCGGAAGAACTTGGTGTGCGGATCGCTTTTAATTAAGCATGATTTTCGTATTGTGTTTGAGTTCAATGTAGTCACTTTGTCTAAGAGTGGAATGTTTGTAGGAAAAGGCTAGGTCAATGATGGTCTGTTCAAGCTAAGTGTAATGGTGGTTAAGCCAAAAGATGATGAAATGAATATCTCTTTCGTTTACTTGCTTGAGTCATCTAATTTGTGGCATGCTAGACTTGGTCATGTTAATTTTGATTATATACGTCATTTGACAAAATCAAATTCTATTCCAAAGTTTAAAGTTGATTGCAAACAAAAATATGAAATGTATGTAGAAGCAAAATTAACAAGAAAATCATTCCATTCAGTTGAAAGAAATAGTGAAGCACTTGAATTGGTTCACACGGACTTATGTGACTTTAAATCAACACAATCACGGGGAGGCAATAAGTACTTCATAACTTTTGTAGATGATGGCACAAAGTATTGCTATGTGTATCTTCTTAGAGAAGTTTACTCTCTATAAAAACGAAGTTGAGAATCAATTAAATCGAAAAATTAAGGTGCTAAAAAGTGATAAAGGTGGTGAATATGAATCTCCATTTGAAGCAATATGTGCTCAAAGTGGAATTAAACACACGACCTCGGCACTTATACACCCCAACAAAACGGTGTTGCCGAAAGAAAAAATCGGACATTAGAAGAAATGACGAATGCCATGTTATTGAGTTCGGGATTACCGGATAACATGTGGGGGAAAGCCGTGTTGTCAGCTAACTACGTGTTAAATAAAATATCCCGAAAGAAACAAGACAAAACTCCTTATGAACTATGGCATGAGAAAGTGCCAAGTTACAAACCATATACATATACTATACCCTAAACCTTATAACCTATACCCTAAAACATAACACATACCCTATACTCTAAACCATAACTCATATCATATACCATATACCCCGTATATCAGACATTCATACTTTATACCCTAAATCATATACTCCGTATCATATACACATACCATATAACCTTAACCTATACCCTAAAACATAACCCATGTCATATATTCTAAACCATAACTTCTTTCATATACTTTCATTTCTTTAAAAATTCTTAACTTTTTTTATATAACTTTTTGTAAAAAATTCAAAAAAAAAATTAAAAAGTATATATGCTATTGTCCGTCCCTCTTCTATTATATACTTTCATTTAAATTCTTAACTTTTTATATAACTTTTTGTAAAAAAATTCACTACTAACTAACATCTCAAATAGTTTTATTAAACAAAAAAATTAAAAAAGTATACTCCCTCCGTCCCGTCCGACTTAGGACATTCACTCCCGACACGGAGATTAAGGAATACTATTATAATATTAGGAGAGAGAATGAGTGGAGGATGTGTTGTGAGTGTGAAAAATTAAATAGGAGAGAGAATGATTGGAATAAATAGTGATGGGATTATTGTTGTGAGTATGACAAGTGGGTCCCATTTAATATAAAAGTAATATAAACTTTCTATTTTGGGCCGTCCTAAGTCGGGTGGGACGCCCAAAATGGCAAAACGTCCTAAGTCGGACGGGACAGAGGGAGTATATGCTATTGTCCGTCCCTCATCTATTATATACTTTCATTTCTTTAAAATTTCTTAACTTTTTATATAACTTTTTTGTAAAAACAAAATCACTACTAACTAACATCTAGTTTTAATTATCCAAAAAAAAAAATTTAAATTTAAAAAGTAAATGCTATTGTCCATCCCTCTATTTTCTATTATATACTTTCATTTCTTTTAAAATTCTTAACTTTTTTTATATAACTTTTTGTAAAAAAATTTACTACTAACTAACATCTCAAATAGTTTTATTTATACAAAAAAAAATTTAAAAATTAAAAAATTAAATGCTATTGTCCGTCCCTCTTTTATCATTTATATACTTTCAAAATAAATTTTTGTTTATTTCAAATTTCACTACTAACATCTCAAATAGTTTTATATATATAGGGTTTAGGGTTTAGTGAGTGGTATATATTACAAGATTTATGGTATAGAGGTATATATTTTAGAGTTTAGATATATGATTTAGGGTATGGGGTATAAATATGATTTAAGGAATAGGGGTTAGGGTATGGGGTATATATGGTTTAGGGTTTAGAATTTATAGCGTATAGTGGTATACTCCCTCCGTCCCGGTAGAAGTGTCACCCTTTTAGGGGTGGCACGCAAATTAAGAAAAAGTGTGGGAAGAAAAAATGTTGTGAGTGTAATTTGAAAATAAGAGAGAGAATTAGTGGAGGAAATGGTGAATTTAAAAAGTGTTGTGAGAGTAGAGGAGAGAGAATTAGTGGAGGGAATAGTGGATGGAATAATAAAATATTAATAAAATATTTCCTTTTCAGGAAAGGTGACGCTTCAAACGGGACGCCATTTTGGGTAAAAAGTGACACTTCTAGCGAGACGGAGGGAGTATACTTTAGAATTTAGGTATATAATATAGGGTTTAGGATGTAGGGGTATATACTTTATTATTATTGTTATTGTTATTGTTATAATAATCAATATTATAATTATTATTAACAAGTATTATTACTAACTATTATTATAGTAGTAAGTATTTACACTAATTGTACAATTATTTTTATTAAATACTTTTATTTTTAAATAAACTAAGTATCATTATTATCATTTATTATTATTATTATTATTATAAATGAGTGTTTATTATTAATACCATTAGTAATAATAATAATTAATAAAATCTTTTAATTTTTTACCATTTCTTAGAAAATATCATAATCAAAGACATCGGCGAAATTTTGGAATTTTCGCCGCTATTCAGCGACGATATTTGTTGACCTATCAACGGAGTAAGAATATTCTAAAACGATTCGTCTTAGCGACGGAGTATACCGTAGCTACTCAGCTACGAAAAATTCTGAAGCTGATCAGTGACGGAGGTTCCGCGGCTATTTAGCTACAGAACAATGGGTCGATGAAGAGCAACGGAGTGTACCGTAGCTAATCAGATACGAAAAATTCTGAAGCTAATCAGTGACGGTGGTTCCGCAATTATTTAGCTACAGAAACATCCGTCGCTGGTCAGCGACGGAAATATCATACTAGCGACGAAAAATAGGAATATTCAAAAAATATGCTTTGTTAGCGACGGAAACTTTCGTGTCTGTATCGCGATCGAATGTCCGTTGCTGGTCAGCGATGGAAATATCAAATCAGCGACAGAGAAGAAAGGATATTCTGAAAAAGATGCTTCTCAGCGACGGAATTTAGTGGCGAAAATATTTTCGTCGATAATTAGAAATCAGTGACGCCAGTCCATCGCTAGAATGATTTTTCCTTCGCTGAATAGTGACGGAGTATTCCGTCGCTGTTACCTCTGTCACTATTCACCCAGTTTCTAGTAGTGGGGTATTCTTTTAAGTATATTGTCGAGCTCCTTTGTTTTTTACTTAACAAAGAGATCTCAAAACTAAGCGAAAGAACCTATTACAAAGTCTGTTCTATTAAACTAACTATCTAAAAAATGAAATATAAATATTTCTTACATAGGGTCCTAAAATACATAAAATAATTGAGATAGTGATATCAATCAAATTTAATATACAGTATTTTTTAATAATGTATAGGTCAGCATACTTAACAACTAACTTGTTGGTTTTTGTTCAATTGACTTATGTAATAGGTAAAAGATTGTTAGTTAACATATAAAAATTGAGATTTTGTCAATTTAGAGCATCTCTTGAAAAGAGTGCTTTAGATAATCTCAGTTTATATTTTCTATAATGTTTAGTTTGATCTTTTGACTGCAAGTAAATCTAAATCGAAATTAGTATTCCGTCTTTTTCAAAAAATAGTCTCATTTTAAATTTCATGGTCACCTTAATTAATTATAAATAAATTATTATAATAATTTATTAACCTGATGAAATTTTTAAAATATATTGTTAGTATTATTAACGACAAATCATTAATATTTTTTAAATATCTTAGAATAACTAAATAATTATACAATTTATTCAAATTATAATTGAGTTGATCGTCAAAATCACTACTAAAAAAAAACATAGTTATTGAGACTACTGCTTACCGTACTAAATAGTCTTTAATATCGTTTCTGTTTGTGTTTAGGATAGAACTAGCATTACACCCGTGCAATGCACGAAAATAGGATAATTTTTCTTAAATCAAAATTAGTACAATAATATATATAATCAAATATCAATTAAAATTAAAAAATATAATATAAAATAGTGATATTTAACGTAAATATAGGAAAGTAAATAACAAAAAAAAAACAACAGCAAATACGATTATGTAAACAATTTTCCTAACCAAAATTAGTACAACAATATATCTAATTAAATACCGATTAAAGTTAAATAATGTAATATGCTATAGTCATATTTAACGTAAATAGAGGAGAAATAACACGGAGAACAAGAAAGAATACGATTATGTAAACAATTTTCCTTAACCAAATAACATCTTGAATCGAAAATACTTAAAGACATTAAATACATATATATTAAACCAATCTGTATTAGTTTAGAAATAATAAACAGAAAAGGAAACCCAATTTTTTTAGTCAACCCAAAACCCCAATTTTTCCATCCCCAGTAAACACCAAATTTTATTTCGTAAATTAAAAGTTATAATTTCTTTGTAACATATTCAAAATATTACAACTTTATCCCTATGTAAAAAAGTAAATTATGGCTAAATTTAATAATGACTTAAATAATTAAATAAATAAATTTTTCTTTTAAATGATTGCAATTCTATATAAGGAGAGATGTTAATAAAAAGAAGGTGAAAATAATAAATTGTTAACTTCACATCTCTCCCCCTCCCATACCCCACCCCCCATCCACCTATCACAAATTCATCTATATCCCTAAAATTTGCCATTGCGTCTCTCATCTCACATATATTACTGAAAAATTATATCCACTTTTTGTTAATAATTTTTTTTATCAAACGACAAATCAACTGCATTCACAATAATATAATAGACGACACTACACAAACGTCGAAAGCTCAACTCAAACTTTAATAGTAGTTCTATCTCTTAACTTATAACAAAGATTATTACAATCAATTAAAGGAAAAAAACATCACCTAATAGACTTTATCTTCTTAATATATGTACAGAGTAATCTCATTTCACCCCTAAAATATTTCATATCTCTTCCACACTTAATCAATTATACATACATAATTATCTTAATCATTTGAAAAGAAAAATATATTATGTATAAATTTAATAGTGACTTAAATAAATAAATAAGTAAATATTTTTTTTTTCGAATGATTGAAACTATATATGTAGATATATTTAATTTCAACTCTATATATATGTATATATATATATATGTATATATATATATATGTATATATATATGTATATATATATGTATATACATATATGTATATATATATATATATGTATATATATATATATGTATATATATATATATGTATATATATATATATATGTATATATATATATATGTATATATATATATATATATATATATATATATATATATATGTCACAATTCCGAAAAACATCCATCCATCAATATAACAACCAAATAATTAATTTTGTAAATAAAGTTTATTACAATCAATTAAAGAAAAAAAAAACATCACCTAATAGACTTTATCTTCATAATATATGTACAGAGTAATCACATTTCACCCCTAAAATATTTCATATCTCTTTCCCATTTAATCAATTATACATACATAATTATCTTAATCATTTGAAAAGAAAAATATATTATGTATAAATCTAATAGTGACTTAAATAAATAAATAAGTAAATATTTTTTTATTTCGAAAGATTAAAACTCTATATGTAGAGATATTTAATTTCAACTCTATATATATATGTCACAATTCAGAAAAACATCCTTCCATAAATATAACGATCAAATAATTAATTTTGTAAACAAAAAAATAAATATCATTTATTAGTATACGAACAATAGTAATAATAAATAAATATCATATTTGTTTACATTAACTCATCATGAACATAATTATAATATTCATTTCCAATTGAGTAACTCTTGTGAAAAACTAGTTTTTTTTCAAAATGTTATTAAAAAACTAGTTTTCAGAACAGTTCATCACTCTTATTAGTTAGTCTTAGTGCTTTAAAACTAGTTTTTTTCTTATGTTTCGAAAAAAATTAGTTTTTTTCAAGATTTTGGCATTCCAATTTAACTTATTTAATTTTGAGAAGAAAAATCAAAATCTTAGAAAAACTAACAATTGTGTTAAATAATGAAAAAAAAAATCCCAAACAATTCACTCCCTCATCAAACCCAACCCACTTCTTCCTCTCCCTCTTTCAAAATATCAATTCATACTATCTTTATTTTTTAGAATATTGACATGTATTTCAAAGAAGAGGATTTCTTTTTTGTTTCCAAATCGAATGAAAGTAGTCTCTATTTTTGGAGGAAACTTTTTTATGATTTTTGGTGAAAAAAAATTAAAAAAAAAATAATTTATTATAAAATATTTGATTTATATTCAAAAAAGAGAATTTTTTTTAAAAATAAATATCATATTTGTTTACATTAACTCATCATGAACAAAATTATAATATTCTTTTTCAATTTAACTTATTTAGTTTTGAGAAGAAAAACCAAAATTCAGAAATAACTAACAATGTGTTAAATGAAATTTTTTTTCCCAAACACTACACTCCCTCATCAAACCCAACCCACTTCTTCCTCTCCCTCTTTCAAACTACCAATTTATACTACATTTATTTTTTAGAATATTTACATGCACTTCAAAGAAGAGGATTTTTTTTTTTTGTCTGAATCAAATGAAAGTAGTATCTATTTTTGGAGGAAATTTTTTAATGATTTTAGGTGGAAATTTTTTTTTTTTTAAATTATTATAAAATATTTGATTTATATTCAAGAAAGAGGATTTTTTTTTTCTGTGTCCAAATCAAATGAAATTAGTCTCTTTTTGTAGAGAAAAAAAAATTATGAATTTTGGTGTAAAATTTTTTTTTAGATTAATTTATTATAAAATAATTGAGGTCAAAGAATTTGGGGGAATTTTTTTTTTCGTAAATTAAGGCATCCAACAAAAGCACTTGATGTTGATTTCAATGTCTAATATCTACATTTATGCCACGAACGTAAATGACTAAAATACACTTAACAAATTTTCATACTTAACCACTTGATGTTGACATTTTTTAGCGTCAAATTTCCATTTTGGCCACTTTCTTGCTTTTAATATAGTATAGATGTTGAAAAAAATCTTATTTGAGCACAAGAGAAAGAATTTTAAAAAATTGAAATAAAATTTACAGTATAAATTGAACACCGAGAAAATCGTATGTTTATCATTTTGATCCACTTGTGTCTAAAGCCGTATTAGAAACTCTCCTAACTATTTCTCCACTTCTCTATGAGTGTTCTATGCTTTAAGGGATATTAGTCTCCCAAGATGAACCGACAAACCGGATGCAACTACACACTTGAGCATTACGGCGAATTGAATCTTTGCTTGGAGATTATCACCAATAGGAACTTCAAAGGAGATCAAGAAGGGATTTTTGGATTCGGAGAGATTCTGGAGGTTATAACACTAAAGAATTTTCTATGAAATTTTCTTCTTCTCTTCTAACTCCAACAAGAATAAACAACAAAAAATAAAAAGACTTGTAAAAAAGTTAGGATTCATGGACATTAACCTTGAATCATTAACCTCCACATCATGACTTTGGTTGTTACATACTCTCAACTTTACTAGAGAATTTACTCCAAGAATAAAGGGTAGTTCAATATGACAATTAACCCAATTATTATTGTAACAATCCAAATTTAAAGTCACTAAATTCCTTTATTGAATTGTAATTTGAGGTTAATTGTACACAAAATCAAAGATCACACCTTGGATTCCAATTTAACTAGAGAACAACAATTTCTCATTCACATTATTGCACAATGTTTCCAACAATCTCCCAAATGAATTGAAATTCACTCGAGAAAAGTTGGTGATAAAGTTCGGCAAAAAAAACCTGCATACCACTACAAGGAAAAACGCTTTTAGCTACAGCAAATTTCGTAGCTAAAATGAAGATTCCGTAGCTAAACCGCGTTTAGAGACGAATTTGTTCTGTAGCTATTCTGTAGGTGCAGGTTCGTCGCTAAATTGTTCGTCGCAAAATTAGGCGTCGCTGTTTTGTAGCTGTTTTAGGGATGGGCATGTCCGTCTCTAATTTAGAGACAGATATGTACGTCACCAATTTAGAGACAGATATGTACGGCGACGGATTAGCGACGAATTTTCCTTCTCTATTTAAATGGTCGTTTTATTTTCAAACCTATTTAGTGACGGATATTTCCATCGCTAAATATATATATATATATATATATATATATATATATATATATATATATATATATATATATATATATATATATATATATATATATATATAATTTTCAAATCAGTCCCTTAACTTTTCTTATTTTCAAAACAGTCCCTTAAACTTTCTTATTCTCAAATCAATCCCTTAACTTTTCTTATTTTCAAATCAGTCCATTAACTTTTATTAATCATAAATCAGTCCTTGATATTTCATAGTTACACTTTGCATCCCTAAACTTCTTTTATACTCAAATCAGTCCAAACAAACTTCCTCCATTAAAAAATTAACACGAGTTAAATATTTAACGAACTTCTTCAAAATTAAATCCAATTTCATCTTCAATAAAACCCATTTTCAACACAAATCAAACAAAAGTTTGTACAAATCGAAATGAAACCCAAAATATAGGAACAAATTCAGCCTTGATTTGAAGAAATCGAGGTAAAGGGCGAAACCCAGATCAAGATGAAGTCTAGAATTGTTTGAAGAAATCGTCATTTTCGACAGACTATCGTCTCAGATTTCTCCTCCGCCGCAGACTATCGCCTCAAATTACCCTGTTCGTTGTAATCAAAACAAAAAAAAACTCAACAAGGTTGAACACACACTCACGCACACACATAAACGAAACCAGATCCGGATTTGATTTAGATCTTGAGAGAGAGACTTACAAAAGGGAGAGCGGTAGAGCAGCGGCGTAATTAAGGAGCGGAGGGTGAGTGGGGGACGGCGGCATATTGTGAGTGGCGTATTGTGAGGAAAACAGAGAGGGAGAGGGAGGCGTATTGTGAGTGACGGAGGGTGAAGAAAATGGAGAAAGTGAGAGTGATGGAGGGCGAAGGGTGACGGTGATGGCGGCTTAAAGTGCAGTGAGAGTAGGGAATGGGGAGGCTGTTTGTGTTTGATGTGTTTGTTGCTGCTGGGGAGGCTGTTTGTGTTTGTCGTTGTCGTTGCAGAAATAGAGAGAGAAATAGAGAGAGAATTAGGGTTAAATGGGAGGAATAGAGGAAAGGGAAGAGGTTCTGTTTGAATTAATATGGACCGTTGGATTTAATGTAATGAACGGTTAGATGTTGCTTTGCTCATGATCCGCGTGAAATTTTGGTATCCAATCAAACAATGCCACATCACATATTTATATTTGTTTCACACTATACTATATGCTAGTTAAAATATTTACGCCTAATATCAAGAATAATAATATTTATTATCAATAATTTTTATTAATGAATTATTAATTATATAATTGATTAATTAATTAATATTAGTATTAATTATATAAACAGTATAATATTAATAATATTTCTAATAATAACTAATAATTTTTATTTTGTTTATTGAATAGGAAAAAATATTTTAGACTTTTTTTATTACTGAAATTTACAAAAAGTTATCTAAAATATTTACATGCTTTTATTTGATTTACCCCAAATTTTAGTTAAAAGAGGGACGGACTAACCTATATTTATTTTTTATTTTTTAAAAAAATATTTATTGACTAAAAATAATATTTTAGACTTTGTTAATTAGTGATTTTTTTTAGAAAAAGTTATAGAAAAAATATAGAAAAAAAACTAAACCAATTAAAGTATATAGAAGAAAAGTCAAAAGAGGGACGGACTACCCTATATTTATTTTTTATTTTTATTTTAAATTTTTTATTGACTAGAAAATAATATTTTAGCCTTTGTAAATTAGTGATTTTTTTTAGAAAAAGGTATATAAAAAAAGATAGAAAAAAAAACTAAACAAATGAAAGTATATAGAAGAAAAGTCAAAAGAGGGACGGACTACCCTATATTTATTTTTTATTTTTATAAAAAAATTTAATTGACTAGAAAATAATATTTTAGACTTTATTATTTAGTGTTTTTTTTTTAGAAAAAGTTATATAAAAAAAGATAGAAAAAAACTAAACAAATGAAAGTATATAGAAGAAAAGTCAAAAAGGGACGGACTACCCTACATTTATTTATTTGTTTATTTTTTTTTTTTATTTTAGACTTTGTTAATTAGTGATTTTTTTTAGAAAAAGTTATATAAAATAGGGTTTAGGGTAAATGATATAGGGTTTAGGGTATAGAGTGAGGTTTAGACTTTAGAGTGAGGTATATTTATTTTTTATTTTCTTTTAATTTTTTATTGACTAGAAAATAATATTTTAGCCTTTGTTAATTAGTTATTTTTTTTAGAAAAAGTTATATAAAAAAAGATAGAAAAAAACTAAACAAATGAAAGTATATAGAAAAAAAGTCAAAAGAAGGACGGACTACCCTATATTTATTTTTTATTTTTTAAAAAAATATTTATTGACTAGAAAATAATATTTTAGCCTTTGTTAATTAGTGATTTTTTTTAGAAAAAGTTATATAAAAAAAGATAGAAAAAAACTAAACAAATGAAAGTATATAGAAAAAAAGTCAAAAGAGGGACGGACAACCCTATATTTATTTTTAAATTTTTTTTTTAATTTTTTATTGACTATAAAATAATATTTTAGACTTTGTTAATTAGTGATTTTTTTTACAAAAAAATATAAAAAAAAAGATAGAAAAAAACTAAACAAATGAAAGTATATGGAAGAAAAGTCAAAAAAGGGACGGACTACTCTAAACCCTATACACTAAACCTTATACCCTATACCTTATACCCTATACCATAAACCCTAAGCCATACACATTATACCCTAAACCCTAAACCCTAAAAAAATACCCTATACCCTGAACTCTAAACCCTAAGCCTTAAACCCTATATCATATATAATATACCTATACATTATACCTTATACCCTAAACCCTAAACCCTAAAAAAAACCCTAAACCCTAAACCCTAACCCCTAAGCCCTAAATCCTAAACCCTAACTCATATACCCTAAACCTTATACCTTATACCTTATACCATAAACCATTTATCATAACCCTAAACCTCATATACCCTAAACCCTAAATCTCATATACCCTCATACCCTAAACCCTAAGTCATATACCTATACCTTATCCCTTATACCTTATACCCTATACCCTATACCCTATACCTTATACCCTAAACCTAAGCCCTAAGCCCTACACATTATACCCTAAACCCTAAAAAAGTACCCTATACCCTAAGCCCTAAACCCTAAACCATAAATCATATATACATATACATTATACCTTATACCCTATACCCTAAATCTTATACCCTATACCCTAAACCCTAAACCCTAAACCCTAAACCCTAAACCCTAAGCCCTAAACCCTATACATGGGAACAAACATGCAAGCAGAGATTTTTGCTCTTAGAGACGGCTTAAAGTTGTGTCGGGATCGAGGTCTTCTTTCGGTGTTGGTTTTGTCGGATTCTCTAGTAGCTGTGAGTATAGTGCAAGGAAAATTTCAAATTCCTTGGCAATATATTTATGAGCTTAATGAGTGCATTTATATGGCTAGAGGGTTTGGCATGCGTCAAGTGTTAAGGGAGGCAAATGGGGTTGCGGACAGACTTGCAGCTGAAGCTCATATTCACCGCGGACAATAGGTTTATTCTTCGGCTCAAGATTTACCTAGGGATGTTCTTAATGCTCTTCGATTCGATGAAAGTGGGTGTTATGCGCTTCAGGGATGATGTTTTGAGGTATTTATGTTGTTGGGGTCGAATGGGTTTCATTGTTTTGGCTTGGATTTGGTTTGTCAAAGATTGGCAAGGCATCAAATGGGTTTTAAGTTGCTGCAGATTCATGTTGCTGGTGTTTATTTTCTCTGCAACGGCTGGTTCCACCGTGCGACAGACTTGGCCAAGATGGGTTTTGGTTTCAGTCATGTTGGGCATGAGTCGTGACAGAAGGGACGAATCGTCCCTCTTGTTCTTCCTTCTGTTTCATTCGTTCCAGTGTAGGGGACGACTTAGGCAAACAGTGAACGAGTCATTCTATTTCTCTTGGGATTTTCTGGATTATTGGAGCGTCCGCTCCAAGTGGGTGGGAGCGTCCGCTCCAAAGGCGTTTTGGGTTGTTTGTTTTTGGCCTTGGGTAAGGCCATTTGCTGGGTTGTTTGGTTCTGTTTGGCCTGCATGGAGGAAGCAGTTTGGGGCCAAGCTCGGCCTACTGCTTTGGGTGTGGCCTGGGTCATTTTGGGATAACATTCGTTCGTATTTTAATTACGTTGGATTTAGAGTTGGGCTAATACCCGCTCAATGATGTAATATTTTTCTTTCTTTAATAAAAGCTCCCAGGTGTCGTCCTGGTTCCTAAAAAAAAACCTAAACCCTAAACCCTAAGTCCTAAACCCTAAATCCTACACCCTAAACCATAACCCATATACCCTAAACCTTATACCTTATACCTTATACCATAAACCATTTATCATAACCCTAAACCTCATATACCCTAAACCCTAAATCTCATATACCCTCATCCCTAAACCCTAAGTCATATACCTATACCTTATCCCTTATACCCTAAACCTCGTATACCCTTAGACCCTCATACCCTAAACCCTAAACATCATAACATTAAACCTCATATACCCTAAACCCTAAATCTCATATACCCTCATACCCTAAACCTTATATACCATCATACCCTAAACCTCGTATACCCTCATACCCCAAATCCTAAACCTCATATACCCTCATACCCTAAACAAATGAGAGTATATAGAAGAAAAGTCAAAAGAGGGACGGACTACCCTATGTTTATTTTTTATTTATTTTTTAATTTTTTATTGACTAGAAAATAATATTTTAGCCTTTGTTAATTAGTAATTTTTTTTAGAAAAATTTATATAAAAAAGATAGAAAAAAAAAACTAAACAAATGAAAGTATATAGAAGAAAAGTCAAAAGAGGGACGGACTACCCTATTTTTATTTTTTATTTTTTTAAAATTTTTTATTGACTAGAAAATAATATTTTAGCCTTTTTTAATTAGTGGTTTTTTTTTAGAAAAAGTTATATAAAAAAAGATAGAAAAAAACTAAACAAATGAAAGTATATAGAAGAAAAGTCAAAAGAGAGATGGACTACCCTATATTTATTTTTTATTATTTTAAAAAAAATTATTGAATAAAAAATAATATTTTAGCCTTTGTTAATTAGTGATTTTTTTTAGAAAAAGTTATATAAAAAAAGATAGAAAAAAACTGAACAAATGAAAGTATATAGAAGAAAAGTTAAAAGGGGGACGGACTATCCTATATTTATTTTTTATTTTTTTAAAAAAAAATTATTGACTAGAAAATAATATTTTAGCCTTTGTTAATTAGTGATTTTTTTTTGAAAAAAAATTATATAAAAAAAAAGATAGAAAAAAACTAAACAAATGAAAGTATATAGAAGAAAAGCCAAAAGAGGGACGGACTACCATAGATTTATTTTTTATTTTTTTAAAAAAAATTTATTGACTAGAAAATAATATTTTAGCCTTTGTTAATTAGTGGTTTTTTTTAGAATAAGTTATATAAAAAAAAGATAGAAAAAAAACTAAACAAATTGAATCTGTCACTAAATTATAGATGAATTCAAAAATCTGTCTCTGAATTAGAGATGGATTAAAATCTGTCTCTAATTTAGAGACAGATTCAACATTTGTCTCTAAAGTTTAGAGACGAATTCTGAATCTGTCTCTAATTTAGAGACGGATTCTGAATATGTCTCTAATTTAGAGACAGATACAAAACCCGTCTCTAAAATTTAGAGACGGATGTTGAATCTGTCTCTAATTTAGAGACGAATTCTGAATTCGTCTCTAATTTTTGGGTCTGTCTCTAATCTGTCTCCAAATTAGCTACAGACTCCCTTCGTCTTTAATTTTTCATCTCTATTTTCGATTTTCGTTGTAGTGTACGATAGGTATGAGAATGCCCTTTGAACCTTCGCTCATACAAGAAAATTTACTCTACTCACAAGTCGATATACGAGATGTCCTTGAAATGTTATGTTTTTTGTGTAGATAAGCATACGCTTGACAAAAGTATCATCCTAATAGTGTCAGCCCTAGATCAGGGCAGGTACAAAGAAGCTTGTCAGAAGGGTAGTGAAAAATCTACAACCTCCGTTGGTCAAGGGATTAACTAATATATGTTGGGACCGCGACCATCCCCACCACTCCACATTAGTATGATATTGTCCGCTTTGGGCCCAGCCCGCACGGATTTGCTCTTAGGTCAACTCCCAAAAGGCCTCATACTAATGGAGTGGGTGGACACCTTTATATATTAGATAATTCTTCTTTTAATTGTCGATGTGGGACTTGGTTTGATACCCCAACAATCCTCCCCTCAAACCAAGGACCACCTCTAGCGAATCTTGTACCGCCGCTATTCACCACTTGCGGGACACGCCGCCTGATTTATCACCAATATCAGGAAGACTTTCGACACAAGGCACACACAGTGCTCCATTCGCGAGGTCACACCACTAGAGGAAATCCCACATTTCTTCCACACACGGTCCACTGCGTCACGCCCATCCACCAACCACGGCTCTGATACCAGTTGTTGGGACCGCGACCATCCCCACCACTCCACATTAGTATGATATTGTCCGCTTTGGGCCCAGCCCGCACGGATTTGCTCTTGGGTCAACTCCCAAAAGGTCTCATACTAATGGAGTGGGTGGACACCTTTATATATTAGATAATTCTTCTTTTAATTGTCGCTGTGGGACTTGGTTTGATACAAATCCGCAACAAGAGAAATCAAACAACACACACACGAAATAAAGACAAAACACACAATATTCCGTGGTTCGGCTAAAAGCCTATTCCACCCAAAATATAATTTCTAAATATTTCTTGATATTACAAGAATGGAGACACACTCTCTCTCAACACTCTTGAATATCCTCACCAATCGCATACAAGCATACAATTTTTCTCTCTAAATTGTAAACCTATGCTAACTTTCTCTCCAATTCTATCAAAACCCTAACTAGTGAAGCCTATTTATATAGGGAAGGCACACCCACTTTTCCCCTCTTCCTCACTCTCTCTCCTAAGGGGAGCCCCTCTTGGTACCACCAAGGCACACCCTCAATTACAAACCATATACCCTTTATATAGGCATATCAAAAACCTTTTCCTAATATTTTTAGGAATATCAGCTTTTCCTTCACCAATAATGACTCATAATTTCCACTCCTACTTGCATTAGGATACAATTTTCTTCTCCTAATTCAATAAGGAAATATGATCCTCCACATAATTTTCACAATCCAATTTGGAATAGAATTTGAGCCAAAATCCCAATAATATATATGTCAAAATGGAGGAGGATATTAAAGATCATTCGTTCATAGGTAGAGATAAAGCTCTAGAAAAGGATTTGGTGAGTGTATTGAAGAACACATCCATGATTCAAATTAGGAGTCATTTCATACTGATTTGGTATCGTGGGCGAGTTCTTTTAAAGAAGAGAAGAAAGACGAGGGTGAGTTAAACCAAATATTTGATGAATTTGTTTAGACAGAACCAATGGACAACACATCTCACATCAAGACCTTGGTGAAACTAATAGATGTGATTGACTCGATTGAAACAAAAATGTGTGGAGAGTGGGCATCACCAGAGTTTATAAATTATCAAAATACTGAAGTTATCATGAGTTCGATGAATAAAGACGATGGTATAATTCTTTATTTTGTAGAAGTCATCCTATATCCAATAGTGACGTAGAATCTAATTTATTCCAAATATATTTTCAAGTGCCATGATCGTCTTCAAATTTCAATCATATGAACTAGAGGACGGGCTGTTTTCAAGTGAGGGTGACGGGTGTAGGGCATATTATGAATAATCTTGATTTCAGTTTTAATTATTTTGATTTTAATTGCAATTTTCCGAATTAACATTAGGTACGTATTATTTTTATGTTTTTGAGTAGATTTAGCTATATATTGGTGTTTTAGAATTATATTTATTACTATATAGGCTATGATTAATTTTAGCAGGTTTTAACTTTTTTCCAAATTATAAATAGGGCAAATTGCAATTTTGGGCCCCAAAATGGAATTTCTCCTAAAATTAACATTTTTATATTGAATTACTAACAAAAGGTAATGTCGTGGATTGGGTTGCAAAAAATGAAATATTGGAAATTAATTTGCAAGAGTGGGTAAACATTGGGTAACTAAATTGCAATTCGCAAATAAGTAAATCTAAAATAAAAATGATACTACTTTCATTTCATCCCAAATATGTAGGGAAATTTTATTTATTTTTCTCAGTTCGATTGACTTTTGACTAGATATTTATGTAATTAAATTGTTTTCATCAAATGTAAAAGATTAATTAATGATTATATTTTTAGAGTAGGTCTTCGGAGAAACGCATTTCTCCATAAGTTATGAAAAAACGTATTTTTTCAAAACTTTTGGATATCAGTCTCAAAGGTTCTGGATATCCAGAACCCTTTGATCATGATATCTAGAAGTTATGTTAGAATGGGACCAACACATACCAACTTTCTGGTCATGGCCTTCATTTTTTTCTGGATATACTTTTCACTGTTTTCTGGATATACTTTTCACTGGTTTCTGGATATAGATTTGGGGTATGTGTTGATCCCATTCTAACATAACTTCTGGATATCATGAAAGGGTTCTAGATATCCAGAACCTTTGAGACTGATATCCAGAAGTAACCATGGGCCAAGGTCATAACTTCTGAATATCATGATCAAAGGGTTCTGGATATCATGATCAAAGGGTTCTGGATATCCAGAATCTTTGAGACTGATATCCAGAAGTAACCATGGTCCAAGGTCATGGTCAATACAAAATTTCTGGATATCCTTGCAAAAGATTCTGGATATCCAAAAATCCGTTTCTCCATAAATTATGAAGAAACGCGTTTCTCCCTAGATTTTGGCATATTTTTAATGGTGCATCAATGATAACCGAAATTGATTTCACACGAATAATTATTGTTACTTTACAAAAAATAAACTCTAAATTCGATAGCATTGAAAATATTAAATATAACACGTATGCTAGTATAATATTGAACTTTAAATAAAAAAAATAAGAATTTAATTAGCATAATTAAATTATAAAATATGTTATTGATGGACCAATAAAAATACCATCAATTAATACTTAATGATATTTATTATAATAATCATATATTCATAAGTATTTAGGAACATTAAATTAATCCTAACAATTAAAGTATGAAAAAAATGAGATAGAGTATTAGTGAGGCTGTTGACTTTTGTTCGATTGATCTAAGAAATAGGTAAAATGGATGGTCAACACACTTAATAATTTTAGGATTTTGTCAACTAAAGCAATTATTTTTTTGTTTAGCAAATGATAAAATTAATTGCATTCACAATTATAAAAGAGATGACCTTTCAGAAAGGTCGTAGACTCATCCTAAATATCAATAACGTTTACATCTATTAAAATACAACAATGATACTCCCGATCTAAATCTTGAGACGTTCGAATTTCACTCCAATTAAAACTTGGATACTGCCTCAATTCGACATTTAGGAAATCGCCCTCGAATAATATTTTGCTTTGAGCACTTGATATATACTAGAAAATCCAGTTTGACGAGAAAACGCCCGCCAAATGTCTCAAAATCCACGAAACAATCTTTGTCTATTAAGAACAATGATATCCACTTCATTGTTACATGATCTCAATTTACATTCTAATGATTTATAATTGGATTTTTTGACCAAAAGCATACAAAAACGAATATATTGCTATATCTATATTAATTTGGTTGTCAACTTAATTAAATTTTGACTTATTATTCATTAAATTTTAACTATTCGAATATCATATTTAAAAATTTGTACTACTTATACAATACATCATTAATATGTTTTAGAATTTTATTAGAATAACTAATATATCCATACAATCTCTATCAAAGTTTTATAAGTGTTAGATAAAATTTTACATGATCACAAAAGAATAAGGATTACAATATTATTGAAATAAAATATACAATACAAAAAAAGAGATTACAATATTATTTAAACTTGTTTTCTGACATTTGAATATCCCAAAAAATTCTAGTTTATTGTTTGTCAAATTGATACGAAGTCTTTAGAATGACAAACGGGGTATATAGGTAAGCAGCTAAGAGAGTAAAATTGAATGGAATCGGATAGGATAACAAAATATTTTTGAGTGCGTCTGGGGAGAAACGCGTTTCTTGGAGAAACGGGCTTGTTATGTCGCACGACATAAGTAGCCAGTTTCTGGATATCCTTTACAAAGCTTCTGGATATCCAGAAGCTTTGAAATGGATATCGAAAGTTTGTAAAGGATATCCGTAAAACCAAGTATTTTTCCTGATATCCTTTACAAAGCTGATATCCGTAGCTTTGAAATGGATATCCAGAAGCTTTGTAAAGGATATCCAGAAAAAATATTTGGTTTCTGGATATCCTTTCCAAAGCTTCTGGATATCCTTTCCAAAGCTTCTGGCTATTGGCTAGGTATGTCGCACGACAAAACAAGCCCCGTTTCTCCATGGGCGACGGAGAAACGCGTTTCTCCCCAGATTTTGTGAATATTTTTAGCAAATGATAAAATATAGTCGAGGGTGATTCAAAGTTGGTACCCATGCTTAAGAAAAGTTTTAAATTAGAGGTAAGGACCCAAGGACTCAACTTCTAAATTAATAACCCATTTTAACCAATTTGAAATGAAAATCTCAAATAAATCCACAGCTAACAGAGGGAAACAGATGTTAAGTTCCTAAAATCTCTCCGTAATATCACGTAATCAAATCGTAATCAAAAATTCAAAATTTCTTAAACTCAAACTTTCTCTCTCTACAATCAAGCGTCGATTGATTTTTTCTACCAGAACAAAACATCAATTCCGGCCAAAATCGAACCTAACTCCACGCGAGTGAAGTCATCGGCGAAGACATTGAAGCTCGACTCTGATAACCTCCGTTTTAGAGTTGTGTAATTCCCATTTTTTAGAGTTGGTCTTATAAAAAACTAGTTTTTTCTTAAGATAAGAAAAAACGTGTTTTTAAAATAAACGGTGACAATTTTGTAATTACTGGCAATCATGTTCAAAATAAACGGTGGCATTTTTGTAATTACTGGTTTCCCCGTTTATGCCAGTGTCTGTTTAACAAACTGCCAGTGTGATAAAGTGCCAGTGCATGTATCACAAAATGCCAGTGAAAAAAGTGTCAGTACCAATTTAACAAAGTGCCAGTGTAAACTGGCACTGGCACTTTGTTAAACTGGCACTGACACTTTTATACGGGCACTTTTATATACATGAACCGGCACTCTTCACACTGGCACTCTGTTACACTAACACTGGCACTTTGCTACACTAATATTTTTACTGGCTCTCAAAAACACAAGCACTGGCATTCAAAAAAACATGGACTGGCATTCAAAATCACGTACACTGGCACTCAAATACACATACACTGGCACTCAAAAAACACTGATAATCATTTTTGCTGGCATTCAAAAAACATGAACTGGCATTCCAAAAAACATGTACTGGCATTCATAAAAATGTGAACTGGCATTCAAAATCAGTACTCATTATTGGTGGCATTCAAAAAAACATTAACTGGCATTCATGAAAACGTGTACTGGCATTCAAAATCAATTAGACTGGCATTTCAAAATCAAACTATCCTCAAATTCCCAAACAAAAAAACCAAATCATCTCAATTGAATTGGAATTGGAATTGATCTCTCCGACCTTCGGCCTGTTCCCGAACAAATGCAATTCCAATCACAAACACCAAACACGGTGAGGGGCGATTTGCGTATAGAGAGAGAGACTCTCTCTCTCTAAAACCGTTTAGTGAGAGAGAGGGCTGTAGAGAGAGAGGCCAGGTGAAGGCAAGGGAGACCGCCGGCGAATAGGTTTAGCGAGGGAGGGGCGGTGAAGACGCCATTGTTGTCGTTGGAGCCCTAAGACGATTCAGGGAGAGCTCCCTGTTATTGCGGTTGTTGTTGTTTCGGTTTAGGAGGGAGAACTTTAAATGGTCCTATAACAAGTGCTATAGGACTTGGCAACATCATATACAAAGCTTTAAGACCTTTTAATGGTCCTATAGCAAGTGATATAAGACCTGCTCTATTATGCATTTCATTGTATGTCCATTTGTTTTGCCTATGATTTTATAAAGGGGATGTACTAGTTTGCACTAAATTATATAAAATCAATCAAAATAATAATTCGGATGTAATACCTTTTTTTCTTATTGATTGAATTGGATGAAAGGACTGCAAGTTCGAAATACTCCACAGATTCTTCAATTTTGGATTATTCTTAGTGGAAAATTGAGATCCGCAAGGAACGCCGTAAATTTTGCGGCCAAAAATAACTACCCAGACGGAAGTTAACGGCATGTTAACAAAGGATTTTAATTTGGAATAACAAAAATGGAATCTAGCCTCCAATCAGAGATTAAGTTACTTAAAGAGGAGCTAAATATGAAGATGAATTTAATGAGAGACAGTCTAACTACAAAGTTAGATTGTCTAACTGATGAAATGAATGATAGATTTGAAAACCTCAAGGAAGGATTTAACAGCAAGCTCAGCGTCAAATTACAAGAGCTGGATAACTCCTTGAGGGGGAGCTTTGCTGAAATTGAGGCCAACATTCAAGAAGCCCAAAACGCACATTCAGAAGCAATACAAGACCAAATTCACACCTTCTACAATACTCTCAACTCCTCCATTCACCTTCAAATTAATGAACTCAAGAAAGATACTGTAGCCAACACTAGAGCAGTTGGTGCCAACAATGCAACTACAACTCATACCGTCAATGCCTTAGGAATTATATGGTAAGTGCCCCTTCTTATTTTTCACGTTTCTTATCTTTCTTCACACTTGCTTCTTAGTTTATGTAGATACTTATTTTTGTGAATTTTTTTTGTTGTAGTTTATTAGATTGTAATTTTTTTTTCATTGTTTTCATTTTATCTATTTATTTTAACTTTTCTGAATATCTCACTTTTACATCTTTTGTATCTTTTCTTTATTAATGACTTTATATGACGAAGATAACTGATTTCAAATTATTTGAAATTAAAAAATTGTTGTTGTTGTTGTCATTATTATTCATTCATCAATGTAATTAGTCTGAGTGTATCACCCTCACCCTGAATTTGATTTTGAGTTTTGTGTAATGCAATAGATCTTTAATTTTTCACAATTGAATAATGTAGTCGATAAACCACGATCAAATAACATTTATACCCTGATCAAACAAACTACCGAAATTCCACTAGATCCAAAAGTTCTTGGAAGTTGGCACCAAATCCAACCGCCCTCTCCTTCCCTCTCGATACCGTTAATACAAAAAGCAGCAGAAAACTCACATGCTTTCCCCTCTCCTTCTACCTCTACTGCACTTTTAAACCTATCACATTAATCTTTCCATTCCTACTTTCACAAGAATCCCACTTATACCCCTATCACCTCTCTCTTTCTCTTCTACCATGTCCTCCAACAGTTCTCCTTAAATCCCCTCCTTTCATCATCCCAAACCCACAAACTCAAATCTTCAATCATGGCAGCTCACGACGATTCCGACGATCAAGAATCCAAGAAACTCCATTACCCACTTGACCCAAACTCCTACCACCTTCTAGACGAAATTGGCCGTGGCCTCAACGCCGTCGTCTACAAAGCCGCCTGTATTCCGCTCGACTCCACTCCGGTAGCCATCAAATCCATAGACCTCGACCGCTCCCGAGCCGATCTCGAAAACGTCCGCCGTGAAGCAAAGACAATGTCACTTCTCTCCCACCCAAACATCCTCAGAGCCCACTGCTCCTTCACAGTCGACCGGCGGCTCTGGGTAGTCATGCCTTTCATGTCCGCCGGATCTTTCCAGTCCATAATCTCTTCTGCTTTCCCCTCCGGCCTCCCTGAGCCCTGCATTGCTGTCATTCTTAAGGAAGCTTTAATGGGTTTATCCTACCTTCATGATCAAGGCCATCTTCATAGAGATATTAAGTCCGGAAACATTTTGATCGACTCGAATGGGTCGATTAAGTTGGCGGATTTCGGTGTTTCGGCTTCCGTATACGAGTCGATTAACCCCAGTTGTTTCATGCTTAATGATGTTGCTGGAACGCCGTATTGGATGGCGCCTGAGGTTATTCATTCGCATACAGGGTATAGTTACAAAGCTGATATTTGGTCATTTGGTATTACTGCACTTGAGCTGGCTCATGGAAGACCTCCATTGTCACACCTTCCGTTTTCCAAGTCTATACTGATGAAAATTACTAAACGATTTCGGTTTTCAGATTATCAAAAAAGTGGGGACAGTTCTAAAAATAGAAAATTTTCGAAGGCGTTCAAGGATATGGTGAGACTGTGTTTAGATCAAGATCCATCCAAAAGGCCAAGTGCGGAAAAACTATTAAAGCATCCATTTTTCAAGAACTGTAAAAGTTCAGATCTTTTGGTAAAGAATGTGCTGCAAGGTTTGCCTTCTGTTGAGCAAAGATTTAGGGAAGTGAAGCTGCAAAGACTCGGGTCAATGAGTAAAAGTGACGACGGAGATATTGAGGAAGGGGTTTCATTAGAGAGTAATGTGAAGGAAAGGAGGATAAGTGGATGGAACTTTAACTTGGAAGGTTTTGAATTGGATCCTGTTTATCCAAGTGATAAGAGTGGGGAATTGGATGATATTGTGAAACAAGTTCGGTTTGGGGGTGAATGTGTAATTTTGGAAAAGGCGGGGGAGTCGGATGCATCTACCTCTAGTTCACCTAGTCAAGGTGCGTGTAGAAATGAGATCAGTGGGGGTGGTGGTGGTGGTGGTATTGATAAAGAGAGGATGATGGGGAGTTTGATGGCTTTGAAGAAGAGTATGGATGATCAAAGGGAGAATGTTACGAGTATTATAAGCTTGGTGGGAGGGGAGGGAGGAGGGGGTTTTGAGGTTATGAGTAGAGAAGAACAGTTTATTCAAGTTATTGAGAAGTTGAAAATGGAGTTGGAGATTGAGAAAAGGAAAAATTCAGATTTGATGTTGGAGTTGGAGTTTCTCAAGTTGCAGGTTACTAGTGGTTCTGAATGATTTATTTCAGTTCAGTCAAAGAGATGATTATCCAAATTTATTCTTGAACAAAACAGAAAAGAGATATGAAGTATTTACCTTTTCGAATTATTTATTTATGTATTTAATAATTAGGATAATTAGGAGTTAAGATCTTTTGTACTATATTGTACCCATTATGTACCACTTATAATTTTGCTCAAAATTCAAAATTAATAGGACTTATCGTGAAGTCATTCAAAAACATGAGACCCTAAACCGCTTAATCATAGTAGTGATATGTATATGTGGTATAAAGGGCACGTGATGCAGTACACAAAGTAGTATAGCTAGTCTAGACTGCATAATTCAAAACATGGAAATAAAACACAGTTATTACTAACTCCATTATATAATAAATGTTAATAAATACTCCCTCCGTCCCTGAAAGATTGTCCCATTTGTCATTTTGACTTGTCCCAAAAAGTATGTCCCATTTTTAAACTTAGGCATGAATGTTAGTGCAAATCTACTAAGGTACAAGAAGGTGAAGCTCTTCCTTAATAATTGAAAAATGTACAACAAGACAATCTTTTAGGGACGGAGGGAGTAAATGTTGGCAATTTCTTTCTTGATTTGTCCTAAAACAACTATCAAGTTCTAAATATGGAAACTATCATATCATTATACAAACATATTCGAACAAGTATTGTGCATTCCATTCCTTAGAAATATTGACAAGTTACAATATCACATTTATTTTGAAACCGAAGAATTACTTGTTAAAATATATACAACCAAAAAAAAAGACTGATCTTTCCTAGTATGATTTTACAAAATATTCAAGTAATCATACACTTACACATTAAAAAGGAAAAACAAAACAAAAAAGGATCCTCAGTACAAATAATCCATGACTCACTCAGAGTCTGACTAGGTAACATTTTCTTTCAAGTATCAACAAATCAAACTCAACAATGCCTTCACCACCTTAGGATGATAACTAATCAAGTTGTTTTGTCCAATCAAAAGGTTGCCAATCTTGCAGAAAACTTTTAACAGCTTGTTTCTGTGTCTCTACAGACTCGTGCTTCCTACGACGATGCATGTCTTCTGCAGGCAGCTTAAGCATTCCTCTTATCACATTAAGCCCAAAGTTGTTTGGGAACTGTGATTCATCGTCAATGACATGAACAAACCCTTTCTTTAGTCCAAACTCTACGTGGAAGTAGGGAAAGTCTTTTGGAATCGAGCCTCGCAAGCCTTTCTCACTTGTGTCTATTAGCTTCTTGGCATTGTGTTGGCTCCACTCTGATTCAGCTTCGTCGATTGCCTGTAAAAAATAGTTGTGTATAATCTTGTTAAGATCTTGGTCAAATAATAAACAAACACCAACATCATGCAAAATGGAAGAGAGAGAGAGAGAGAGAGAGAGAGAGAGAGAGAGAGAGAGAGAGAGAGAGAGAAAGAGAGACGCGCGCACACACACACACATGGAGAGAGAGAGAGAGAGAAATCTGTACATCTTCAACTTGACATCAAGTCTCAAAGACTTCCAGGCGAGGTAGTGCAAGAAGACAATACCAAAGAAAGACCTAAAGTAGCTATGTAACATGTACCAATAAAGATGAACAAGGTTTTAATACGAAAGAACTTCTGGAAATAAGTGATTGCCAATTGAGGTCCATAAGTCAGCTACACACACTGAAACACAGCCAATTCCAGTGCATCAATACAGGGAATTTAAGGGGGACTACATTCCTTAACATCAGTGGTGCTCTTTCTTGTTTTATGCATATTATACTCCCCTCATCACAATAGAATTTTAACAAATGGCTAAACAAGCAAACCAAGAGAATGCTTTGAAAATAGACTAATTCCCTCAATTGCTTCGTCAAAACAAACAGAATTCAAACTAAGAAGCAATATTTCTTATCATACTAGGTGGGAAATCAAGGTTAGTTTGGTCAATTTGTTGAAAAAAAAATGTTTCCTGAAATGGGACAGCCCAAAAAGGAATAAACACATCTTCTATTGTGATGGAGGGAGTATTTTTTATTCATATGAACTGGTCTCATACAGAATATTCTACATTAGTTTCTTGTTTATCAAGTAACGCATCAACTTTCAGGAACATTCTTTCAAGAAGCAAAAAACATAAAATACTACTCCCTCCCGTCCCTAGATGAATGTCCAAATTTCATTTTAAGGGACACTCCGAAAATATGTGCTCTTTATACATTTTAATGGCCAAGATGCATAAATATTATTGTTATCCACTTTCTAAACATTTAGTTTTACGATAATAAAATGAATAGCGAAAAAAAAATGGGTAAAAAATGTTTAGGACAAAGGTTTTTTACAAAATAGGCATTCATTTTGGGACAAAAGTTTCTTGAATTCGGGCATTCATTTAGGGAAAGAGGGAGTAATTAAAATATCTGTGGGCAAAGCAGTACCTTTTTAAAGTAAAGGGGTGCCTGTCTTGCAATTCCTTGTGGCAAAGGGATGCACTCGACCAAACAATGGCGTCTTTGTTGTGCCAATCCCATAACGGTTTCAATGAATACAAGATCCTTCTCTTGCTTTGCAAACATCATAATAAGACACTTCTTAAAATTCCGGATCTCATCCCACACATTATTATCAACGGCCCTTGTGGATGATTCGTGCTGCATAGACATACAAGACTTTAAATACAGAAATGCATAGAGTACTACTGTAAGATAACAGCATAAGAAATCAACTGCTACAAAATGTTTAAATTGATGTTTTGCAACTCACATGCATAGGCAATATGCAACAATGACCTTGCACCACCGGCTGCCACTGGGGTAACATAAGATAGGTAAAATTGGCAATTGCAACAACAAGATGCCGTGGTCTATTAGAGTTCTCGAAGCAAAAGTTGCAGCGTTCTTGTTGAGTTAAGATACGTGTTCCAGCAAAAGGTTTCTGTGTTGACTGGGAATCATTTCCCCCTTTTTTCCGTGTCTTTCTACTTGGTCCCTCATCAAAATCATATTCGTCGTCCGCCTGACCAGAAAAACTACTCGTAAATCGTTTGTTTTGGACTATTGTTTGAGCAAGATGCATATCAGCATCCTCTTCTTTCCTCTTTTGCTGTTGTACAGCTAAGCCTTGTGGGGCATATCTGGGAAACAATAACATATTACTGAGAAATAACTAAAATGATAGGCCCACTTGAAAATAGGGAACTATACAATTAAACCAATAAAAAGTTGGGAAATATGACGTTAAAGGGTGAAAAACGAACACGTAGAAGGGAAAAAAGAAGCAGCATATACATCAGGTTAAATTTTCAATTTATCGTTTACCGCCTAAAACTAGGTAGAGATCAGATGATAAATCACATACGAAGTAACATTTATAAGCAAGTGGCTAGACTGTGAAAAATGCGGTTAAAATAAGACTCTAAAAAAGAATTCAAATGGATTTTAAAAGAAATTTTAGGACAAGCATATGCACAGACGTCCTCTTTAACTTCTAAATTATTATGTACTTCCTCCAACCCAAAAAAAAAATGCCTTGGACAAATCAAACTTTTTAAGAAAGTAGCCTTGCTTTTACTTTCATGAAAGTGCACTACAGTTGTTTCCCTTTCAAAAATGCAAAGTCCTCAATGGGACAGACGGAAATGAAAAGTGCAGCATTTTTCTTGTATAATACGGAATAAATGCTACTCTCCAATTTAGAATTCAGCCCATCCACTCGATAAATATAATATTTTCAGGCATAAAAAATACCTGCTTGTGTTTCCGTGACCATGTGGTCTGCTCGATTCTCCCCCTGAATTGTTCATACCTTTATTTTCCTCGGCTTCTTTCTGATAAGAAAACCAAATATAAGGAAGTTTTTATTAACAGAATCAAAATTTGGGGCAATTGAAATTTACGGAATTCAACCCACGAAGCCACCATAATATAAAAAACAAGCTAGAGCAATTCAGAAGAAAGAAAAATAAAGTATACAAAAAGTTTCTAAACCGTGAAACTAAGTATGATCTGATGCAAGTCTAAGAGTATGTTACTCGTACATGTCAAAATAGACTATAAGCTTACACAGATTCACAACAAAAATGGAACACAACTGAGGGGGGAACCTAAGCAGCAGTTGTCAACTGCTTATAATGGATTTCATCTATCACTAGTTATGGTGAAGATCTGTTTTTGAGATGCAGTACCTATATGGATTTTCCAAGCACCTCCACAGTTGTAACATATTTTACCATCTTTTAAGCAAGGGTAATGCTACAACCACAACATGGAAAGATTCAGCAGAAAATGATGTGACATCTGACATGGAAGCTTGTGGGCCCGCCACTTAATTCTTTCAATTATGATTGGTTAACTTTAACCTCATTTAGGCACTATTATGTGATTTCTTCGACCCTTAATTTTTATGTATGCATTGTTGCTTTTTGGAAAAAGGGAACTTAGTATTCCCCTTTTATTGGTACTTAAAAAGCAGCTTTATTAAAGCTAGATGGGATCTAGATCCAGCTTCAGTGGCGGCAGAGAAATTTCAGTAATAAGATTCTGCAATAGAGAAGTTGGATGTAAGTGGAGCCCCTGTAAGTGAGCAAGTACCCTTGCTCAAACAAAAAACATATAAGCAATTGTGACTATTTGCACAAAAACACAAAACATAGGAAGTGAATATTGATAAGCAAAAGGCAACTTGAGCTAGGAAAGAGGAGCCACGAAGTTATCAAAAAAAGTGATGTAAAGTTAGAGTTAGCTCTTACCAAAAGCTTTTCAGCTTCATCATGCTTCCCTTTCATACGTAGCTGCATAACTTTAGCAGCCAACTGGTTTGCACTCAGAGGCGGCCTTACAACTGCATTATCTTTGTCAGGTTTTTCTTGTTCCAATACATCCGAGTCCACTTTCCTCTCATGAGCCGAAGAGCTGACAGAAGGGCCAGAATCAACATTCTTCTGGTCTTTAAATCCATTCATGAAGCTTCCATCATTTGAAAACTTGTTTAAGCTGGACATTGCAGAAGATATAATGTCAGCATCCTCGGCAGACATGTTTTGACTTTTTCGCTTCCCCCAAGACAAAGAATCATGAAGTTTAGGCACTCTCATTTTAGGATGCTGGACAGATCGACCCTTCAGGCTTTCCTTGTCAATGTTCTGAAATTAGAAAAATGTACCATGTAAACAACGAATCAATGACTTTCATTATCTGTTTGCTTACAGAAAAAGATTAAGAAATCTGTTGAAATGCACGTTTAATATTCCATAAACTTCAGATACTCTTTGGTTGGAGACATCATTATCTAAGTACTAAAAGCTAGATGAATCAGATACTAAAACTGAAAATAATCCTTACATTTTGATCATCAGGAAGTGATCTTTGCTCCCCAGTCTGCCCCCTTATTCTATTCTTTATGGCATGAAGATGAGCATGGGAAGGAGCGGCAGAATTTGATGCCACGGAAACTGTGAGTTTACCCAGAGAACCCCACCTCTCTTCAACTACCTGTGAGTGTATAAGAAAATTACAATAACAATGAGCAAGGCTTGTTGCGTTTAATAATACAGAAGACATACCACATCAAGCTGACTCCTTTTCTATCCAAAAAATATAAGAGATACCTCATCAAGCTTTCTTCCTTCACGAGCAGCTTGCTCTTGAGCACGTTTTAAGGCTTTAAGTCTCCAACTTGCACCTCCATCGCCTATGACAGAAGTAGACAAAAGATGGTTCCTACCATCATCCTCCCTAGTTGCATCTTCAGGATAACCAGTCCCGTCGTCTTTCAAGTATGGATTTAACTCTCTGGTATTACCTTTCTTTACCTGAAAAAGAAAAAGCAACTAATAAGTAATCTCCAACTTCCCAACATGTTCTAGCATATGATAAGACCATTGAAAAAGTAAGCATTAATAAGCATATGGTGGATAAGTGGAAGGATTCTAATCCAAACCTCAGAAGTTATAGAACTGAAAAACAAAAAAGTAATCCTAAATAACTGTGTCAATAGCTAGACATGAAGAGAAGAAACAACCTAATAAGTAGGAGATAAAATGAGAAGGGAAGATTCTAGAGGTAAACTTTTAAAGGGAAAAAGAATTAGGTGGAAAAAGGTAAAAAATTATGAAGGCCCTTTGTAGTAAAAAGTAGCCTTTACAGATGCAAAGTTCCACTACCTTCCAGCTTTCAGTGTTCAAGAGACTTTGTTCTATGATGGGATTGTGATAATTAGAAATAAAATGGCAGTTCCACGCCCTAACAAGTCAAGTCTCTAATGATGCCTAATGCACTATATGTGTAAGGTGATTAAAATGCTACAAGCTTTATCTACCGACAATTAAAGGCTAATTGAGTTATAGTCATATAACGACAATAACAAGGCCTAGGGTGTCCACAAACACTTCGGCCAGGCTTTAATAAAATTAATTAAAACATAATGCAAACTACACACAAACAGATAAAAATTTCTAGTAGCCTAAATATGTGATCAAATCCAAAAAGTTAAAAGAAAGGAATATTGATGCCACGACTTTGAGTCATTGGTAGCTTGCTGGCACTCAAGTAGAGATGAGGGGTTCTCCATCTCTCTGAGTCCCAGTAGAGTGTCCATACTTTGACATAGAGATACTACATAGTGCCCCATATTAAGTAAATTAACCTTAAAGGACTAAAGGGCTGCTCCTTAATGCTCCTGAAACAAGAGAAAAGTGGCACTGCCACTCCTACTCCTAATACAAGAGAAACTCACTCTGTGACATTTCTACTGTAACTGTAAAAGCATCAAACTACGATGGACTCAAGATTTTTTACGGTCTTCGCAAAAAATAACATTGCAAGGTTAAGCATACCTTGTTACTGATAAATAAGGATAATCTTAAAAATAGGAAGAAAAAGCGGAGGCGCACAAAAAAATCCAGTATTAGTGGCGCTACGAAGACCAATAGAAAATAAACACACCAACAAGACACTACAGACAGACACAGCAACAAGACCAAGAACTCTACTCCAAAATCAAACAATTCAAGCCTTAAAAAAAAACCAATCTGTCTAGAACTCCCTATAGTAATAGGCATAAAACAGATATTCATCGGCAAGGCATCAACAGCCACCATACACCAGCCAAAGCTGAGCATAATATTAAGCTTATGCACGAACGTTTCATCAAACACTCAAATAACGTTAAAAGCATCACAAAACTACCTTCCATAATAACAAACCCACTACCAGCTAGATAGAAGAACCAATATACTCTATGTCAATCAGATAAGATCTGCCAGTGTCTTGGGCAACAGTGTGTTCTAACTAGCCAGAATAAAACTCAATTCCACACTTCATTCAAAAGCGTTTAGAGCTTGAACAACACAAACTAACTGGAATCTTCACAATCCTAACCCCAAGAACATTTGCCCACACTTAGCAGTTACGACTCGGCTCCGTAAGCACGTACTGACCACTCATTCATATCTATTTTCATACGCTAACATCTAGCAATGCTATAAAAGGTGTACAAAAGAACGAGATATAAATCAAAACATGTAAAATGTAAAGTAAGTCTCAAAGGCACAATTTTTTTAATCAGACTGATGTACTGCAAGATACGTATTATTAATTAGATACAAAAAAGTATTTAAATGTTCAACTGGATAGCAGTGGCTGAAATTGAGATATCATATACAATGAAATGCAAGCATACCTCCTCCATCAGAGGTTCGCTTGGTAAGTCAGAATGTGGTTCAGATTTCCTTTCAATATCATCTTTAGGTCTAAGCATCCACTCCAATCCCATTTCTTTCCTTATGATATTTCTATCATTCAAAGATTGAGATAATCCAGCATCCTCTGGAACAGAAAATAAATAACTTATTCAGGTGCAATCCAACCTAAGTATTGCAGCGAGATCACAAGAAAAATTAAAATAACTAAATAATATACCATTCACATCATTTGCCTCAATGTCCTTGTCCTTTCTTCCCTTACCTTTGTTGTGTGGATCTTTTCTAGATTTTGCAGTATTCCTATATTCTAAATCAGAATGTTCATATGAAGGATTTTCTTTTCTCCTCCTTGACTTCTTCTTTGACTTCTCACGCTTTTCCTTGTCACTTTTCCTCCTCTTAGAATGTGTATCATGCTCAGAACCAGTATCACTTTCGCTATCATCTGAAGAGGGCAAGTCTTCACCAGATGAATACCACTTCTTCTTTCTAGACCCTTTCTTTATTCTCTCTAAATCTTCATCCGAACTACTATGAAGAGATGTTTTCTTCTTCCTTTTATCTTTTCCCTTTCTACTACAAGTACTTCCCCCTTCTCTAGCAGTATTATTTAATTTCTCATCTTGTGCCTTCATAAAATTACGACATCACAACAAAAATATCAGAGTTTGCATGGCTATAGCATGTAACAAAAATATCAGGGTTCGCATTGCATGGCTACATGAGAGAAATAAATTAGGGAAAGAATAAGGCTTACACTATTAATCTGATCCCGGGGTATGACCTTCAAACCTGAAAGCATAGTTTTCTTTACTCCCTCACAATATAGTGATGTCTCGTAAATGCAGTAGTTAGAAGTATCTGAACAACCAAAATCAACTAGGATTAATAAAACATTTTACTCTATGCAACATTCATTGGACCTAACTATAGTTTTCTAGCAAATTGTCACACCAGATGAAATGCTTCAAATTAACAAGCGAAAACAGAAACAAAAACAAAACAAGAAGTAAGATGAGTTTTTTTAGCTGAAGACGTGATCTTATTACATTCAAGGGGAAATAAAAAATTCATGCACAAAGAGAAGTTACTCCACTGTATTTGCAAGAAAAGAAAAAAAATAGTCCATCAGTTGAGAGCTTTTCATGTTCATACAAAATGAAGTGTGCCACCAACAATAAGGTAAGGTTATGAAAAAGAGCTCAAACCAAGCAAGAAAAAAAGAGTGACCGTCTTAAGTGGAAGAAAATAATCTTATTCACAATCAAACCACGAAAAGCTCATTCAGGGAAGAACCTGAACTCCGAAGCCCTCTATGGTTCCAGAATCGATCAGCATCGGTCTCTAAATATTGTTTGTAAGTGGCTGCCTCATTTAATTCAGTATAGAAGAAAAGATGAGGCAGAGAGTAGAGTGTTCTGTCTCAGTGTGTGATAGGTTCAATGAAGCTATTAATGAGACCTGGTTTATATAAAGTTGGACTTGGACCAGTGAATGGAAGTAGCTTTATAGCAAGGAAAGTAACTGGAGGGCCCTAAGAAAAAATCTGATTCATGTGCAGCAATCTAGAGTGGTATTTTCCCCTCAAAGTAAGGTTGGCTTTGCACGGCCACCTGTTGCTGTTGAACATTCAACTCCACACAAGTGTGGGCCTAAATGGCTAGGGCTTATGAAGCTTTTCTGTCGTTCATCAAAGGAACCTCGTTCAGATACTTTTTTTGGGCTAGGATAGAAAACATAGATCTCTTCTATCTATCAACCTCAGATCAAGAGGAAAGGTAGTTTCTCAAGCTAACATAAAACAGTATCATATAGGCAAAATAGTCATGTGAACCACCAGACTTTTTATTATATTATAGTACACTGCCCTACACCTGAATTATAAAATTAAGCTGATTTGCTCATTAATGCTTTTCAACTTGCATCATTTTTGGAATTCCCGTTAAATAGCCATAGAATTCCTATTTACCCCCTATTCATCATCACGTGTTGATCATGTACGAGTTAACGAGATATAAATTGGTAATGTAGGGTCTAATAATAGCTTGTAACGACCCGAGCCCGAAGCCCGACCCGCTACGTAGGCACCATACGCTGACCCACTAAGCACCTCCACAATTGGGTTAACCACAGCCCATCACAGGCCTCTAAAAGTCCAATGGATGATTTGATACTTAGTAGTAGTGTATAGGTCTTCTAATATCTCACCAAATTCCCACATATTTCCGATGTGGGACGGGGGATATCACAATCTCCCCCACTCAAACCCTTGCCGTCCCTGGCAAGGTCAATCAATACCCAGATCGTACCCCCAGGCTAGCTCGCAAGCCTTAAGGCCGGGGTTCTGCTCTGATACCATTTGTAACGACCCGAGCCCGAAGCCCGACCCGCTACGTAGGCACCATGCACTGACCCACTAAGCACCTCCTCAATTGGGTTAATCACAGCCCACCACAGGCCTCCAAAAGTCCAATAGATGATTTGATGCTTAGTAGTAATGTATGGGTCTTCTATATATCTCACCAAATTTCCACATATTTTCGATGTGGGATGGGGGGATATCACATAGCTAGATCTAAAAACTAAGATCAAAAATTACCCAATCCTCCAACCCATCAATACTGATAAAAGGGAACCCGTTTCTATGTTGAAGTTCTGATGCAGAACAATCTGCGTGTGCTGCAGATTAAACAGTAAAAGAAAACAAGGCATGGCTTCACACCGAGGTAACCATGGGAGCACCTGGGATTCTTGAGCACACCCAAGGACTTGAATAACGCAGATTCAACACAAGAAGCAATTATTTGCCCGGAAAATTATTTATTCAACTCTCCATAAAACTAAAGGCATTACAAGCTTTTATAGGTCGAGTAATTCCTAAACCTCTAAGGAAACTAATTCTTAAACCAAAAGAAAACTAATTCCTTAGCTAAAAAGAAATAAATTCCTGGACTTAAAGGGAAAATGGAAACGACCCTCAATTTTTAGAATTGGCTGACGAATAGAAAATAATAAAAGACCACTAACATATGAATCCACATATGAATCCTTAAGGATCTTGACTCTAAATATTAAATAAGACTCATGGACTAATAAGGAAACCTGATCCCAACAATTACCTTAAATGACTAAACTACCCTTGACTCTTAAAATATTATGAAAACTGAATAAATATTGCAGCAACTTATTAAACTAATAATATGGCTCTAATAACATAAATTGGCTTCTCAAAAGATATTGATTAGGCTCCGCCTTTAAACTTGCACAAAATAAGAAGCTTGATGTACCCTTATATTTGCTTCTCCTTTAGGCTTTTGCATCCCGTATCATTCTCCTCTGGTTGGAAAAAAACTCGACTTCGAATTTTAAAATGTTGAAGTAAATCTTCAAGCTTCTAATTTGCAAACATGTGTTCATGTGACGAATCTGACATGTAAAAGTCCACAATGACGTAGGCCTTACAATAACAACAAACCTTGGTCCCAAAATAATTTGAGATCGGCTAACATTAATCCTCATATGTTATCGTGAAGAAAAAAAAGTATCAACCCCCTTCACCCACATGAATTTTTGCCCTCCACTCCGGCCTTTTCAACGCCATATTTTCATCCAATTTAAGTAAACTTATATCGTTTTCAATTACCCTAATCCAAGTTTGCTCGGGTCTTCCCCTACTTGTCGCCATTTTATCACTTCTCCAATCTTCGGGCCTCATAACCGGTGCATCACTCGGTGTAGACCGTGTCACATGACAAAACGACCTTAGACGATTCTCACTCAGTTTATCCTTAATGTGCGCAACTCCTACTTTACCCCTGATCATGTCATTACTCAATCGATCATTCCTTGTATGCCTACACATCTATCGTAGCATACGCATCTCCGCTACATTCATCTTTTGAACGTGACACTGTTTCACGACCCAACATTCAGTGCCATAAAGCAGTGTCGGCCTAATTGTCATGCGGTAGAATTTTCCCTTTAATATATGGGGCATGCCGAAATCACATAGAAATCCTGTGACACTCTTCCACTTCAACCAACCTGCTTTAATCTTATTAGCAGGATCTCAATCTAATTCTCCATCATTTTGGATAATAGATCCAAGATAGCGAAAAAACTTAGAAACTAGGACAATCTTTCCATCGAATGTCATCACCTATAAAACACTTTACTGGAATGTCAAATTATGTTGGATATTTGACCACATCATGATATAAGCTCGATACATCATCCTCATATGACTTTGAATAGGCATTCTGAATTGACTCCATGTCCGTTGATTTTCTGATATATTCTTCTATGTTTCTGATGGCTGAATACTTCTTGCACCTCATCTCTTTATTTTCCCAAATTGAGGCAATCTGACTCTCTTTGAGATCTGTAACTGTGTTGTCCGTTAGATCGATTATTTTAGATGTAGTGTTAAGATATTTTGCTGCTTCGAAGATGGAGTCCTTTGGATCAGTAGTTTCATGAACATGAGCATGGCAGGACTCAATTGAATTAGTTTCAGAAGCTGATTGTACTTGTTCCTCTTCCTGCACATTTGGCCAAAAAATACAATATCAACATATTCAAGTGATGGTGGATTGCCCTCTGATTGTACTTGTTCCTCTTCCTGCACATTTGGCAATTTTTCACTTAATACAATATCAACATATTCAAGTGGTGGTGGATTGCCCTCTGAAGGCAAACCAGAAATTGTAGTAGTGGAAATCTTATGTGCGCTAGCTCTAACATCCTGAACAGCTTCAAGGACTTCCCCATCACCTTCCTTTCTTAAACCACCTACTTCTTTTGAAGTACCTTTGTTGGTTTCTAATTCATCAATCATCATCATCTTTTTTTGGTGTTTGAGAAGGTACAAGAATGTCAGACATTGACAATTGTGTTACTGGATTATCCAAATCCTCTCTCCCTAATCCAACGGCTACAATTAACTCAAAGGTTTCCCATTCCAATCGTTACCCACGTCTACCCATCTTCTCTCTCAAACTTCTGCTCTTCCCATCTACATAACCATATCCATGGCCATTATTGAACCTTAGCTTAAACACATGTTGCCTTTTCTCCCTTTCATCTACCTTCATTCCAATGAAGATAATACAGTAGTAGATGTTCGCGTAACCAGTTGACGGGCATTAGAGGCATCCCCATCAGGTTAGTCTTTAGTAGAATTGGGGTTTTGCAAGAATGTTTGTCATGGAAGCGGTTTGTGGAGGTGGACGATGGATGACGGCGGTTTGAGATGGAAGAGACGCAGGCTGATGAAGAAAGGATTCTCATCCCCTGTTCCTTTCTCAAAACATCGGCAACCTTAACCCCCTTCTCCTTCTTCAAGCTTCAAAATTTCAACCTTCAATGAAGCTGCTTAGTCCGGTTACACACCCTCCACACCAAGCCGCCATACAAAAATAATCATTAGATTTCGAAAGGGAGAAAGAAGATTTTTGGACAAGCATTTTCCGTTAAAGAGATCTCGAATGTGATGGGGTTAAAGATGTATTTATTTTGGGGATATAATTTTCTGATGTGTAAGGGCATCTCCAACCCAATAGAAACTTTTGAAGAAATTTTTGCTTCGAATTTCTTCAATTTTTTTCTCTTCTCCAACCCACACCATCAATTTTTACTTCAAAAAGAATATTCTAAGTATATTTTCCTTTACACCTCATATTTTCACTATAAAATGAAAGAATCACCACACTTAGTGTCTAAATATTGCATTCAGTTGTAGGAAAAAGACACTTGATATGAGTAAATATGAGCCACCGGGAAATAACATAAACAAAGAGTACACATTATTGAACAACAAAACATAACCCATGAAATCAAACCTTAATCTGATTGACCCAAAAATTTGTCAGAAGTTTGAATGATAATGGAGTAGACCACACCACAAAGCAAAAATACACTAAATCAATAGCTATAATGCTTGAAATTGAATAAACTATGAAATAAACCTTGTAACATTCTACAATTACGAAGAATATGAGCCATACAAATGAACAAACATTCTATGGAATGACATGAATAGGGTTTTACCGATAAATTTTAGGCCGAAATGACAATTGAGAGACTGAATTGAGATGAAAGGAGGAGTATACAAACACAACACATATCTATACTATATTAAAAGCAAGAAAGTGGCCAAAATGAAAATTTTGCCCTCAAAAACGTCAACATCAAGTGGTTAAATTTGGAAATATGTCAAGCGTATTTTAGCCATTTACGTTTGAGGCATAAATGTAGATATTAGACATTGAAATCAACATCAAATGCTTTTGATTGGATGCCTTAATTTACGAATTTTTTTCCCCCAAATTCTTTGACCTCAATTATTTTATAATAAATTAATTTTAAAAAAAAAAGTTACACCAAAATTCATAATTTTTATTCCTCTATAAATAGAGACTAATTTCATTTGATTCGGACACAGAAAAAAATCCTCTTTCTTGAATATAAATCAAATATTTTATAATAAATTATTTTTTTTTATTTTTTTTCACCTAAAATCATTAAAAAATTTCCTCCAAAAATAGATACTACTTTCATTTGATCGGACACAAAAAAAAATCATGTTCTTTTAAGTGCATGTTAATATTCTAAAAAAATAATTGTAGTATAAATAGGTAGAGCCGTCAATACGGGCTGGCGAGGCGGGGCGGGCCAAACCCGCCAAAACCCGTCACAAAACGGGGCGGGGCGGGCCAAATTCCTGGCGGGCAGAAAATATGTCAAGCCAACCCAACCCACCTTGGGTTGGTGGGCCATGCGGGCCAGCTTAAAAATACTTTTTTCTGCCTATTTCACACAACACACGCATATTTCAGTTCAGGTCCCACAACAGGCTAGAAAATATCAATTGATTCTAGTTAGCAAAACATTGAAAAGATATGATACTTACAATAGAAGCCCAGTAACATACCTGAACAAAGCCCTCAATTGCAGTCGGGTTCACTGGAAGATATGGATTAGTATAGTCCCTGTTGACAAGGAGTACGTTATTCATGCATCATGAATGACAGAATATTTATAGATTCAATATGGAAATTAACACATACACATAACAATCAGAAATTTCAATGGAATTCCAGGAACTATCGAGGGGAGGGAGCATACAGAACAGAAGGCATCAACCACGCAAACAGATGCAAGACAAGTTGGGAAAAACAATTTGATGGAATAACAATTTTGTGGACGAAAGGGAGTCAAACAGAAAGAAAAATAAATGTATAGACTGTTCTAACTTAAATGAGGTAAGTTGCTGGCAATCTCCATTTAAAAACAGTTCTCAAACTGAAGCCAGAGGGAGTACTACAATCGAAAATAATCAACAATTTCAACAAAATAACCAACAATTTCAACAAAATAATCAACAATTTCAGTAACAATTTCAACAAGATCACATACCGGAGAAGGCGAATTCGAAGGCGACGGCGACGGCGACGGCGAAGGCGAGGGGAGGCCGGGAGGGCTAGGGCTGCGACGGGGAATGAAATTGAATTGGAATTTGGAACTGATGAAACGCCAAAATGGGGTAAGAAAACAAAAGGGACGACGTCGTTTGCGCTTAGGCGCTGCAAAAATAAAAGTGGGTTGGCCCGCCCCGACCCGCACCCGTTTGGGCCGGCCCGAATTGGGCCACTTGTATTTTGGTTAATAGATTTAAAACCCATCCCTATTTAATGGTGGGGCGGGGCGGGGCGGCCTGACGGGCTCAATCCAAATTGACGGCTCTATAAATAGGTGGTTTGAAAGAGAGAGAGGAAGAAGTGGGTTGAATTTGATGAGAAAGTGTAGTGTTTGGAAAAAAAAATTCATTTAACACATTGTTAGTTATTTTTGAATTTTGATTTTTCTTCTCAAAATTAAATAAGTTAAATTGAAAAAGAATATTATAATTTTGTTCATGATGAGTTAATGTAAACAAATATGATATTTATTTAAAAAAAATCCTCTTTTTTTAATATAAATCAAATTTTTTATAATAATTTTTTTTTATTTTTTTCACCAAAAATCATAAAAAAAAATTTCTCAAAAAATAGAGACTACTTTCATTCGATTTGGACACAAAAAATAAATCCTCTTCTTTGAAGTGCATGTCAATATTCTAAAAAATAAAGAGAGTATGAATTAATATTTTGAAAGATAGAGAGGAAGAAGTGGGTTGAATTTGATGAGGGAGTGAATTGTTTGAGGAAAAAAATTTCATTCAACACAATTGTTAGTTTGTTTAAGATTTTGATTTTTCTTCTCAAAATTAAATAAGTTAAATTGGAAATGAATATTATAATTATGTTCATGATGAGTTAATGTAAACAAATATGATATTTATTTATTATTACTATTGTTCGTATTCTAATAAATGATATTTATTTTTTTGTTTACAAAACTAATTATTTGATCGTTACATTGATGGAATGATGTTTTTCTGAATTGTGGCATACTCCCTCCGTCCCAATAAAAGCTTCACCAATTTCCTAAAAGGCCGTCCCGTTAAAAGCTTTACCTTTCCTAAAATGGCAAATAATCTTTACTATTCCACCCACTCATTCTCTCTCCTATTTCACTATTACACTTACAACACTTTTCAAATTTACTATTTCCTCCACTCATTCTCTCTCATATTTTACTATTACATTCACAACATTTTCTTCACCCTTAATTTGCGTGTCTGGCCAAAATAGTGAAGCTATTATCGGGACGGAGGGAGTATATATACAGAGTTGAAATTAAATATCTCTACATATATAGAGTTTCAATCATTCGAAATAAAAAAATATTTACTTATTTAAGTCACTATTAGATTTATACATAATATATTTTTCTTTTCAAATGTTTAAGTGGGGAAGAGATATGAAATATTTTAGGGGTGAAATGAGATTCCTATGTACATATATTAAGAAGATAAAGTCTATTAGGTGATGTTTTTTTTTTCCTTTAATTGATTGTAATAATCTTTGTTGTAAGTTAAAAGATAAAACTATATTGATGTTTGAGTTGAGCTTTTGACGTTTGTGTAGTGTCGTCTAATATATTATTGTGAATGCAGTTGATTTGTCGTTTGATAAAAAAAAATTATTAACAAAAAGTGGATATAATTTTTCAGTAATATATGTGAGATGAGAGACGCATTTGCAAATTTTAGGGAGATAGATGAATTTGTGATAGGTGGATGGGGGTGGGGTATGGGAGGGGGAGAGATCTGAAGTTACAATTTAATATTTCCACTTTCTTTTTATTAACATCTCTCCATATGTAGAGTTACAATCATTTAAAAGAAAACTTTATTTATTTAATTATTTAAGTCATTATTAGATTTAACCATAATTATTTTTCTACGTAGGGATAAAGTTGTAATATTTTGAATATGGTACAAAAAAATTAAAGCTTTTAATTCACGAAATAAAATTTGGTGTTTACTGGGGATGGGAAAATTGGGGTTTTGAGTTGTCTAAAAAATTTAGGTTCCCTTTTCCGTTTATTATTTCTAAACTAATACAGATTGGTTTATATATGTATTTAATGTCTTTAAGTATTTTCGATTCAAGATGTTATTTGGTTAAGGGAAATTGTTTACATAATCGTATTCTTTGTTGTTCTTCGTGTTATTTCTCTTCTATTTACGTTAAATATCACTATCTCATATTACATTATTTAACTTTAATCGGTATTTAGTTAGATATATTATTGTACTAATTTTGGCTAGGGAAATTGTTTACATAATCGTATTTGCTGTTGTTTTCTTTGTTATTTACTTTTCTATATTTACGTTAAATATCACTATTTCATATTATATTTTTTTTAATTTTTATTGATATTTGATTATATACACTGTTGTACTGATTTTTGTTTAAGGTAAATTATGTTATTTTCGTGCATCGCACGGGTGTACTGCTAGTTATATATTCACAATACATACATATAACGTTAAAAAGAAATGAGATGGTTTAAAGAAATGAGCAGTCAGCAAATATATAAAAAAGAAATAGAAAAATTCTTTTAAATCACGAACTAGATTTTAAGCAAATAAATTAATGGTCGGTAAAGAAAATTTGGGAAGACTCACTTTTGTATAGAGTGGTTAGTGAGGTAGTGTATACTACTACTACTTATCCCACATCGACTATCTATCAAACTAAAGGGGACATACTCTATTATAAATTATTTATCCCACGTCGACTATCTATCAAATTAAAGGGACATACTCTACTATAAATTGAACCTTGACCTTTAACAAGCACTAGCCACACGGTGAGCAATGCGGCCTTACCTTTTCAGCACGCCTAGGTAATGCTTAATGGCGCCTAGACAACGCCTAGTGAACGTCTAATTTGGCCGACTTGCTTATAAGCGCGGTGTTTGGTCACCGCCCAGCGCGTAGGCGATGCCTAGACGCCCTGCCTATACCGATTTTTAGAACACTGCTTTAGAAAAATTAGAACACTGCCTATACCGACTTGCTTATAAGGAATGGAATTGTCAATGGAATTGAATTCCTTAAGGAATTGGAATGGAAAAAAACTGGTTAACCCCCTCCGTTTGGTTGGCATAGAATGGAATGAAATTGTCATTCAATTCCTTGGCAAATCATGTTTGGTTTGAAAATACAAATTATAGGAATGGAATGAAAGCATATAAAATGACCAATTTACCCTTTTAAAAAAAAAATTTGGAGGGGGGTGGGGTAGGCAGAAAAAAAAATAAAAATTTCGTGGGGTGGGGGTAGGGTGGGGGGTAGGGTGGGGGGTGGGGGGTGGGGGGTGGGGTAGGCGAGGAAAAAAAATAAAAATTTCGTGGGGGTGGGGGTGGGGGGGGGGGTAGGGTGGGGGTGGGGGTGGGGGGTGGGGTGGGGGGTAGGGTGGGGGTGGGGGTGGGGGTAGGGTGGGGGTGGGGGTGGGGAGGGTGGGGGGGGTGGGATGGGGGTGGGGTAGGCGGAAAAAAATAAAAATTTCGTGGGGGTGGGGGGTGGGGGTGGGGGTGGGGTGGGGGTGGGGGTGGGGTGGCGGAAAAAAATTTTTTGTGGGGGTGGGGGGTAGGGCGGGGGGGAGGGCAGGCAGAAAAAAAAATTAAAAAAAAAAATTTGGTGGGGGTGGGGGGTGGGGGTGGGTGGGGGGTAGGGTGGGGTGTAGGGTGGGGGGAGGGTAGGCAGAAAAAAAAATTAAAAAAAAAAATTTCGTGGGGGTGGGGGGGGTGGGGGGGTGGGGGTGGGGGTGGGGGGTGGTACGTAGGGGCTGGGTAGGGGCTGGGTAGGGGGTAGGGGTGGGTAGGGTTTGGGGGTATTTTGGTCAAAAAAATTTTTTTTTTTCCATTGCCCCAAGGAATTGGACTTTCCATCACTTTTGTGAAGGAAAGTTGAATTCCTTCGGAATTTTTTTTTTAAATTCTATGAACCAAACAGGGGAAAGGAATGGAAAAGAGGGAGTTTTCCATTCCTTTCCCCCACTTTCCTTCCAACCAAACGCCACCTAAGAGAATAAAATTGAATGGAATCAAGGTAACAAAATATTTTTAGTAAATGATAAAATATAGTCGAGGGTGTTTCAAATTTGGGACCCAAGAAAAGTTTTAAGTTAGGGCTCAAACTTAAGGGAAATTTCCAAATTAGGGGAAGGTAGCCTAATTAACTTAGGATTTTTGCATTTTAGAGTTTGAAATAAATAAAAACATCATTATTTTGGGGTTATGCTTATATAAAATGACCAAAGTAACTACAGTTAAATGCATGTGCTCAACATGTGTCGGCTTAACCGGATTATTAACATTTTCGTCCAAAATCAATTTATAATAACATTTTGTAACTTCATACCCTTATTTTCCAAAACAAAAACAGCACACCTCTTTTTACGAACGACCCCCCACCCCTTAGACTCTTATATACTCCCTCCGTCCCAGCGAAAAAGGCACTTTTGGTCAACAGAAGGTAAGTTTGACCCACACATTAATGCAAATCGAATTATTCTTTTGAAATTCTAAAAATTGTTATTGATAATTCACTAAATGATTTATCAATAACAATTTTTAAAATTTCATTAGAATGATTAGATTTGCGTTAATGTGTGGGTCAAACTTACTTGTTGACAAAGTCTTTTGACTAAAATATACTACGCAATCATAAAAATTGTTCTCTAAATCGTTAACTATATGATGCTCTAGAACAAGTGTCTTTATTTCCCTAGAAACTCTTTTCGTGGCAATTTGTTATACCTTTCAATTGTATGGCACAACACACTAAATATTATTTCAGGCCGTTGAGAAGTTCATAAAATTAAGTGCCACCATCAAAACTAAAGGACACTTCATTACATAGATTAATATATATATATTGATGATGCCAAAATCGTCAAAACAGCCCAAATCCAAGCGTCGAATGCTCCGGCGATTGCGAGGCCTGAAAATAAGAGAAAACACGTAAACTAAGCCGGGGCGGATCCGGCTAAAGGCCCTCCGGCGTGAGAGTAAGTTCACGGTTGATATTAGAGAAATCAAATTGACAGAGTTTCTCCAATGTAAAAAGTAACGTACCGAATAATGAGCCATGGGGCTTGTATTTATAGGAATGGATTGATAGAATCCATGTTGGAGTGAACTTGTAGAGAGATAAGATACAATCTTAAGAGGACTATATCTGTTAAGGAGTCCTTGTTTGACTTGAATTGATATTGGTAACTGTAATCCTGATTGGGTTACAACTGTATAATCCTTGTTGAATAAGGATTGAATAAGGATTATGCTTGCTAGCCAGGAGCAGCAGGAAGGCAAATGATTTTCCTCGGCCTTTGGCAAATAAGCCGAGGAAAATGATTTTGCTTCCTCGTCATTTGGTAAATGGCCGACACGGAGATATGCCGGGGAGAATGATTTTCTTTCCTCGTCACTTGGATATATGCCGAGCAAATAACTTCTCTTTCCTCGGTAATTCCGATATGGCGGCCCAAAAATGATGATAGAAGGCCGAGATAAATGTTCCTCGGCATACGAGTAAGATCTTACTCGGCCCTAATACTTCATAATTAGACAATATCCACTTGCCCAATATAGTTGGGCCCAAGTTCTCGGCAAGCCCATGTTCGTTGCTCGGTTTATACCGTTCGGTGGCCCCAAACTTTCTAGCTTGGCTTATGACGAGTAGAAAGTTAGCTCGGCATCGGCACATGGAATACGAACGAGGTTTGACACGTGTCCTCGGCGTCGCTTCATATGGCGACGGTTGCCATTACAGGGCCCCCGGTCTTGTCACGCCTTGAACCCGTCATTTCGCATTTAATTCTTGGGACTCGGACCTGGATCTCTGCTTTACCCACGGGTTGACCCGGATTGGAGGGATATAAAAACTAAAACCCCTTCAATTTAAACCTTTACACACTTCCAAGTTTTTGAGAGCATATTGACGAACGAACGCAAGGTTTAACAACGATTCTCCGATCTTCTTCTTACCCGGTTTCCGCGAAGCTTTCTTTCTCCGCGAGCTTGTTGCGGTCGTGATTCCGACCACTTCTTCTCAATCGGTATGAAATCATTCCCTTTCTGCGTAATCCGTCCATCATTTTGCGATTTCTAGGGTTTTAGGATGGATTTTGAACGTGCCAAGAAAATGGTGCCATTGTTGAAGGTTGAAGCTTTTCTTGATAAAAAATTTTAAAAACTTCGATTCTTTAGTTCTCTTTGCATTTTATATGAAATTTACGGAATATTGAATGAACTCCCCTTCGTTTTTGATTCCCCTTAGAAATGGCTCGATCTTGGGACCATTCTCCCGATTCCGTTATGGATATCATCCTGGAAATTTGAGGGTCTATCGTAGAGAGAGGGTCCATGGATGATCTTGAACTTGGATGATATAAGCAAGCGGTTGAGGGGTTATGGCCGCTCCCGTTTATTCATTCAATACCCGGACTCCACAAGAATAGATAGGATTGAGTCTGGTTCTCCCAACATCATAGTTTTTGAGGATAGGGCTGAAATGGTGGAGCACGTCGAGCTGTTCTACCCGGCCTCCCATCGCGAAATGCGTGAGCGTACGAGAGGTACGGCCCCCTCCTCGGCCTTATGAAATGCCGAGGAAGGAGATCTTCCTTCCTCGGCCTTATGGAATGACGAGGAGGGGAATCTTCCTTCCCGTCATTTAATCGGCCATTGACGAGGTAAATAATTTGGTCTCCTCGTCTTTATGCGAGATATGACGGGAAGAGAAGGAGAGCCCTCCTCGTCTACTCAAATAGTTGACGCCTTCGTTGAAGGTGCGCAAGGCGATGCCCGCCTCGTCAGAAGAAGAGGCCGAGGAGCGAGTAGCCAGGAAAGCAAGTCGAGAAGGCACCAAAGCACGGGATCCCATGATTGAGAGGCATGTACACCAAGTACAAAGTGGACCGTCTTGAGTATAAATTAACTTATATGGGCAAGATCGAGCCGAAGACGGAGAAAGAAGAGACGGCCTTCTACTATAACCAAGACTTCGTCCATTTTTATTTCAAACGGTTTCAACGGGGACTCGTCTTTCCCTAGACCCCTTCATTTGTGAGTTTTGGATGATGTAAAGGCGGTGCCGGCCATGCTAGGAGCCAACGGTACTAGGGTTACGGTTAGCTTCATCATCCTCTGCCGTAGTTTAGGCTATGGCCGACCATGGGAGCCTTCCGTCACTTCTACATTGTCCAAGTCATCAAGGAACAATGGTGGTAGTTATTAGGAGTGCCAATAGGAAACCTAAGTTGCTTCTTCCCATGTCCAGCCAAAGTTCAGTGGGACAACCACGTTATCCGCGTCGAGAGCCGTCAGTGGGAGTTCCGGTCTCCTTGTGATGATCCAACATCTTCCTTTGCCGTCCAACAATACGGGTGGACCAAAGATTTGATCAAGCGTCTGGAAGAGTTTGCCGGTAGGGGTCCTGGATTGGAAGCAAGTTGAATCCTCGGATCATTTCTATATCCGAGGCGAGGATTGATGCGAGGAACGAGGGACGGGGTAGCTCCTCGTCAATGTTAAAAGAGGTCGTCGCTTCAATGATTGGACGGTACATCCGGCTTCGTATTTCACGAGGATTGTATTAGGTGCCATGATGAGCGTCCCGTGACCAATGTATTGGAGCACCTAACATTGTTGGACGTAAACTTTTATCTTACACTTGTAATTTTTGTCATATTATTTTGCTCGTACTTGACCTTGGGTTTTCTTGCTCGTACTTGACCATTTCTTCCTTGTCTTTACAGATTTGACCACCGAGGAAGAAGCCACCCTTGCAATGGAGAGACTAAGTCCTCGGGAGGCGATCGGGCAAAAGAAAGGCGAGCAAGAAGTGCTCGATGGAAAGAAAGGATGAGGCCAATGCTCGTAATTTGGTCTTGGGCGTGCAAGGTGATAAACCCCTTCCCCTCAAACTTCACCAAGAGGTAAATTCTGAGGACGCCGCATCCGAAGAACGAGCTGAACCCATGGTCGGTGATATGACTAACCCTCCTACTGAGGCCGAGGAAGCGGCGATCGAGGAAGCCGGCCTTGTTCAAAGGAAATCCGGCTCAAAGAGGCCTCAAAGTTCCACTGCCGAGGAGCCGATGGCTAAGCGGGCAAGTATTGGTGGGGCCCCCAATCCTTCACCTCCTCCAACCTTGGCTATCAAGGACATCCAAACGGTTGAGCAGCCGATGAGCTAGCAAAGAGCATGGCCCTCGACGTTCCTCGTCTCAGGTCTTCCTTTGCAAGTTAGGGAGGGACCTTTGGTTAGATTAGGCCGAGCTCCAATTCGAGAGCAATGGATGAGGACGCCTACGATGCTCTTGTCGTGGAGGCTCCAGCGATGATACCTTGCTCGCCGCAAGGGGCTCTTAATTGCCGAGGTAACGCTTCTTTCGTTTGATCATTGATTGCAAGATTTGTTTTACACTTGTTTGCATTTCTAATATTAATTCTTCTTTCGGTTGGCTTCTCACGGCATATGAGAACGTGCTTGCCAAAAAGAAGGCCAGCGCCCGATCGAAGCTAAGGCCGCCCAAGCAAAGAGTGATACCGACAAGACTTCCTTGGTCAAACTTCGAAGGCCAAGGATGCGAGCTGAGGCATCCAAGGCTAAAGTGGAGGCCGAGGTAAAAGAGCCGAGGAAGAGAAGGCCAAAGCCGAGGAAGATCTCCGGCTAAAGGGGGAGGAGCTGGCCAAGGCATTAACGGATAAGGCCGAGCTCCAGGCAAAGGTCGAAGAAGCCGAGGCCAAATACCGAGGATTGGAGGCCTCCCTTCCCGCCAAGGAGACTGAGGCTGTGGTGCGCTTCAAGGAGAGCCCGGCGTTCAAGGATGCCGTGATATCTAGCTCGGCCTTCCAGACGCCGTGGACGAGCAACGGCCACCATGTTCGAAGATGGATACCTTCATCTTGCCAGGAGTATTTTGGCTGATCCCTCCACCGGCCTAGACATCAATAAGATAGCCATGTTGATATGCCGGGACCAATACAGTGAGGAAGTTAGGGCTCTCCATCACTTAGTCCCCTTCTCTGCAAGCAACTTGGAATTGATAGCAGCCAAGGATGCTCAAGCATGCGTGGAAGTGTGGAGGCCGGCCCTGTTGTTCCCGGCAACATCAAAGACTTGGTGGAGGCCATCCGGGACGAGGAAGAGCACGAGGCAGGGAAGCCGAGGTAAGGGGATTGGAAGGCGATACCCAAGCCCAACAGACGACCCTTCCTCCTCCTGGCTCCATTAATACCAGCTGCTAGAAGAGCCTTTTGAGGGGTGCTCAGCAGTCTTAGGATAGTTTTTCCTTTTTTGCTTTTTTGTAATAGACAATAGGATCTGTAATTTCTATTTGAATATCAATGAAAAATCCTTTGTCATTATTCTTTGTCATTTCCCTGACTTGGTTATATTTTGGTATGTTATGCATTAGCCTTAGGAAGGTGGGATCCGAGGAAGGTCCCTTTCCTTGTGGAGCAAGTGGTTAGGCCGAGGAAAGATTCCTCGGCTTTAACTATACTCGTACTTCATTTGGGCTGAGAAAGTTTTCCTCGGCTTTGAATGTTGTAATCCTGAATCAGAGTAGATTCATGGTAGGAGGTTTATCAAGCCATTAGGCCGAGTAAAGTCCTCGGCCTTGGCTGTTGGTCTCCTAAGTCAAGATGGTCCCTTATTTGGAAGAGTTGTAAGCCATCGTCGGGCCAGTGGTTCCTTGGTGCTTGCGCGCCTTGAGTATCTTTGAATCCAAAGGTGGGCCCTGGTTGGACGGGATATATTGAGTCTGCCATCAGGCCAAGGTAGTCCACTTGGTTCTTGGCGGGTGTGTAGGCCGTCGGGCAAGGAAGATCCTTGGTCTTGGGCGTGTTGGTAAGCCATCGAGGCCAAGGAGGACCCTTGGTCTTGGCTGTGTTAAGCCATCAGGCCAAGGAGGCCCCTTGGTCTTGGCGGTGTTCGTAAGCCAAGGAGGATCCTTGGTCTTGGCGGTTAAGCCGTCAGGAGGAGGACTTGGTCCTTTCTTCGAGCACAGCGGTTGTTAAGCCATCGAGGCCAAGGAGGATCCTTGGTCTTGGCGGTGTGGTAAGCCATCGGGCCAAGGAAGATCCTTGGTCTTGGCTGTGTGTATCGGAGAATGCGAGGTAATGTCCTCATCTTCTGTCTTTGGGGTGAAGAGGCTGATAGTTGCTTTGCATGTTGGAAAGCTGCTTTCGTAGAGCGAAGTGCGATTACATAGAACTGCGATCCTATCAACTAAAAAGACAAAGAAAACAAAAGACCGAAAATAAAAGACCGAAAATAAAGAGCTAATCTATTGCAGAATAAACTAGACTAGTGATAATATTTTCTAAGGTTGTCGGAATGCCATGGATGCTTGAGATCCTTCCCCTCCTTGGTCCTCAATCTGTAGGTCCCTTCTCGAATGACTTGAGTGATGATATAGGGACCTTCCCAATTTGGGGAGAGCTTGTTCTGTTCTGCCTTCCGACCAGTGGCTTCGATCTTTCTAAGTACCTAATCACCAACTTGGAATACTCTTTTGATGACCCTCTTGTCGTGATATGCCTTGGTCCTTTGCTTGTAATTCACCATCCTCATCTGCGCAGCTAGTCGTTTTTCATCTATCAGGTCCAGGTCTAGGAGCCTATTGACCTTGTTGACTTGCTCATCATAATGGGAGTTCCTTACTGTAGGGATGGCCATCTCTGCTGGTGCCATAGCCTCGAGAACCGAAGGTTAGTGCGAATGGGGTTTCCCGGTTGGCCAGGGTGGTTGTGCGACCCCGTAAAGCTAGGGAAGTTCGTCCCAACCATCTACCCTCGCGTCCTTCAAGATTCTTGGTGAGGGCGGTTAGGACCGGTTGTTAGCGGCTTCGCTGACCATTGCCTTGGGGTCTCGCTGAAGATTTTGCATGGCGTACTTTGACTCTTCCCAATTCGGTTGTAAATGCCGTGGAGAATTGGAGGCCATGGTCGAAACAATTGTATGCGGAAGGCCGAATCTGCACCGAGATGTTGTCATGAACAAAGTTGATCGCGTTCTCTTCCGTTATCTTGGCCACTGCCTTGGCTTCTATCCACTTGGAGAAGTAATCAACGGCTACTATCACGTACTTGCAATTACCACGGGCGGGTGGGAAGGGTCCAATGAGGTCGATTCCCACATATCAAATGGCCACGTAGGTATTACAAGTGTCTGCTCGGCGTAGTCTTGGAATGTCGAGAACCTTTGGCATTTGTCACATTTTCGAACATAGGCATGCGCGTCTTCCCTTAGGTTTGGCCAGTAGTAACCTAGCGATATGATTTTGTCGGCTAAGGTTACGGCCCCGGGTGTCCGCAAACACCTTCATGTACTTACGCCAGGAGGTTCTCGGTTTCCTTGGGATAGACACACCTTAGCGGGGGCTTCGTGAAAGATCTTCGGTAGAGGACTCCGTTCATCACCACGAATCTTGGAGACCTCTTCTTGATAAGCTTGGCTCTAGCATCATCTTCTCCGGGAGTTTCTCCTTCTCAATGTATTCGATGTAGTCATCGATCCAGCCATCTCTCTTCCTCGTCCGAAGCATGACTTGTAATCTTTCATACGCAGTTCCTCGGCATAAACTACATATGGGTTGGTCTCAGAAGGAGACACATCCATGGTGGCTAGTTTGGAGAGAACGTCTGCGACTTGGTTGTCTTCCCTTCCTATACGCTTGAGCTCGAAAAATTCCATTTTCTTCGTCATATCTAGGACCAGGTCTCTATACTTGGCAAGGGTGACATCTTGAGTGTTATATTCTCCTTTCACTTGTTTGACAACAAGCCGGAGTCACGAAAGCGACCACCTTAGTTGCTCCATAGAAGGAAGCCAACTCAATGCCAAATATGAGAGCCTCGTATTCGGCTTGGTTGTTAGAGGCGAGGAAACACCGAAGCGGATGGCATCTTGTATAGTATATTCTCCTTTTGGGCTTGCTAGTACTACTCCGGCTCCGCTTCTTTCCTTGGTAGTGATCCGTCCGTATACAAGATCCAACGGTTGGATGGGAGTTCAATGGGAGAGTCTTTTTCCTCCGGCGCGTTTTGCTTAGGGAGGTGGGGAGATGCTTTCGCCCATAAAGGCGAGTCTCGACCATGAAATCAACCAAAGTTTGTGCTAAGAGGGTCTTCCTTGGTTGGTAAGTGATATCAAACTCTGTTAGAGCGATTGACCAATTAAGGAGACGTCCCGAGCCGTCCAACTTGTGAAGGATTTTCTTCAATGGTTCGTTGGTGTAGACGGTGATAGGGTGTGCAAAAAAATATGCACGCAGCTTCCTTGAAGCAATGACTAGGGCGTATGCTATCTTTTCCACATTGAAATATCTGCTTTCCACATCGGACAGGGCCTTTGAGACATAGTAGACGGGCTTCTGAATTCCTTCATCCTTTCGAACCAAGACAGCTGCGATAGCGTGATCAGTGGCAGCTAGGAAGACATATAGCATCTCACCGGTAGTCGGACTGCTAAGCAAGGGAGGGGAACCCAAGTACTCCTTCAACCGGAGGAACGCTTCCGAGCATTCAGGAGTCCAGAGAAGCTCTTGGTACCCTTCAATACCTTGAAGAAAGGCAAGGTGACTTTTCGAGGCGGACTTGGCGATGAATCTTCCAAGGGCGCAATTCTTCCATTAAGTCTTTGGACCTCCTTGATGGTGGTAGGTTCCTTCATGTCAATGAAGCGCCTTGATCTTTTTCCTCGGGTTTGCTTCAATCCCCCTTTGGGAAACCATGAAGCCCGAGAAATTTCCCTGCAGTAACTCCGAACACGCACTTGCTTGGATTCAGCTTCATGTTGTTGGCTCGGAGGTTGTGAATGGTCTCTTCTAAGTCAGGAACGTGGCTGCCTTCCTTGGTCTTTATGACCATGTCATCAATATAAGCCTCCATGTTTCTACCTATACGACTTGCAAAAACTTGATTTACCATCCGTTGGTAAGTGGCACCGGCATTCTTGAGCCCAAAAGGCATCATGATGTAGCAGAAATTCCCCACGAGGTGTTTGAAAGGCGAGTCTTCTCGATGTCTTCTTTTGCCATTTTTATCGATGATAACCCGAGTAGGCATCTAAGAAGCCGAGAGTTTGGTGTCCCGAAATGGAGTCCACCAACTTGTCGATTACGGGGGGAGAGGATAACTGTCCTTGGGGCGAGGCTTTGTTTAGATCAGTAAAGTCTATGCACATACGCCATTTCCCATTTTGCTTCTTTACCATAACGACATTAGCCAACCAGACGGGGTATTTGACTTCGCGAATTATTTCGGCGCTGAGTAATTTCTGCACCTCTTCTTTTATAGCTTCCTCCTTGTCCCTTGCAAAATTTCTCCTCGTTTGGGAGATGGTCTTCGCTAAAGGATCAACTTCTAAGCGGTGGAGGGCTACTTCTTCATTGATCCCCCTCATGTCTTCGACTCTCCAAGCAAAGACGTCGAGATTTTCAAGAGGATATGATTCTTTCTTTCTCTTCCTGTGATAGCTGGCCTCCTAGCTTGATTTTTTGTTCGGGATAGTCGGGATTAATGACTACCTCTTCTAGCTCATCTACAGGCTTCATTTCTGGTCCGTCTCGAAATTCCAGGGATTCGATGATGATCTCTCTGATTCTCCTCCCTTCATTGTCGTTTACATTGAGGCCTTCTTCCTCCATAAGTTTATCGATGTCTGGAAGATCGTTCCTCCCCGAGTCATGGTTGGCCCCCGAGTTCTGGTCATTGACGAGAATGGGTTCTTCCTCGGAGATGGGTAGAACTATGCCTTGGTCATCTGCAGTTTCTAGGACCATAGGCTCTTCTTCCAGTGTGGGTAGAGTTATGCCTTGGTCATCCACAATTTCAAGGACCATAGGTTCCTCTTCCTCACTTTCCCATACTTCACGGATATAGTTCATTCTAGAGCTAGTTTCCGTGGTCTTCTGAGATTTGGTGATCTTGATGTTCTCCTCGGGCGTATCTATCTCCACGCTTTTTGACTTTTTTCGGCTCTTGACAACATGTTCCAAGAAATCTTTGGGGGTTGCCCTCACGCATCCTATGCCAGCACGAGTGGGAAATTTAACTCGTTGGTGAGGAAGGGAGGCTACCATCCCAAGTTTGGCTTGACTTGGAATGCCGATAATCGCATGATAGTCACTAGTCAAATCCATGACTATAAAAGTGACAGTAGCTTTGGCTCGGAAGGGATGATCGCCGACTTCGAGTTCCAGTTCTACGGTTCCCTTTGCTCCAACCTTATGGTTGGTGAATCCTTCAAGCCTTCCATGATATGGCTCTAGCGAAGTGTCTTTCAATCCCATTTGTTGGAAGGCTGAATAGTACAAGATGTCACGGGAGGCCCCCGTGTCAACAAGAAGTCTTTCGGATTCAACATTGTCAATTCGACCCTTGATGACCAATGGCTGCTCACGAGCTGCTCGACTTCCTGCCAACTCATTCGGAGAAAAACTAATGATTTCTTCTGCTTTATGGATCCAAGCAGGGACATGGTATACTTTGCTTAGCTCGTGGATCTGATCCCTTAGCTTTCTGGTGGAGGTCACCTCTTCACGGATCACATGTAGTTTAGCCCTAGGAGGCCTTCGATCTTCATCCTCACTCTTGGAGTCATCTTCACTCTCCTCTTGCTTCCGCTTTCGCTTGCCATCTTTCTTCATGACATAACGGTCTAACTTTCCCTCGTCAACCCATTGTTGGATTATCTTCTTAAGGGCCCAGCAACCATCAGTGGTGTGCCCGTTGTCCTTGTGAAAATCACAGTATTTGTTCTTGTTGCGGGGATACTTTGGGTTATCAGTCAGCGGACGAGGTGGAGGAAGGTTCACTAGCTGCATGATTTCGGAGATGGGCTTTGTAAGAGGGGTGAACTCCAGCTTCTCAGTGCTTCTGGTTCTATTCTTTCCTTTCTTGCCGTTCCCATTGTCATTCTGTCGGGAGTTAGTTGCTTCAGGTTCCGTCTTGTCAGCACCCCTTTTCTTTGTCTTGTCCTCAGCCATGGAAATGGCATAAGCCACTTTGTATAATTCGGCCTTGGAGCTGGGTTCCCTGGCTGAGAGTTCATAAATGAGGGGGCCAGATTTTAACCCAGAGTTGAAGCAAACTATGACCTCCCTATCAGTAAGGCTTTCTTCGACTTGATCTGCCATTTTTCGGAACCTATTGTAGTAGCTGAGGGTGGTCTCTCCTTTCCCTTGCTCAATGTTGGCCAAGTCGGTTAATCTCATCTTCCTTTTCCCAGCCGTGGCAAAATGATCTAAGAACATTCTCCTCATGCCCCTCCAGCAATCGATGCAACCTTTCTTGAGCTCACGGAACCAGGTCAAAGCTGTTCCGGAAAAGGTGCTCGCGAAAGCTTTGCAGAGCAAGTCATCAGCAGTGGTGAGGAGATTCATGGTTTGTTCAAAACTTTGCACGTGGTCCTTGGCGTCAGTGGTTCCGTTATATTTCTCGAAATTTGGGAGCTTGAGGTTAGGATGGGGAGGTGCAGCAGTTATCCTCAAGGAAAACGGACGGGTGGCCCAATCATAATCGTCATCATTATATTTCTTTCCCCTCTCCATATCATCCAGCCTTTGTTTCAACAGCTCCCATTGCTTTGTTTCTATTTCCTTCTCACTGCTTGAGCGAGTGCTTCGTTGGGAACTTCGGCGGCTTGTCTTTAGGGCGATCATTTGCCCTACTGTGCTCCGCTTCATGTCGGTGGCCATCACGTCTGGAGGGCCTATCACGTCTTGGTTCCGTGTCTTGTGCGCCGGTATCATCCTGTAGGACTCACGGGGTCCTTGGCCTAGCGAATTCTCGATGCCGAGGTCGAGGAGAGTCCGGTCGACGAGGACGACGAGACTCTGAACGATGAGGACGAGGAGAATCGGCCGACGAGCTCGAGGAGACGCGGGACGCCTAGGTGTCATGATGAGGCGAGCGGGGATAGGCGCCTATTCAAGCCGAGTCTTGTCCTTAGGTCCTTGGAGTTCACTTCCTCTTCCCTAGGAGTTATTTGGCTTCTCGGGTCGACCACAGGTCCTTACGCTTCTTTGTTATGCCGAGGACGAGGAGAATCCCTCAGGAGCCGGCATTGGTAGTTCGGCGGTCTTCGGGGGAGGACTGATGCTCTCCTGTTCCTTTCTCAAAGGTGGGCCCATTGATGGTACAATGAAGGGAGCCATGGAATGATCTGGGTCCATTTGCAATGAGCAACTTGCGTTTCATACATCCTTTGCAAAGTCTCCATTTGTTTGTGTAACAAAGAGCGTCGGTCAACGGGTTGAGATCCTCCTGCTTGACCGGCGTCGGCATTCTTTGTTTTCTTCCTTCCTGCTTGCTTCCCACGAGCACGAGTAGGACGAGGAAGGTCATTGCCCTCTCCCTCGGCATTTGCCTGACCCATGGAACGAAGAGTCATGGCAAGGGGAGGAATGGCATCGGCTTGAGGTAGGGGAGGAGGAGGAGGCGGTGGCTCCTCGGCTCAGGTGTTTCCCCATTCACTGGGTGGGATCCTCAGTGTAACACTTGTGAATTGTCCGTCCATTATGATTCACAAAGATTATTATATGCGAAATTTTCCAAAAATCACAATTTCACCAGAACCGAATTTATGGTTAAATTTAGGGCAAATTTTAACCAAAAACAAACAGCCAATTGTGATTTTTCCAACACAAAATTTCAAGCCACAAACTTTGCTTCACGTGAACTAGCGATTTAGGCCAGAATTAATGCGATTTCCGGTGGAAGTTTACAAATTTCGACCGAATCAAGAACAGAGCCTGTCGGAGCAAAAATTTCCGATTTCAATCAAGAACAAATCCAACGGAAAATAGCTTCTCAGGCGAGATTTTCCAGGCCAAACAAAGGGTGTTTGAATCGATTTCCCGGCAATGGAACCAATTGATGATGCCAAAATCGTCAAAACAGCCCAAATCCAAGCGTCGAATGCTCCGGCGATTGCAAGGCCTGAAAATAAGAGAAAACACGTAAACTAAGCCGGGGCGGATCCGGCTAAAGGCCCTCCCGTGAGAGTAAGTTCACGGTTGATATTAGAGAAATCAAATTGACAGTTTCTCCAATGTAAAAAGTAACGTACCGAATAATGAGCCATGGGGCTTGTATTTATAGGAATGGATTGATAGAATCCATGTTGGAGTGAACTTGTAGAGAGATAAGATACAATCTTAAGAGGACTATATCTGTTAAGGAGTCCTTGTTTGACTTGAATTGATATTGGTAACTGTAATCCTGATTGGGTTACAACTGTATAATCCTTGTTGAATAAGGATTGAATAAGGATTGTAACTGCTAGCCGGAACGCCGAGGAAGGCAAATGATTTTCCTCGGCCTTTGGCAAATAAGCCGAGGAAAATGATTTTGCTTCCTCGTCATTTGGTAAATGGCCGACACGGAGATATGCCGGGGAGAATGATTTTCTTTCCTCGTCACTTGGATATATGCCGAGCAAATAACTTCTCTTTCCTCGGTAATTCCGATATGGCGGCCCAAAAATGATGATAGAAGGCCGAGATAAATGTTCCTCGGCATACGAGTAAGATCTTACTCGGCCCTAATACTTCATAATTAGACAATATCCACTGCCCAATATAGTTGGGCCCAAGTTCGGGCAAGCCCATGTTCGTTGCTCGGTTTATACCGTTCAATATATATATACATATACATATATATACATATACATATATATATATATATATATATATATATATAATTACTAATTTTGTAAATTGTTGCATATCTTTATAGATTTTTATCATGTAAGAAATAGTGTAGGTCACACAAAAATCAAAATTTGAAATTTACTATAAGCACAAATATGATATTGATCACTTATTTAGAATATGACTACATTTGATAGGATATCATGTGACTAAATTGTTTCATATTTTGTTGATGGGGCATTTGGTGGTTCAGCTTCTGGTGTCGGAGCATGATGTTTATGGTGTTTCTTATGATGTGACTTGTGTGGATGATGTTCATGCTTGTGCTTATGCTCAGATTCAAGTTCTTCAACTAATTCAGAAACTTTATCATCTTGTTCTTGCGGCGGTGCTTGTGGTGCTTCAGTAACTTCTGGTGCAGGAGCATGACGCTTGTGATGTGTCTTATGTGGATGATGCTTATTCTTGTGTTTAAGATCATGCTCATATTCATGTTCTTCAACTGATTCAACAGAACCTTGATCGTCTTCTTGATCTTCTTGGTTTGATGGTGGTACATATGGTGCTTCAGCAACTTCTGGTGCTGGAGCATGACGTTTGTGGTGTTCCTTATGATGTCGATTGTGCGGATGATGCTTATGCTTGTTCTTATGCTCAAATTCAATTTCTTTAATTGATTCAAAAGAAATTTCATCATCTAGTTCTTGATCTTCATGATTTAGTGGTGGTGCATATGGTGTGGGAGCATGATGCTTATGGTGCTCCTTATGGTGTGGCTTGTGTGGATGATGCTTATGTTTGTGCTTATGCTCATGCTCAGATCCAAGTTTTCTAGTTGATTCAAAAGAAAGCTGACCATCTTGTTCATGGTCTTCTTGATTTGGTGGTGGTGCATATGATGCTTCAACAACCCCTGGTGCCGGAGCATGATGCTTGTGATGTTTCTTATGATGTGACTTGTGTGGATGATGCTTATGCTCATGCTCTGATTCAATTTCCTCGGTTGATTCAAAATAAACTTGATTGTCTCGTCCTTGATCTTCGTGGTTTGGTGGTGATGCATACGGTGTCAGAGTTTGATGTTTGTGGTGTCCTTTTTTATGATGTGGTTTGTGTGGATGATGATTGATCTCATATTCAAGTTCTTCACCTAATTTTGGGGATTTTGAAGAAGAAACTTGAATATATTCATAGAGCTGACTAGATTGTAGTGGGGGATCTTCCTCCTCCAGTGCTGCATTATCATTAGAAGAACCAATGATAGGATTTAACACTCTTGCAATTGATGGAGTGGCAAGAACCACAACCCCAAGAAAGACAAGAAATAAATATCTACCACTCATCTTTGCTAGACAATGAATTGTGTTTGTGCAAATAGTGAATTGAGTGATTGGCATTTTATAGGAGGATTGCATTTTTCTCAAGATGACAAGTGTCACTGTATAAAATTTCATAGATAACAATAAATGATGAAAATCTAGCATTATGGTCAAACATTTTTTTAAAAGAAATGGGTAAATTGTCTATAAATATTATAAAACTAATGTTATATAGATAACTTAATGTATTTTGTGGTACATATAATAAAGATTATGAAAATATTTGAGAGATATTGAAAATATTAGTGAACATACTTACTTGGTTCAGTTTACCTAAGAAATTGTAAAGTGGTTGGTCAAAAATGAATATGATTTTGTCAATTAGAAGATTTCTTGCTAAATGTATTTTCCATAATTCCAAGATTTTTAGCTTTTTGACTAATTTTTTTCTCAAATAATTCTGTTTTAAAAATCTATTTCCCAAAATAACTTACTTTCCAAACTATTTCCCAAAATGACAACGTTTTGGGAACTAGCTACATGGTATAGCGAGTTCAACATATTACCGTTGAAACTCGCTACACGGTGTAACGAGTTCAGTTAAATTGGGGTTTAGACATTTGAATTAATCAGCATAATTAACAAAGCAGAACTCGCTACACCATGTAGCGAGTTTGACCAGTCACACAGAACTCGCTACATGGTGTAGCGAGTTTAAAGTGACATTTTTCCAGTAAGGTTTCCTACGCATCCAGATTCATTCTCATTCTCTCATATCCTCCTCTCATACTTGTTCTTCAATAAAAAATCTAAATCTTCACATCATTTAATTTCGTCAGAATCGTTGAATACCAAGAATCAAGGTAAATTAACATCATTTTAATCATTGTTTTCACTTGTGTTTAGATATAAAATTTTAGTTTTTAACTGTGTTTTAGTATATTATAGATATAAATGTTAGGGTTTTGTTATGCAGGTTTTAACATTTTGATTTCGTAATGTAGGGTTAAAGATGAATGGCGGTTCAATCATTTTCATGTGCTATTTGGGAGGTGATGATAAACAACCATTTGATGGTCCTCATTTTCAAAAAGGGCCAAAATGTGGAATTAGGGCTAATTTTCGATGGAGATACAATGAGTTGATTGATGAATTATATAAGAAGATGGGCTTAGATCGGTCACAATATGATTTGGAAGTCATTTATAGATGTCCTCATACTTTTGATAGCGGGATTGGTCAGTACTTCCCTTTTCGTATTAAAGATGATGCGTGTATGGATATAATGTTCGATGTTTTAGCCAAATTTGGGGAGATGGGTAATTTGCAGCTGTATGTGGTTGTAAAAGTGATTGAAAATCGATGTTATCCTGAGTTTGAAACACTGCACACATAGACCATTTATGGGTATTCACCAAGGTATAACCTTGATGCAGGGGTTGGTCCAAGTACACAAACACTTGTACCAACCCAAACACCAAATTATGATTATAGGGCATGCCAAAATGATCCTGTTAATGATTATAATTCTGAAGATGATGTAGATTATGAAGAAGAAGAAGAAGAAGAAGAAGAAGAAGAAGAAGAAGAAGAAGAAGAAGAAGAAGAAGAAGAAGAAGAAGAAGAAACTGATGAGATGCAATGCTAGATGATGATGAATATCAGGAGGGTAGTAGTGATTCTGATGTCGATTTGGGAGAGAGTGATAATGGGCCGATTGATGATGACGTGGAAACACCTTTTGTTCATTATGAAGCACCGAAAAATTGAAGGTATGAGAGAGCGGATTATCCCTTTTAAAGTGATATTGGTAGTTCTGCTCGACAAGAAGAAGGCTTCATTGATTATCATAATGCACCTAGTTTTCCAGTTTGGGATCCGGATAACCATGAAAATTGCTAAAGGGATACGCTTTTCTAGCAAGAACGAGGCGCAATTTGATATAAAAAGGTATCATATTCGCACCAATCGCCGGTTCAGGGTAAGAAAGAGCACAACTCACACATGGGTAATTGAATGTCTATTGAAAAATTTTCCATGCAATTTTTATGTTTGTGTGAGTAGGAGGAAGTTTGGCTATTGGGAAGTGATCAAGTATAAGGCTCCTCATTGCTGTCTGGAGAAAGTCGAGATCACCCCAACCTAGATGCCAAGTTTATTGGTCAGGAAGTAATTGGTCTTATTAAGGTCGATTCAGATGTCAAAGTTTGAGTTATTATTGCACACATCAGTAGTAGGTTTAAACAGGAAATTACCTAAGAAGGCATATTGTGGAAAGCAGAAGGGCATTGCAGAGGTTTTTGGAGATTGGGAGGAATCTTATATAAGGTTACCCCGCGTCGTAGCAGCCATCCAAAAATACAACCCCACCACAATTGTTGAGTATACTCATCCTCCTCCTCCTGTCGGTGAAAACACACGTTTCAACGGGTGTTCTGGGCATTTGGGCCTTGCATTGAAGCTTTCTCTGATTGTCGGCCTGTCATTTCTGTTGATGGAAAATTCCTTCATGGTAGATATAAAAGGGTAATACTGATTGCCATGGGTGTTGATGCCCAAGACAGTATACTTCCTCTTGCATTTGCTGTTGTTGAAAAAGAGAACTGAACGAACTGGCGTTGGTTCTTATATCTTCTTTGCAACACATATTATAAAGAGTCGTGAAGTATGCTTGATATCTGACCGTCTTCATGGCATTCTTAAGACTATAGCTGAAGATACGTGGTGGCCAAATGTGCATCATCGATATTGCTTGAGACATATGCGAGAAAATTTCTTGGATAAGCACAAAGGGGAAGGTTTGAAGTATCTGTTTTGGAGAGCAGGTAGAGCAACTCAAGATAGAAAATTGAAATCTACCTTAGAGAGTATCCGTTCAATTAACCCTGAGGCAATTGCATGGTTTCTGAATTTAGATGCCAGAAAATGGACATTGGCACACGATGGTGGTTACAGATATAACATTATGACTACTAACATGTCTGAGGTTTTCAATGGTGTCATGAAGGGAGTCCGTGGGATGCCAATAACAGCAATTGTTGAAACTGCCTTCTACCATTGTGTGGAGTACTTTCAAGTAAGACATGGATTTTCACTTAATGCCTTAGGAGGTAATCCTAATAACCCTAACATCAATCCCCTACCCAGTTCAGCCAGAAAGTTTATTACCGATACTTGAAGAATAGTGAGAAAGGTGGGACACATCAGGTAAGGAGGTTCAACAATCATGAAATGGGGGTGTATCAAGTGACAACCGCACGTCAAGGTGATAAAGGTGGAAATATTCAGATTGTCCAATTTAATGAGCGTACCTGTACATGTGGTAATTGGGTTGCCTATCACATGCCCTGTTCCCATCTTCTTGCATGTTGCCATGTACAACATCTTGATAGTTGAGATTTCGTTTCTCAATTTTACACCATTAGGGAATACTACAAGACATGGAATGGGACATTTGAACCATTACACCATGAGGACTATTGGGGTGTGGATGGTTTGGTGCCACTTTTTTCCCTAATCCCCACCTTTGACGTTTTGCGAAGTCCGGATGGCCTAGATCAAGACGCTTCCGCAATTATATGAACTTTCAAACAGATAAACGGTAGACTCTGTGCTCATCATGCAAACAAGAAGGCCACAATCGTTGTAGATGCCCGAACATAAGTGAGTAGAAGAATGTTTTCCATGTAATTTATGTTTGAGTTGTTGGATTTACTTTGATTTTCCTTTGGATTTCGTTTGAGTATGACTTAAATGTAATTTTGATTGTTTATACAATTTGTGTTGTTTGAATATGACTTTGTTTTTCAATTGGATTTGGTTTGAAAGATTATGTTTGGTAAAATAATAGTTATGTTAAAAATTTCAGTCCATGGCAAACTGTAATGAAAGTGTATGAGGTTTCTGCCAGATATGAAGTTTCTGCCAAAAAAACCATGTTCAAGTGAACTCGCTACACGGTGTAGCGAGTTTAGTGAAATCGCTACAGCAGCAGCAAACTGCTGTCATCCCATCTGCACACAGAAAATCCAATACAAAATATATCAAATTGTAAAACCTGTACAATATACCATAACACACCTATTAACCTACATACATGTACTAAAGTCTAAAAAAAATATACAAATATGCTAAACTGAACAAACACTTAAAAAAATCATATAACAAACATCCAAATAAAAACTTAAAAAAATCATAGTTTCACTTATAACAAAAAAAAAACATCCAAATAACAACTAATACTACAAAGTTTTATTATATCTAAATAAAAAAATAGTTTCACCTATTTCTCCTCTCATTGTCGACCAGGGTGAACTTTCTCGTCGGTTGCCGCTGCCGAGACCCTCTTCTAATCAACTTCGCCCGTTGAGCAGGGTAGGGGCGTAAGGTTCGGTTCAAACCGCGGTTCGAAATCGAACCAAACCAAACCAAACCATGCAGTTTAGTTTGGTTTTCAAGCAATAGTGGTTTGGTTCGGTTCCAAAAATTGTCAAACTGTGTGGTTCGGTTTGGTCTGTGGTTTGGACCCCCAAACCACGGTTCGAGACCGCGAGACCGAACCACCGAATCAAACCAATAAACCAAACCACCAAACCACCAAACCATTCAATATTAACCGTAGATATGAATATCTTTCATCTTCACTTTACATTTAGATTTGAAAACCCCTAATTCTATTCATGGGTTTTAGCCATAACCCTTTTTTTCTTTTGGTTAATCTTCTTGTAATAATGTTAATTCACTCTTTAGCACATACCATTACAAGTACTCAAATGGCATGTTTTTATCATAAACATTAAAGCACAATTTCAATTTTTGTTTAAATATTGAATCTCTTATGTATGTCTGAAAAATTCAAACAAACATAACAATGAATTGTGTAGTCTGAAACCATGTTCTAATTAATGGTTTAAGCAATGTTCTATTTCATGGTTTGAACCATGGTTTGAATTGTGGTTTAAACCGCGGTTCGAATCGTAAATCAAACCGCGGTTCGAAGCAAACCGAACCAAACCATGGCGGTTCAGTTCGGTTCAGTTTGAATTTTTTGATGGTTCGGTTCGGTTTGAGATTTTTCCAAACCGATTACTAGTGGTTCGGTCCATAAATTGGCCCAAATCAAACCAAACCGAACCATTTACACCCCTAGAGCAGGGGTAAGATGTACCCCACTAGTTGTAGTCGCAGCCGGATCAGAGAAGGGTGGAATATCCACTCGTGAGGATGATGAGGGAACCCTAAAGCCACTTCCCGAATATACGGGCGTGTGAAAAGTCCTAGGAGGAGGGTCAACGAAATCATCATCATCGTTAATAATCCCACTCACCTCGGGCTGTGACGAGGGTAAGTACCTAAATAAATACCCTCCTCAACCTCCAATCTAATCCTCTCCTCGTGCTCCTCCACCTGAGTAGCTCCCCACTGTGAATCATAATCGAATAGTCCATCATACTGAGTCTCGGGCTCTGGCTGGACCTTGGGCCCTGGCTCATCTGGCTCATCGTGCAAGTCCATTTGTGGTTGTGGTTGTGGCTGTGCACGACGTCTTACACGACGCTGTCGAGGTTCTACCCCCTGTGCACGATATACCGGTGGGGGAGGTGCTGCAGCCTCAAGTCGTTGTTGTTCCCTAACTCCCGTGAGCATGTGTCTAATAATCCTCCTCATCTCAGCTTGTTTGGCATGCTCCTCCTCCTGATTGTTGACATGCAAACGTTGAAGGTTCTACACCTGTTTTTATAGCAAAAAAAATAAGTATGAGACATAAGTTAATAAATTGAAGTTTTGTTTTTAAAAAAACTAGTTTAACCCCCGTGCGATGCACGGACAGTTAATAACGAATAACTGATAGAAATCTAAACGAATACAAAAGAAATAGAGATGTTTGAATACATTGTAAAAAAATTATTTGTAACATATATTATGAGTAAAAATATCAGATTGAAGGTCACTAAAATAAATATTGTGTTACATCCGAGCGATTATATTCAAATATAAAATTTGATTCTTATTCGTATTCGTATTCAATTCATATTTACATATAAAAAATTATTTATATTCCATTCAAAATTGAAATTAGAATTATTTGATTATAATATTTTATTTGACGTACTTTTTGAAAAAATACGAAGTCAAAACCAAGGCCACGGTCGGTGAAGGCCAAGCCGGCCATTGGATAAAGCCACGGACGAACCATGCATGTTTGGCTAAGATTCATTCTCATTATATAACCAAGGCAACCCATCTTACTTTTTTTTTTTCTATGTGGGATAAAAGCCTGCGCAAAGGTAAAAGGCAGGCCAAGGCCAAGGCGGCTAGGCCAAGGCAAGGCGAAGGCGAAGACAGATTTCCCACATAGAAAGAAAACAAATCAAAAATGGCTTTGACCTTGGTATATAAAAAGGCTTCAAGTTCAAGGTAGATGTAATTATATTTATATACATATATATATATAATTTTAAATATAAAATATATAATTTTAAATATAATATATATATATATATATATATATATATATATATATATATATATATATATATATATATATATATATATATATATATATATAATTTTAATAATTATTAATATTAAAAATATATATAATAATTAATAAATTAAAGCCCTTCACCAAATGGACAACACGTGTCCAAATTTCCAAAAGAAAAATAAAAATAAATTAAAGCCCAATCACAGGTTACCACGTATCTATTCAGTCGGTTTTTTTGCCATTTTGTCACGGCGTGAAATGACGAAATTGCCCCTCAAACCACCTTCAATTACCACAATCATGTTATTATATATATATATATATATATATATATATATATATATATATATATATATATATATATATATATATATATATATATATATATATATATATATATATAGATAGATAGATAGATTTGAAAGAATGACCCGTTTTAATGATAAAAAAAATCTCTTTAAATTGAGACTATTTTCTTTAAAAAATTAATATATTATAAAATAATTTAGGTAAAACAAAGGGGTTAAAAAAAACCTACATCCTACGGTCAAACACGTGTCCAAACCAAAAAAAAAAAAAAAAAAAAGAAGAAAAATCCATCTGCCTTCACGCGCCATTGTTGTCGGTGCGTGTCCCATCTCCGTGCCAAGAAATGGCCAAATCGCCTTTGAACAAACGTACGACACGTGTCCTCATTTAAAAAAAAAAAAAAAATATAGGCCAATCACATATCGCCTTCCCGTGTCTTTTAGCCGAATTTATTGTCATTTTGCCACGACGTGAAATGACGAAATTACACCTCAAACCCCTTTATTTACCACAATCTTCCGTTTATATAGATATAGATATAGATTTGAAAGAATGACCCATTTTAAATATAAAGATGGAGAATAAAAAAAAAATTGAGACCATGCTTTTAGTAAAATGAGTACATACACCATTTTCTACCCACATTAAAAAAAAAAATCAAACAATAAAATAAATTGAAATAATAATTTCTTTCTCTAAAAATATTATTTATTTTCTTCACTATTTTTAATTTTTTCAATCAAATTAATTCTATATTATAAATAAACAATTTTTAAGACGAATAGAAAAATTGACTAATTTATTAATACTTTATTTACTATGCTTCAAAGATTTATTTAAAAAAATTAAATATAATTGTTTGATATAACGAACTAAAATAAACAAAATAATCATATTACCCCATTCCACTTATTAAATACAGTAGAAACCAAAATCCACACTCATCACACTCCCCATATATATATATATATATATATATATATATATATATATATATATATATATATATATATATATATATATATATATATATATATATATATATATTATTAACTTAAATAACCCTATATACTTTATAAATATAAAAATGATTTTGTTTAAAAAAATTCAACACCATCCCAACTCATCATCCTATACCCCACCACTTTTACTTTATTTTTGATTCTTTATTTTCATGAGTAGTCAAATTATTATTTTTTTTCTGTGTCCAAATCAAATGAAAAAAGTCTCTAATTAAAGAGTAAAAAAAATTATGAATTTTGGTGTAAATAAAAATAATAAAAAAATTAATTTCTTATATAATAATTGAGGTAAAAGAAATGGGTGAGAAAAAAAAAAAATCAAAATCCAACGCAATAGGAGCACGCCAAGTGTCCCACCCAAAAAAAAAAAAAAAAAAAACAAAAGTCGGCATTTTCCATGGGCTTAACGCGCCTGCGTTGGCGCGTCTCATACACGCGCCTTTCAAATGACCAAAATGCCCTTCGCAAAATGTCGACATGTGTCCTCAAATTTAAAAAAAAAAAAAAAAAAAAAAAAAAGAAGTCCAATCAGATCATACCACGTATTAATTCAGTTGATTTTTTTTCTCTTTTGCCCCAATGTGAAAAGACCAAAATGCCCCTCAAAGACTCAAAAATTTCCACAATCTTGTTATTATATATGTATAGATAACTTGAAAAATGTAAATACTTACCACGGCCTCTAGGTAAGGGGCAACTGACCGGTATCCAACGTCCTCTATATGAATTGGGTTATGCACAAACATGCACGTTATGCTCCGATAACATATCATATATGGATCGGTGTAATGCATATCGTGAAAGCCTAGGACCCCCAAGCCAGAAAGTGTTGCCGCTGTCCACAGAGTACAATGTATTGTTGATGGCGGTCGCTCCAAATCACGAGATTGTTTCCACGCCTATCAACTATGTGCAAGTCCGGACGAGTATCGCACGGTTCTGGACCCCTGCAGCATGCTAAACTGCCTCATAACACGATTCGGCAAATGCCACTCTATCCTCTCAAAGCATATAAGAGGGACCCGCGCCATCCATATGGCCTGTCCCTGAGTGTAGTAGGCCGGAGCATATCTATCTCTATAAGGCTGCCACACAATCTGATCATCTGTTAGCTTGGCCAGCTGACCACGATAGCCTCGCAGGTTATGGGCAGTAACCTCCTTGAGATACAATGGTGAATGGGTCCACCTGGAATTTCATAAACAGAATAATTATAAGAAAAAGTAAAAAAAAAAAAAAAACTATAACGACGAGAAAATAACGTATGATATATGTATACCTGCATCCTAGTGGCATGTGCTCGAAGTTCGGATCTCTGTTTCGCCTACGAATTCCATGTTGCACACATAGCAACCGCTCCCAAGCCCAAATCTATATCAATAAAATCTATATCAAATACTATAAATAATGCCGATAATTTGAAATCAAACTTAAAACCAACAACATAATGAACATTAAAATGAGATAAACATACCTGTAGAATGTTGAGAAATCCTCCGCACTGTCTCATCAGAGGATTAGTCGCACTACACAACTCCCGATATAGAAAAGCCAGCGACGCACTTCCCCAACTGTACTGCTAGACCCTCGAAACCTTCCCAAGCAGAGGGAGATAACACAACTTAACCTTGTTGTTCGTACGATCAGGCATCACCGTAGAACCCAAGGCGAGCATGATATATGCCCGTACGTACATATCAACAGTGTCATTGGGGGAATCATCAGCTAGGTCATGGAAGTGTGGAAACTAGCTCGTAATCCACCGTAGCTTTAGACTACTCCCATCCATATCTCCGGGAGATAGGATAGCCCCTAAAAACTGCTAACATACCACCCGCCAGTCTACAAGTGCTGGGATGTCAGCATCAGTAACAACATCCCCATCAATCGCAACCCAGAAATCATGCCGATATTCTCTAGGGTGATCGTCATCTCACCAAACGGGAGGTGGAATGAATGGGTCTTTGGACGCCATCTCTCGATCAAGGCCTCCAGCAACCCATAATCGTATTAAATCCTCCCTATGTAATGAACTCCAACAAAGCAACACTCGGATAATCTCGAAATCCTCGGCGCTAGTCTATCCGACAACGTGCCCCCACGACGAAATGAGAGCGGACTAGCAACTTTCTGTCCGACCCAAATAAAACGAGCTCTGTGGTTCTCATGCTCGGTCAAAACGGAGTTATAGATAGGCCCAAGATCAACGAAGTTATCCATCTGTTTCAACAAAAGAAACCCAATTTCAATATCAAATAAATACATATATAAACATAACGACTTTGAAACATCAATAACAAATACTTCTACTTCTCCAAAATTGAGTCACAAATTGAGTTCAAAATCTCAAAATTTCAAATATACCACAATGGAGTTCAAATATACCATAATAGATTTCAAATATACCAACTATTGAGTTCAAATATACCAAAAATGGAGTTCACATGTACCAACAATTGGGTTCAATAACAACTCTAATATTCAAGAAAATTCTAATAATTTCAATATATACATACTAAAAACAAAGCATATAACAACAAATCAAAGTAGAAACCTAATTTTTTAGACTACTTCAACAACTATCCAATTCAAAGCTAAATCATCAAAGCATATATCATATTTCAACAAGTACCAAAATCAAAGCATATACCCAAATCAAAGCAAATACTCTATTTCAACAAATACCCAAATCAAATCAAAATCAACAACAATGAAGAAGGATAAATTTTGATGTAAACTTACATGGCGAAATTAGATGGTAAAAAGTTTGAATTTGATTATGGCAATGACAATGGCAACCTTTTTCTTCTTCTCCCTTCTCCCTTACATTCGACACTTAGGTTTTTTTTTTCTTTCTTTGTTTGCAGACTGTAAGTCGCCATCGGTAAGCCTTGTTTTTTAGAACTCGCTACACCATGTAGCGAGTTTCATGATCGAGTGAAATCGCTACATGGTGTAGCGATTTAGGTTACGTTTAATTATGCAATGAGATTAATCATAATTAAACTAAACTCGCTACATGGTGTAGCGAGTTTCAACGGTAACATGTTGAACTCGCTACACCATGTAGTGAGTTCCCAAAAGTGGTCATTTTAAGAAATAGTTTGAAAAGTGGGTTCTTTTGGGATATATATATTTTTAAAAGAATTATTTGAGAGAAAAAAAATCCTTTTTGACTCGGATGTTTTGACCAATTAACTCTAAAATGAAAATAATACTACTTTTGTCCCAGATTAAGTGAAAATTGATCTTTGACTAAATTTTTACGTGAGTACTCCCTCCGTTCAATTTGAAACTGAAAAAGAAAATGTACATAAATTAAGGAGAAGTATAAAATATTAAGGTAGTGGTGTAGGGATTAGTAGTGGGGTAGAGAATAGTAAATTGGTTAGTTGATGTGAATTTTACAAGTAGATCTCCTTGATTAAAAAATTAATAAAACTTTCCATTTATAAATTTTGTAATTGTAAGTGGAATAACTAAAATGACAATTTTTTTCAATTTCAAATGGGTTGGAGGGAGTATAATTTTTTTGTAAAGTTGTAAAAATAATTAACGATTACATTTTAATGGTACATTGATAATATTAATGTTTTATATTATAAAAGTAATCATTTAAAAAATCATATTTAGAAAAAAATCATATTTTAAGAAAATCATTATTAAAACTAGATAATGATATAAAGAAAAATTTGACATAGTTGTGAGTATAATATTAAATTAGGAGTTTCATTTACTAAATAACACCAAATATAATAATCATTGTGTCCTAAAAAAATATCTCAATTTTATTTTGTTTCTCAATTTAATTTTACTTTTAACCATTATACTCCCTCCGTCCCTGAAAGATTGTTTCATTTGCCATTTTGACTTGTCCCAAAAAGTATGTCCCATTTCTAAACTTAGGCATGAATGTTAGTGCAAATCTACTAAGGTACAAGAAGGTGAAGCTCTTCCTTAATAATTGAAAAATGTACAACAGGACAATCTTTTAGAAACGGAGGGAGTACTATTTAGGTATCATCAATTTGACCATAAAACTTCTACCATTATAAATGTGACATTTGTACCACTCCCTCTGTCCCGTAGTAAGATTTCAACCTTGATTTTACACACTTATTAACGAAACAATAAAAGGGGTAAAAATATCAAGTGCATTGATGACATAATTGTCCAAAATACTCTCAGTGACAAGTGAATGAAAAGTAGGCTACTTTAGTAAGGATATTTATGTAATTGTAAGATATTTTTGTAATTGTAATAGCGTTATATAAGGACAAGTTGTCCAAAACACTAAGCATTTGCCATTTTTGGAAAGAGACTCTTATATACTCTTAAACTGAGTTCATCAGCGAACTGGGGTTGGGTTGGGGGGGAAAAAGACAAAAAAAAATGAAAAGAAGAAAATGAAAAAGAAAATCAACGAACCAACCAAGCCAAATGTGTTCGGTTGACCAATTTGGGTCTTGAACACAATTTTTCAAAGCCTTTGCCAAGTGTCCTTTTTTAATTGGTTCTCTCAATTTTTAAATTATCTTTTTAAATATAATTTTAAAATGGTTATAAATATATTTATATTTTATTAAAAAAAATAAAAATTTAACCTAAATTTTTGTTTTTTCATTCTCTATAAATAGAGACCAGTTTGGTATTTTTTGAGACACAACTCAAATACTCCCTTTCTCACTCTAAATTATCATCCTTTTGCCCAACCTTTTTATCCTAAATTCCCCAAAAAAAAAATCATTCCCTCATGGATCCAAATTTTCCTTTTTTTGATAATTCTGAGGAATTTGTCAATCCTCAAAATTATTCAAACTCTCAATTTTATTATAACTCTCAGGATTCTGCGAACCCTCATAATATTTCAAATTTCGAAAATGATTCAAATTCTCAAATTTCTCCGAATCATAATTTCATTCCTACATCTGAAAATATCCAAAGCTCCCAGAATATTTCTCGAAATTTATTTCAAGATTTTGAACAAACACAAACAAATACTCAAAAAGAGCCTAAATGTGCGACTTGGCTTGTGAAAGAAGATGTAGCTCTAATGTCGAGTTATATTTTTGTAAGTGAAGATAGTGTACGTGGAAATAATCAGAAGGGTACTGTGGTATGGTCAAAAGTAGCGAAATTATTTGATCAAGCTCGCATGGAGAATCCAGAGGAAATACGCAAAAGAAATACACAAATGTGTAGGAGCCGTTACAAACGACTTAACGATAACGTGAACAAATGGATTACTGCACATAGAGAAGCATATGGTCGGAGAAGAAGTGGAATGAGCAAGAAAGATATAGAGATAGAAGCTCACACAATTTATGAGGCCGGTGGTAGCAAGTTCACTAATTTGCATGTGTTTGAAGAAGTTATGAGTAAACATCCCAAGTGGGAGTTACATTTGAATCGCAATGCAACACGAGTCCGTTCTGAATATGAAGAGAGTACTGAAGAAAGTCGTGACAGCTCAAAAAGATCAAGGACTGATGAAGGTGTAGAGCATTCAGCCCCTTCAAACCCAGAAACTCCAATTGGTGAAAATTCATCAATTCTTCATCCTGAAGGTAGAGATGCAGCTAAAAGGAAAGGAAAAGGTAAGATATCAGAATCATCTCATATCTCTGATAATTTTACTGCAGAAATTCATGCATTAAGGCTCACAAGAAACAATGAAGTTGAGTTGATGAACAAATTGGGAAATGAAAGGATTGAACTGGAACGTAAAAAGGAAGAAAATAAAATTGAAATGGAACGTCGAAAGGATGAAAGGAAAATTATGAAAATGAATGTTATTCTGTTGAATACCTTGTTGGCGAAAGACAACCTATCGCCACAAGATGAAGAAATGAAACGTCTTCTCGTGGAGAAAGTATTTGGGAAATGACTAGTTTATTTTTATGTAATTTAAGTTTATGTATTATAAGTTTGTGTTATTTTTTACTTCATGTAATATAAGTTTGTGTTATTTTTATCAATGTAATATAAGTTTGTGTTATTTTTATCAATGTAATATAAGTTTGTGTTTTTTTTATCAATGTAATATAAGTTTGTGTTACTTTAAATTCCCATCCATGCTTTCAATTCACATGTTTGATGGACTATTTTACACAGATAGATGTAAATGAAATAAAGTTGTTTGGATTGTAGCTATAGAATTGTCCCATCACCTACTGCATTATCAATTCCCATCCATGCTTTCAATTCACATGTTTGATGAACTATTTTACACAGATAGATGTAAATGAAATAAAGTTGTTTGGATTGTAGCTATAGAATTGTCCCATCACCTACTGCATTATTAATTCCCATCCATGCTTTCAATTCACATGTTTGATGAACTATTTTACACAGATAGATGTAAATGACATAAAATTGTTTGGATTGTAGCTATAGAATTGTCCCATCCATGCTTTAATAATTTTTATCCCCTACTGCATTATCAATTCCCATCCATGCTTTAAATACTCATTGGATTTGTCCATTGATGAACACAGGTTCAAAAATGTCTTCTAATGAAAGCTCATCCCAAAATTCAAGTTCTCATTCCGATTCTTTCAATTTCATAGAACTTGATGAATGGGAATCAAGAGTTGTTGAGCAAAATAAACAAATTGATCACATCATCGAAGATGTGATTATTAGTAATCATACTTTATTCTCACAATCTACAAATTTCACTCATAAAGCTAGAAGACGAGTTATTGAAAGGCAACGGGAGGAAGGTGAACATCGTTTGTTCAACGACTATTTTTCCGACAGTCCAACGTACCCTCCAAATATATTTCGACGTAGATTTTGTATGCGCAAACATGTTTTTCTTCGTATAGTGAATGAAATCACTACTAATGATGAATATTTTCAACAAAGACGAAATGCTGCAGGTAGACAAAGTCTTTCATCGTTGCAGAAATGTACTGCAGCTATGAGAGTTTTGGCTTATGGGACATCAGCTGATGCGGTTGACGAGTACATGCGAATGAGTAAAACTGTGACAAGAGAGTCTCTTATGAGATTTGTAAAAGGTGTAATTTTAAATTTTGGTAGTCAGTATCTTAGAAGTCCCAATGAAGAAGATTTAAGAAGACTACTTTATGTCAGGGAGCAACGTGGATTTTCGGGCATGATGGGCAGTATTGATTACATGCACTGGGAATGGAAAAATTGTCCTAAAGCTTGGGCCGGACAATTTGCAGGACGAAGTGGGAAACCAACTCTCGTTTTGGATGCTGTTGCATCATATGACTTATGGATATGGCATGCTTTCTTTGGAACACCAGGTTCTTGCAACGATATAAATGTACTTCACAGATCTCCTATTTTCAACGATATTTTGGAAGGTCGAGCACCAGAAGTTAGTTATGTTGTGAATGGGCGCGAATGTAATATGGGATATTATCTCACAGATGGCATCTACCCAAGTTGGGCTGCATTTGTGAAGTCAATTGCTTCTCCTACGATTCAAAAACACAAGACGTTTGCTCAACGTCAAGAGGCTACTAGAAAAGATGTTGAGCGAGCCTTTGGGGTCCTTCAATCACGTTTTGCAATTATCAAACGTCCATGTATTATCTGGGATCGCCATATTATTGGTAGAATTATGATGGCTTGTATCATCATGCACAATATGATTGTAGAGGATGAACGGGACACATACCGACACTATTATGATCCAACAGAATTTCTAAATGATAAACCTACTAATCGTCGTAAGAAAAATAAAAGAAATAGAATGGTAGAAGAGGTGGAAGATGTGGAAGAAGTGGAAGACGATAACGGCCAACATTTTCAATACTCTACTCAACGAGTTGCTAGCTTGGCCACATATATGACAAATAGGGAACAACTTCGTAATAGAGAAAATCATATTGCGCTTAGAGATGATTTGATTGAGCACATTTGGCAAAAATTCGGCGATGATAATTAAATATGTAATTTTCATGTCATTTCATTTCATTTCATGTATTGTAATTTTATTTTCGTCATGTATTATAGTATTATGTTTTAATTTTAATTTTGTTTGATATTTTTATTAAGTTTATTTTTTGCAATTATTATAAATTTAGTAGTTAAATTTATTTTTATTAATTTATTATAAGATTAGAAAAATAATATAAATTGAGTATTGATAATATGTAATAAATTAAATAAAAGATAATTTAAAGAGATAATGTTAGTTGAGTTGGATTGGGTTGCTGATGGATGATGAAAAAAAAAAGAGGTTGGTTGTAGATATAAATTGAGTAAATGAAGGAGAGAGAAATAATATTTAATTGTTGGATTGGGTTGGATGGGTTGCTGATGAACTTAGTCTTATATACTGTGATGTAGCAAAAAGAAAAGAAGGACTCTTACACTGTAATGGCGAAAGTATTAATTTAAAAGCAAATGTGACCTAAATTGGTAACACATGTTAATTTTTAATTAATAGAAATTGGTTTACATTAACCTTGTTATATTTGAAAGTATTAATTTAAAAGCAAACGTGACCTAAATTGGTAACACATGTTAATTTTTAATTAACAGAAATTGGTTTACATTAACCTTGTTATATTTCATTAATCTTGATATATAGTTTCAATTGATGAACGTTAATATTTTACAGGAAATTGAGTTATGACATTTTGTCAAGATAAAATATTTTCTTACAACTTTTTTACTTTAAAATTCAAAATTTTATTAAAGGTCAATTTTTTAAGAAAATTTGTTATCATTAATTTATTACATTTTCTTATGACATTTTACAATGAGATTTTTTGACCAAAAAGAAGTTTCTTTAATTCTTAACAATATAATAGCTTTATTTAAGTTCACTTTTTATGACATTCTGTCAAGTCGAATAGTTTTTTTGATTGTTAATGAAAGCTTACATTTGTTAATGAATACTAACAATCTATATACTCCTTCCGTCTCAGCTTAAACTTCACCAATTACTCAAAGGACATTTCGTTATAAGCTTCATATTTTCTAAAATGCAAAAAGTTTATTAATATTTTATTAGTGTTAATTACAAATTAGGGCCTGAAGTCTCACATGAGGTCCCCAGGAGGGGCCTGACTTTTTTTTTTTAGCGATTTAGGGTCTGACTTCACATTTTTTGATCAAATCAGGACTTTTTGATAATTTCCATCCAAATAATCCGTTAAGTTAAAAAATAGTAACGAAGGGACTAGTTTGTAATGATTATTAGTTTTAAGGGGTCAAATGCAAAGTTTAAATATAAAGTGTTCAAATTTTATTTCTTTTCCCAAAATAATTAATATTATCTTAATTCTAAAATAATTAATATCCGGAATAAATATATGTTTTTTTAATTTTTATATTAAAAAAATAAAAATATTATTATTTTTTAAAATAATAATATTTATTTATTTTCCCAAAACAATTAACATTATATTAATTATTAAATAATTAATAGTTTTGAAAAAAATATGTTTTTACTTTTTATGTCACAAAACAAAATTAATTTATTTTTTATTATTATGCTAAAAAATAGTTAATGTTGGTAATATATTAACATTATATTAAAAAATTTAAATTTTCTGTTTTTTAATACATTTAAAAAATAAAAATTAAGGAATATTATAAATCAAAATTTATATTTAAAAAAAAATTATTTTTTTGAAAAAAAAAACTAATTTTTTTTAAATAAATTAATTTTAAAATTTTAAAACATTAAAGGTTTTCTTATTTTTAAAATAATTTTATTTTTAAAACCAGTATACGAACATTAATTATTTTTTAACATAAAAAATATTTTATTTTTTTAATATAAAAATTAAAAAACATATATTTATTCCGGATATTAATTATTTTAGAATAAGATAATATTAATTATTTTGGAAAATGAAATAAATTTTGAACACTTTATATTTAAACTTTGCATTTGACCCCTTAAAACTAATAATCATTACAAACTAGTCCCTTCGTTACCTATTCTTTAACTTAACGGATTATTTGGATGAAAATCGTCAAAAAGCCCTGATTTGATAAAAAAAAAATGTGAAGTCAGGCCCTAAATCGCTAAAAAAAAAAAGTCAGGCCCCTCTTGGGGACCTCATGTGAGACTTCAGGCCCTAATTTGTAATTAACCCATTTTATTATACCCACTAACTTTTCTCTCTCACACATTTAAATTATGAGTCCCACTTGTCATATCCACTCACTTCTTCCCTCTCACAACCCTTCTCTCACTTCCATTATTTTTTAATATATATATTGCTTTCTTAATTTGCGAGCTTCACCAAAATGGTGAAGCTTAACCCGGAACGGAGGGAGTATATATATAAAAGTTGAAGTGCATAGAACACTTCAACAAGCTCATTTTCCCTCCAAAACATGAATGATTCTAGATTATTTGTTTTACTTTAAATCAACTAATCAAGAAAACAATTAATTGTCTTTAAATTAATCTAATTATTCTATTCCCTCTCCCATTAATTAAATGCGAAGTATTATTTCGTTTTCTTACTCTTAGTCTGAAAGAGTAAGTTTTTAGGAAACAAGTTGTTTCCTATTTCGAATCAATATCATATTTGGTAAGTTGATTTTGGGACTTTTATGGAAATATTTATATTGTCCTATTATGAGAAGGACTTTGTTAATATTGTAAATATTTTTTATTTATGTACATAGATTTATATTAGGACTAACCTACTAATAAAATCTATTTTCTTGTGAGTGTGTTTTATGTTTCCTTGTAGGATTTGGAAACTCACATATGGAATGGTGTTGGATTCGTGAAGATCTTCTCAATGTGCATATAAATACAAAGAGCTCAGCACAAATAGAAGACACGGCTTTGGAGTATAATTCAAAAGACAATTCATATTTGTTCTTCACGTTTTCAACATTGTCATTTAGGTTGTGAGTGAAGGTTGTGTCTTACATCCGAACTCACATCTAGGTTTTTGTCAAGTTCTTTGTTTTACTTCTGATTAGAATAGGATCCACTTGAGAAAGAGAGTTTGTTCTTGTCATAGAAGGTGATTAGAACTTGTTTAATATTTTCGTATTTTAGTTTTCACTTTTTCGTGTTTTTGAAAACAACACAGTTTTTGATAGTGAAAAGTTTTTGGGCGTAAGACTTGTTTACTGGGATTAAAACCAGTGAACTTTATAATTCTTGTGTTTTACTTTTTATTCCGCTGTTTTATTTGAGGATGTGTGGACAGTTGTGTGTCACATCTGTACTCACATCCTTGAACTGTTGAGTTGTTTAAGCTTCCTAGCTACACAAAACTTTCAATTGGTATCAGAGCCAACTCTCGAAATATTACTGAGTGTTGATCCAGAAAGTGTAGTCATAATGGAATGCCAAAATCATCAAAACAGGCCTCCAGTCTTGGATGACACAAATTACTCTCTTTGGAAGTCTAAAATGCGTAATTACATCAAGGGTATTGATGAAAGGGCTTGGATGTGTATTCTTGTGGCCTGGCAACCTCCTACTGTGGAGAAAAGACCTGAATCTGGTGTTGGTGAGTCTGTTTTTGAGAGGAAACCTGAAGAAAGGTGGACTCTTGATGAAATACATGCTGCTAATTATAATTCGAAAGCAACGGGTGCTATTTCCAGCCATGTTTCTGGAAATATGTACAAACTCATCACTAATGAAAGCATTGCTAAGAATGCTTGAGATATCTTACAGATACAATGTGAGGGGATTCCAAGTGTAAAGGCTACTAGGCTTAGGATTTTAATGGATAGATTTGAAATTCTTAGAATGAAAGAGACAAAAGACATAGTCTCTTATGCTGCAAAAGTCCATGAAATTTTAAATGAATATACTAGTCTGGAAAAATCAATTTCTAATGCCAGACTTGTGAGTAATATTTTGAGGACCTTACCTGAGAGATTCAATATAAAAGTGGCTGTTATAGAGGAAACTAATGACACCAAGACAGTAGGTTTAGATAAAGTTGTGGAAATTTTGACTGTGTTTGAGCTAAATCTTGAAGTTCAGAAAAAGAACAAATCCATAAGCCTTGTCCTCAAAAGTGCTGCTGCTGCTCCAACAGAACTTGTGGAACTGTCCTCTGAAATTGACAAATCTAATCTTGAAGAAGAGGATGTGGCACTTATCTCTAAAAAGTTCAGTTCTATGTTGAAAAATAAGAGAATGAGTAAGTTCCCCAATAGACCTGCTCCCAGTGCTGCTGAAAAATCAAAACCTAGCACTGAGAATGGGTTCAAAAAGTCAAGTTTTGACAATAAAAAATCCTCTAATTCTGTGCAATACAGAGCATGTCGTGGCTTTGGTCACTGTGCTAATGAGTGTGCTAACACACTTAAAAAGAAGGAAATGAGTTTAACTGCTTCCTTGAGTGATAGTGAGGATGAAGATGAAGTTGCTAACATGTATGTAATGAACTGCCATTCTGTGTTTAATGATTTTCTTGCAGAAATTTATGAAGGAGTTCCTAAAAAAAAAGTAGATGTGGTCCCAGATGTGCACACATCTGCTGACACATCTAACCTGATTTTTAATTGCTTCTATGTAAAAGGAGAGTCTGATGATGAGAATAGGAACATTACCTATTAGGAACTTTTTGCAACCTACAAAAAATTGCATGCTGATTGGATAAAGAGGATGGACAAGATTGAGGTACTTGCTAAGGTAAAAAAATTTCTTTCTGATAAATTAGCTATTTGTGAAGATGAAAAAGGCATACTTTCAAAAGAGAATGATGATCAAAAGGATACCATTGCCAAACTTGAAGTCTTAGTGACCAAGAGAGAAGTTGAGCTTGAAAAATTCAAAAATGAGTGTGAAAAAGCTGAAAGTACATTTACCAAGTTAAACAAAAGTAAAATGAAACTTGATGAAGCTATTTCTATGGGTCAACTTAATAAAATTGGTCTGGGCTTTTAAAAAGGCAAATTTGTAAAGGAGGGATGTGAGGCTTCTACTTCAAAAGTTGTGGAAAAATCATTTTTGAAAGAAATTCAAAAGTTGTGGAAAAATCATTTTTGAAAGAAAAAACTATTTTGAGTGAGAAAAGGCCACGGAGAAGGCACTACATCCGTCATTATTGCTTTGCTCCTGGGCACATTAGACCCTTCTGTTACAAGCTAAAAGCTCACAAAAAGGCTGGTTTTGTTAATCAGTCTCAGATGTGTGAGAAGATGTGTACACATCCGAACACACATCCTGGTAATTTGAGACCTCTGCACCACAAAAAGAAAGTTAAAACTAAGTGGGTGGCTAAACCAAGTGCTACCTATAGAGTTGCCCATTCGTGCCAGAACCGCCGGTTCGGCCCGGAATCGGACCGGCCAAGAACCGGCAGGAAACCGCAACCGCCTGAACCGTGAACCGCCCTTGAACCGAACCGGCGATTAACCGATCTAGGCTCGGTTTTTATTTTCCAAAACTGGTGAACCGGCGGTTCTGAACTGTGTGAACCGAAACCGTGAACCGGAACCGTGAATCGGAACCAGACCGGAATCGGCGGTTCAGAGGAGATAACGGCTAGATTAACGGTTACTTGATTTGGGCCGTTGATTACCTTGATCCGACGGCTGCTGTTACTTGCCCGTTAGATAACAGTTTTCTAGCCGTTTTAGGGGCTAAAATGTAAAAACAAAACTTTTTTTTTTAACTTTTTCTCTCCATTTTCCAACCTATAAATACCCTCCCACTCCCTTCATTATTTTCACTTGGTTCTCAACTTATTCTCTCAATCTCTATATTATCTCAAGCTTTCAAAGTCTCAAAGTCTCTATAATTCCATTTTTTCCACATAATTCCATTTTTTTTACAATAATCTATTTTTTTCACATAATTCCATTTTTTTCACAAAAAAATGTCTTCATCTCGTGGCGGCGGAGGCGATAGGGGAAAGAATAAGGCAACTACGCATCCAATTTCTCCCCCTCCCCCGATGATTCCATTTGGGATAATATACAACCAAATGAAATGCTCGATTTGAGCGATGACGAAGTTGATGCAACATTTCCAATGGGTGGTCATGGTCATACCCAAGGGAGTAACACTCAAACCACTCAAACCCAAAGTGAAGCGCGAGGTGGTGGTCAAATCCGAGGTCGAGGACGTCGAACCACGGGGAGGTCCGACATCATGACCGTGCACTTTTCAAAAGTGCCAATTGAAGGTACCAACAAATACACTGTTTTTTGCAACAATTGCCCTAAAAAATTTGCCTTTATCCATGGAGGTGGTTATGGGTCATTTAAAAGACACTTGGTGTCAAAGCACCCCGACCAAGTTGGAGATGCCCAAGATCAAACACAACTACAAGGATTTACGGGATCCTCACAAGGTACGTCTTTGCAATTATTTAAATTTGGTAATGCAACGTATAGAAGAGAAATGGCAAAATATACTGCTGCTAAAGGATTACCCTTTAATTTTGCTAACGATACATTATGATCTAATATGGCACAACTTTGTTTAAATTCCGTGACTACAGAAATTAATAAAAATACAAGTACTCGTGATACTAAAGCCCAATATCTACAAGGAAAATTAACTTTAATTAATATGTTTAAAGATTTACCCCAAAAATTGTCAATATGTGCCGATATATGGAGTGATCATTGGCAAACTCATAACTATTTAGGAATTACTTGTCATTGGATTGATAGTAGTTGGAAATTGCAAAAACGATTACTTGCATATAAATATTTTGATACTGTTCATAACGCTCAAAATATTTGTAACAAAATTGCTAGAGTTTTATAAGAATATGGATTAGTTCACAAAAATTTTTCAATTGGAATTGATAATGCTCCTAATACTGCTAGTTTACCATCACTCATTAAAATTTGTCAACCATACATTGGTGGTAAATTTTTTCATGTTAGGTGCATATGTCATATTTTAAATTTGTGTGCGCAAGATGGTTTAACAACTTTAAAGGAACATGTAGGCCCAATTAAGGAAGTTCTTGCTCATCTAATGAGAAATCATAGTGTAACAAAATTGTGGATTAGATTTTGTAAAACAAATAATATCCCACCTAAAAGATTTTCCTTAGATGTTCCAAACTATTGGAATTCCACTTATAAAATGTTATCCGACTCTTATGATTTTCGTGAACTATTGTGTCAGTTTTTTCAACAAATAGAGTATCCTACTTTATTATTGCCTCATCAATGGAATGTTTGTCATAATTTAAAGAAAATTTTGAAAGTTTTTAAAGAGGCTACCGTACAATTATCCGGTTCTTACTATCCCACTTCACCGTTAGTTTTAGAACACGTCGCTAAAATTAGTTATATATTTATGCATTTTAAAGATTGTCCAATTTTAGGTGAATGTATTAGTATGATGGGAACAAAATGGCTTAAATATTTTTTGAATATTTCCCCATTATTTTTAGTAGCTAAACTATTAGATCCTAGGATAAGAGAAGATGGTTTAGAACAAATTCTTGATTATTATTATAAGAATCTATTTTCCATCGGCTTTGATTTGTTTTTAGATAGACCTATCCCAAAGGCAAAAGACGTTGTAACTGAGACTAAAAATATTGTATATGCACTTTATAGAGAATATTATGATCTTTTTGGTAATATCGTTTATCCTAGTAGTGAATATATAGGTGGTAGTTCTCACGATGATAGCGATCCCTTTAACTTTATAGATAATTTAATTAGTTCTAGAAGTAAAAAACGTCAACGAGGTGGCTCCATTTATGTTGAACTTGAAAATTATTTAACCACTTCTTTTGAGCCTATAGAAGAATTTGATATTGTAAAGTGGTGGGCACGAAGGGCAAACAACTATCCTATTCTATCCTTGATAGCAATGGAGATCCTAGCCGCTCCCGCCTCAACCGTCGCCGTAGAAGAAGTATTTAGTGTAGGAGGAAATATCTTGTCCGATCGAAGGTCAAGGTTGTCTCCATATAATTTAGAATATCAAATGGTGCTCGGCGATTGGCATAGAGTCGAGCTATGACTTCAAGATAAAAGAAGTAGTTCTGAGGAGGAGGAGGCCTTTGATGAAGATACATCGGGGAGCGAAGCCGAATGAACTACGTCGCTCTTTAGACTTTAGATTAGGTTAATTGTAATTTTATAAATTAGACTTTAGATTAGGTTTATTTTTATTTAATTGTAATAGTTAGGTTGAGGTAAACACTCCTAAATGTCCCCCCTTATTTATAAAAGGGTAAGGTTGGTTGTCCCCCTCTTTGTAATTTTATTTTAATTAATAAAATTTAAGGGTACCGTCCCTTTTTCTTTTATATACTTTCGTTTATTTAAAAAAAAATTAAGTTTTATTTCTTTCAAAATTCATAACTTTTTTTTATATAACTTTTTGCAAAAAATGTATGTAGTAAACAAAGTCTAAAATATTTTTCTTTATCCATTTTTTTTTAAAAACAAAATTAACTTTTTTATTGAACTTAACAGAAACTGTTTTTTATCCAATTTTTTTTTTAAAAAAAATTAACTTTTTTATTGAACTTAACAGAAACTGTTAAAAATTTAACTGATTTTTGAAAAAACTGTTAAAAATTTAAATGCTTAAAATTTAGGGCGACCGCACCAACAAGTTAAGGTGACCGCACTAATCATTCGGCCTTCTTGGGCGGCCGCCCTAATTTTTTTTTTTTTTGAAAATGGCGGTTCAAAATCGAAACCGGAACCGGTACGGACGGTCCAAACCGGGAACCGGAACCATGCAGAACCGGTCCAATTACGGTTCAAGGTGTGACAGTTTGGTGAACCGCCGGTTCAGAATCGGAACCGCCAGTCTGAACCGGCTGGGCAAGTCTAGCTACCTGCAATGTTGTTTACTCTTCCCTCAAAAGTAGTTGTAGCGTTCGATTTTTATGAATCAACAGAGTCGCCACTTATTATTTATTTAGGAAAAACAATAAGAAAAACCTTTTGATAATTAAAGAGATTTGAGGGTTCGGGGGTTAAGTTATGGAATGGGAAGGTCGAGGAGCACTCATTCCACCCAATTCGGAGATCGGTCTTGCCAATTGAGTATTATCAACCTTTACAATTACTAATTAAATAAAAGAACAAGAAAACCCTAATCAATTTCTTGATTAGGAATGTCGGATTGTATGCTTCGAGATCACCTCCATGGATTGAAGGGACTCTAGGCTAATCCTTTTGATAGGATTACACTACTCTAAAAGCCAATAGAGAGGGGTTGAGAAGAAGAAAGTAATAAAATATAGGAGTTTACCTTGTGTTTAGGGAGTGTTTGATTTAGAACGTGGTTCTAAGGTGTCTTCTCGATCGAGAATTGATTTGGGCAAAGCTTCGCCTCGATGTTAGGCTTGAGCCTTGATATTCATCAATCAACGTGGTTGAAGGACGAATTTGGGAGCTTGTTTGTGAGTGATTTGAAGGAATCTTTCGTGGAGAGAAACCAATAAATGGTGTGTGTTATGTGTTTTCGATCGGGGATCGGGGACCTCTGAAATATTGAAATTTATCAGGTATTTATAGGGGTTTAAGAGGTAAAGGTGGAGAGGAAAACCACCCTAGGAAGGTTCCAGAACTCAAATATGATTGGAGAACCGGATTGATAAGGTTTTATCCAGAAAAGAGTTTGAAACGGAGAAGGAAAGTGATTCTGCATATCTTGCAGAGGGCTTGTCTCGCGTGATACACGTATGTCCCGTGCGAGACAACTAGTCGGTTGACTATTTTGTCCTCTTCAGTTATTCCGTTAGTCAGTTAGGTCCAAAACTAACGAGGTTAGTTAGAAACTTAACGAAATATGACGAAATTGACATGCTTTCATCAAAATATAAAAGAGAGATGAAGAGTAGTGTAATCATGTATTATTGGTTCAGAATGGGGTGTCTACAGAGCCCCTCGGTGATAAGACTTATGGAAGAAGTCATGTCGTTGATAGAATAGACATCATTCTGAACATTGGGATGGTCGTGCCGCACGGCTGCCTACGTATCTCTAAGAGAGAATCAGACCAAACGTAGTTCGACTCCAAAACACTATAAAGGCTATTTTAGGTATTTTGAAAAGCATTTTTGAAAATTGAAGAGGGATTTTTTTTTGAAAAGGTAAAATCATACTGAGGAATCAAAGACTTGACCCAATTCTGAAGATACCTGTTTGTTGATGAAGTTGTTGAAGTGTGCCTCCCGATGTTACTGACGTTGCCATTGTGCCGAGGTCACGGACTTTGTTATCGTTGCTGCCGTCATAGACTCTTGTTGTAGTTGCCGAGGTCACGGTCTTGAAGTTTGCTGCCGTCACAGACTTTGAAGTTGTTGATGTTGCCGAGGTCACGGACTTGAAGTTGCTGCCATCACAGACTTTGTTGATGTTGTCGAGGTCACGGACTTGAAGTTTGCTGCCGTCACAGACTTTGTTGGTGTTGCCGAGGTCACGGTCTTGAGTTGCTGCCGTCACAGACTTTGCTGGTGTTGCCGAGGTCACGGACTTGAATTTTGCTGCCGTCACAGACTTTGCTGGTGTTGCCGAGGTCACGAACTTGAAGTTTGCTGCCGTCACAGCCTTTGTAGTTGTCAGTTGAGGTGGAGGTTTTGTCGACCCCTGTAATACAAGGATATATGCATGTTGGTCTCGGATGGACCAGAAAGATTCTTACCTTTCTGTACCTGTTAGCACATAAAGATTTCAAGTAGATTTTTTAGATTTTAGTTGTTTAACTGGACTTGCGTGGTGGTGTCCGCGTCTGTTCGTGTAAATGGCCGGCTGGTCATTTTGGTGGCGAGTTTATGTATTAGTATATGGTATATGGAAATGTAGGGACATTTGTATGGATTTGTATTTGAGATGGGTGAACTGTAGGAGTGAACTTGTGTTTGACAAGTTGGGACCAAATCAGGTTTATGCAGAATCTGTTGCTAGTCAGCGAGGCTATACTTGTCACGACCCTGATATTAGGCACTATTTTATCACTCGTTGAGCACGTGGGGTTCGGGTGGTAATATTTCATTTTATGCCTTTTATGTTATATGTTAAGTTTATGTGTTCAAATATGTTTTTAATTAACTTATGTGAGGTTAGGATGAAATTGAATTAAATCTATTGATAAAAGGGACTAAATGAAATAAAGTCTAAAGTGGATAATGATTTTATAATATTTAGAATTTTAATAAATGGTTATATGTGGTGAGGTGCTTGGTTGTTAAGAGTGATAGTTAAGGTTAGTGTTAGTTATTTTATTTTAGCCTTGGAGGAGCTTTAATGAAGAATTTCATAATTATCCATGGGAAAATCAAATAATGAAAACCATTTTGTACTCTCTCAGTACCTTCATCACCTTCTCAAATCAAAAGCCATGGAGAAAGCTAAAACCCTAGCCTTCTCTTAGAAAAATTCTAGCACCTTCAATACTTCTTCGTTTTCGGAACGGATCGCGGATTCGGGTTCCTGACAACGAGGGGATCGTTTAGAGCTATTCAATTAATTATTGTATTTTTCATCATTCAAGTAAGTTATTATGGATTCTTTTCAAAACTTGTTAATTCCTTGATTTTGTTGTTAATGATGCTTATAAGCAAGTTTTTATCAAAGGGAAACAATTTTGAAGTGGTAAGAATGGTTTTGAAAATGGGGAATTGAAATGGTTATGAAGTGGGTGTTGAGATAGCAAGTAAATGGGTTGGTATTCATGTTTATTGTTAATGCTTTGGAAATAAATCATTGCATGGCAATTGGGTACAAAGTTGGGTATCAATATGATGTTTAATGGTGTTGAATTAGTTTAGAAGGAGTATGGAATGGTTTGGGTTTGGTATTGCTATGTTTGGTACTGATTTTAGTCACTTGGAAAACAGAGGAAGCTGGGTTTGGGGTCAATTTGGTGTGATTACTGATGTAGTAACAAGTCTGTGCTGAATTCTGAACAGGGAGCACGAGTCGTGCTCAGGGGCACGACTTGGGCACGAGTCGTCCCCTGAGATTGAACTAAGTCGTGCCTTGAAGGGACGAGAGATTCTGGTGGGGTGAAAAAGGGGCACGAGTCGTGCCCTGGGGCACGAGTCGTGCCCTCCCCTGTAGTCACTGAAGCTGTTTTCAAGGCTTGAAAACCTATTCAAACAAGAACCAACTTGAACACTCTTTAACTTAGATTAAAGTAGGACCTTTTAGCTACACAATGGTGTTTTACTTAGTTAGAATGGAATAGTGGAAGTACTTTGAATATTGTTTAGAAAATGCTTCGCAACCATGATTGTTATTTAGCCAAAGTGAATCCAACTTGGCAAATGGAACTTGGACCTTTATAGAGGTTATATATTAGTGTATATTTTTCATGTAGGGTTGGTTTGTGATAACTTGTACCCTCATTTGAGTTCATATGCATTGATTGATAATTATATAGTGTATGAAATGAATGTTGCACTATATTATGGATTGAACATGAGTATGCTTTACCATGTTATTATATTCTCATCCCTTTGGTGGATTTTATTTCAAGTATCTATAATGTGCTTGAACTTGTGTTAATCAGCTGATGTTTAGGGGTATAACAGAATACGATCAATTATGGAAAGTGTGACCTAATGTGATCGTATTACGTTATACCTGTGACTGTCCCCTTCTGTAGCCACAGATTGGGGTTATAGCATCTGTATTGAGCCAAAAGCCTTACATAGTTGCTAATATCTTATATGGTTCCCTGGAAAATGGGTCTTATAAGATGTGAATATGCTTAAGCAGTTCACAAGAGAGGAGTTATTATAATAGCTCTCTCCGTTATATGTTATTGATTGTGAGGGAATTTATCCTCCAATATTGTACGACTTATTGGTCAGACGGGAAGAGGTAAACCAAGGTAACGGAAGGTGTTTACTGCTTTTCCAATGTGTTATATGCACCTTATATGTGTTGCATCTTATTTGGCATATTGTGCATTCATAATAACTTACTGAGATTTATTCTCACCCTTCTCCCTTTAATGTTTTAGATCGACCTGAGACAGGAGGACCCGGCCAGTGAGGACGGTACGGAGTTTGTGCTTGTATTTTGGGTTGTCGGGTATGTTTATTGTTAGATGGTTTGTATTTTGGTTGTTACTCCTTTGTTGGAGTTTGTTGATAAAACAAGTGATGTAAAAGTGTAATTGTGAACTTAAACTTTTGTAAATATGGTAACTAAGTAAGTAGGGTTTAAAGTAGTTGTAGATGGGAACTTTTGTAAATGTTGTACATAAGTTGGTTTGAAGTTTGTTAAGTTTACCCCTTTTCCTCCAAGTGGAGATGTCCCAAGTTAAAGTTTGAATGTTGAGTTAGAGTCAGTTTATTTTCGAGTTAAGTCCAAATGTTTTGAAAAATTACAGGTGGTATTTTGTAGTTTGGGCTCTAAGGCTCGGGACACGTGTTAGGTTCCGGGTCGGGTGCTCACAGTACTGTTTCTTCATTGTTGTAGGATTTTGATGAGTAACCTTTTGTGAACACATCTAGGCTTATTGCAAATATTCATTCTTAATTCTCCCTTGAATCGTGCCTCTAGGAGGCAAACGACTACAAATCTGTCGACTGTCGTAATGGCTTTATGTCCCAGGCTCTTTCTTGTGTCAAGCCCTAAGTTGCTTGCAAGTGGTAGATGACTTTGTGAACAGGCTTGTGAGTCTGCTCTCTTGATTTGAAGATGATCGAAGAAGACTCTCCTTGTTGATTTGATTTGACGAAGATCGAATGATGTTCGATGAAGAAGGTTGAAGAATAGTCTCCCTTTGTCCTTTGTCCTTTGATTTTTTTTTTATTTTTTTTAGAGACGCACCCTGATTTTTGCCTAGACCGCCCTTTTCGGGTTTTCAATCTAGCGGGCATCTCTTTTGCGTCTCTTTTTTTTGCTTTTTTTTTTCTGAAAGTATGTTACTCGTAGAGAACTCAGAGGAGAGAATCTTATTGAGGAGAGAGATGAAATCTTAAGTTAGTTAAGGAGAGATGGACTCTATTCTTTGGAAGGTGATCCAAGCATTGACTCTTTGGGGAAGTGTATTCTCTAATGATGAGAGTGAGAAGCATAGAGGAAAGATCCTAATGCAGATTTGATTATTTTGAAGAGTTGAAGTAGAGATTGACTGGGGGAGGAAAGGTTAGGAAGCCCCAGTTTTGATGCTTGGATTTCAAGAGTGTGTATGAGAGCGGCTAACAGGAAGCCCCTAGACTCAACAAGAAACGTTACTTGGCTCAAGGATCTAGAAAAGTTGTTCTACCTTTTAATGAACCGTGTATCATCTAGAAATTTCTAAATAAGTTTGAGAAGAAAGCCAATCATTAGCATGACTTAAGGGTAAACATTGGTACTGAAAGTCTTCTTCACTTGTTGTAAGAGGATGTTGAGTAATCTTCATTTCTTTTGTTGGTATCACTTGACTCCTCTTCTTTGTGGGAGAGTCCTTCATGCATTTGAATTTTCACCTTTGTTGTGGGGGTGATAAAAGCTTGAGAGTTTTTTTTTTACTCTCAAAGCTTTGAATTGAGTAGCCCCACTCTTCTTGGCATGAATATTGACAGCAGCGCCTTTTGCTTTCTTCGTTTGTCGATCTTTGACTTTCAGTAGGGGTAACGTTTAGCCCTTAAGCTTCCTAAGGATAATTTTTTTCTTAAACTCGCTTAGAAGTCTCTATTTTGCGATGATTTAGGGAATGGAGGGTCCATTATTTTGCATGAATTAAATGATAATTATGAGGTAGAACAACCTTAGGAAAAGAAAGTTGACTTTGATTAATTGAGAAATTTGAAAACAGACTCGATAGTTTAGAGGACACAAACTAGAGGAGGTGAGGAGTACTAGAAAGACAGAACGACTCTTCGAGTTCATACTTGGAAATTTAAAACCTAATCTACTTCTATCAAAGGAGAAAGGGAGAGGATAGTTGTAGCCCCAAAGTGAAAAGTGTAGATTTCTTCTTGGAGCTTCATCTTCTTCATGGATTGCGAGGGAGAGGATTGGTGATGACGTTGGGACGTTCTAACTCTCCATTGTCAAAGAGTTCTTGGATGATGTCCTTCAAGTGGTGGAAAGTGTTGGTGTCGTGGCCGGTGAAATTGTGGTACTTGCAGAATAAGTGATGAGCATGATTTGGACCCATATCCTTCGGAGGACCACCTTCCCTTGGTTTGATCTTTTCATTTTTTGACAAGCACATCGAAGAGTTCTTCTTGAGTGATTCCTTCAATTTTGTCATAGTGTCTCTTTTTCTTTTCAGGAGGAGGAACAGTAGAATACTTGCCGGTATTGGGGCGGTTGAATGCAATAGCATTGACTGAAGCATCCTTACTCGTGGTTGGCTTGTTGTAGCGGAAAGTACTTTCCTTCTTTTTGCTTTTCAGGAAGTCATCAATCCTAATTCCGGACTCATGGAGTTCATTGAAACTAGGAAAGTAGTTGCCGGCAAGCTTCTCTTGAAATTCATCACAGAGGTATTGGAGGAAGATGTGGATTTGTTCTTTGAGAGTAGGTCTTTCGAAAATTTCAGTAAGTTTGAGTCTCCATCTTCTTGCAAATTCAGCAAAGGACTCATTGGCATGTTGCTTGATTTGTTCAAGATCCCTCTTAGTAGGACGGTAAGTGGAGTTGTCTTCGAACTGCCTTTGGAAGACTAAACATGCGGATGACCAATCAAGCCTTGTGGTCATAGGAAGAGACATGTACCAATCCCTTGTAGCACCCTCCAAAGTTTGAGGAAAGCATTGGGCCAAGATCGTGTTATCAACGCCCATTGGAAGCATAGCCCAAGTGTAGGTCTCAACATGAGCTCGAGGACAAGTAGTACCATTAAACTTGGCAATGTCGGGTGTCTTGTACTTGCGAGGAAACTTGGTGATGGATTGTTGAAGAGCATCAGTATCAAATGGAATGAATGACCCTTTTGAAGTGTCAAGGGTTGCAAGTTTCTTCTCAAGGTAGTTCTTAGTAACGTGGTCACCAAGTTTAGTAGTTTCACCACTGCCTTCTTTTTTGGTTTTAGCACCCTTGGAGGTATGTCCGTCATCATCGAAGGAGGATGAGGAAGAGGAGGAATTGGATTATTCCTTTTCTTGCTTGATTTCTTGGGTATCTTATTCTTTTTGGTGTAGGATTCCTCTTCATCGGAGGAGGATTCCTCTTTCTGCTTTTGTTTTCTTCCTTTCTTGACTTTCATATCATGGAGCTCTTGCATTAGGGCGGCCATTTGGGCGTTTTGCTAATCAATTTTCTTACTTTGTTCATCCAACCTAAGCATGACTTCGATGAGTTGGGCCTTAGCTTCGTATATTTCGGCCTCGGTGACAGAAGGAGAAGCAGACATCGTGTCGAGCTTTGGCGAAGAACCTAGACGTGTAGCAACCGTGTTAAACCATGATCGAGTCCCAACAAGTCGGATGAATATAGTGAATGAAAGCTTTGAAGGTTTGAAGGTTTTGGCCAAAACACGAAAAGACCGAACACTTGTCTCGCACGGGATAAGCGGTCTCGCGCGAGACAACACCACGGGAAGTCACAATTTTTCTGATTTTAGTTCTAATTTTGGTCGGACGAAAAATCCGTTTTGGGGGTTTCTAACATTCAGAATCCAACCTAGGGACCTAGGGGTCGAAGTTATCTCAAGTAACATCAAGTTTTGTGCAATAATTTTGGTGAGAAATTTTTCTCTTTTTAGGGGCAAATCCGAAGGGACAATCATAGGGACATTTCCGAAGTGACAATTCCGAAGCGAAAAATTTTTGATTTCTTTTCCATGGATTATTGCACAAAATAAGATCTTGACAAGGGATTACAAGGACTCCAAGATCAAACCGACCGGTCACGGAGTGTCCTAAAAAGTCAATCTACATGATATGTGGCGATGCAGGGCTGGAAGGCTAGGCTCCCCGCGATATGACAATCTAGGTGAATTGAATACGCGGAGTGGGATGATCCAACTTCGGAGAGACCGGCGACTAGGTGGTTACCGTCATCCGTCCTTAGTGTGGATCCCGGGTTTAATCAGGGTATGAAGTGCAATGACAGATATAATATGAGTGCGCGTGTATGAAAGTCAATCTAGGTGATAGAGAAAAATAGAAAGTTTTTTTTTTGAAAACAAAATAAAAACAAGCAATGGCCGCACCAAGTGGCTACCTACGTTTCTCCCAAATTAAGAAGACTCAGGCCGTCGTAGTTCCACTTAAAAAGAGAGAGAGAGAATTAAATTAATTAATTACAAAGCCCGAGTCAACCGATGACCGGTAAAAAAATTAAAATAATCCAATCTCACGCAATTATATAGTTTAAGTGATTAAAAATTATTCTACCCTGCAAAATAAAGTTAGTACAAGCAAAATATAAATAATAATTTATTTTGACTTTTTCTGGATTTTAAAACTTTTCTGTAAGTTTTTGTTTTTTTTTTTTGAATTTTTTAATGCAGTCAATATTTAACAAAAAGTCAACTGCCATTTTTTTTAGGTGGTCAAACCTTTAGTGAAAGTCAACCAACCAAGCTTTTTTTCTTTTGAGGTCAAGCGTGGACCTAAACCCTTTTTTTGTGTGTGTAAGGTTAACCTTTTAAAGAAATAAACAAAGGTCACCACTTTTTTTTCAATGCCGCCGCCAAACAGGATTATTAGTCTCGCACGGGACAATCTTGTCTCGCGCTGGACAAGCATTCGGACAGTAATTTTTTTTTGACGAAAACAGTACAGAAAAATCTGAAAAAATCCAGAAAAATCAAATTTTTGCAGAAAAATAAAAAGATTGATAATACTCAATTGTGTGCAAGTCTAACCCTCTTAATTAATTTTCCCCAGTGGAGTCGCCAAAACTGTAGCGTTCGATTTTTATGAATCAACAGAGTCGCCACTTATTATTTATTTAGGAAAAATAATAAGAAAAATCTTTTGATAATTAAAGAGATTTGAAGGTTCGGGGGTTAAGTTATGGAATGGGAAGGTCGAGGAGAACCCATTCCACCCAATCCGGAGATCGATCTTGCCAATTGAGTATTATCAACCTTTACAATTACTAATTAAATAAAAGAACAAGAAAACCCTAATCAATATCTTGATTAGAAATGTCGGATTGTATGCTTCGAAATCACCTCCATGGATTAAAGGGACTCTAGGCTAATCTTTTTGAAAGGATTACACTACTCTAAAAGCCAATAGAGAGGGGTTGAGAAGAAGAAAGTAATAAAATATAGGAGTTTACCTTGTGTTTAGGGAGTGTTTGATTTAGAACGTGGTTCTAAGGTGTCTTCTCGATCGAGAATTGATTTGGGCAGAGCTTTGCCTCGATGTTAGGCTTGAGCCTTGATGTTCATCAATTAACGTGGTTGAAGGACGAATTTGGGAGCTTGTTTGTGAGTGATTTGAAGGAATCTTTCGTGGAGAGAAACCAACAAATGGTGTGTGCTATGTGTTTTCGATCGGGGATCGGGGACCTCTGAAATATTGAAAGCTATCAGGTATTTATAGGGGTTTAAGAGGTAAAGGTGGAGAGGGAAACCACCCTAGGAAGGTTCCAGAACTCAAATATGATTGGAAAACCGGATTGATAAGGTTTTATCCAGAAAAGAGTTTGAAACGGAGAAGGAAAGTGATTCTGCATATCCTGCAGAGGGCTTGTCTCCCACGAGACACGTATGTCCCATGCGAGACAACTAGTCGGTTGACTATTTTGTCCTCTTCAGTTATTCCGTTAGTCAGTTAGGTCCAAAACTAACGAGGTTAGTTAGAAACTTAACGAAACATGACGAAATTGACATGCTTTCATCAAAACATAAAAGAGAGACGAAGAGTAGTGTAATCATGTATTATTGATTCAGAATGGGGTATCTACAGTAGTGTCTCTGGTTCTTGGTATTTTAATAGTGGGTGCTCTAGGCACATGACTTGGAACCAAGCTGTTCTTATAGACTATGAGTCAATCTGTGGGGCAAAGGTGAATTTTGGTGGTGGTGCTCAAGGCAAAATTGTTGAGAAAGGAACCCTAGATGTTAAGGGACTCCCAAAATTGCACAATATGTACCATGTGGAAGGCTTGAAAGCCAACCTGATTAGCATCAGTCATCTATGTGATGATGACCTCTATGTGAAATTTGACAAACATTTGTGTGAAGCTTTGGTAAAGATAATAAGTGTGTGTTCAGTGGTCCTAGGTCTGCTGATAATTGTTATCAATTTGGTGGCAATCTTTCATGCCTAAGCTCCAAAGCTAATGATGTCAATTTGTGGCACCAAAAATTTGGGCATGCTAGCAGAAGAAAACTGGAGGAACTTCAAAGGTTTGATGCTGTAAAGGACCTCCCTAAGCTGAACTTTAAAAACACTGATGTCTGTGGTTCATGTCAAAAGGGAAAACAAATAAAAGCCTCACATAAAAAGGTCCAACAGTTCTCCACTTCTAGGTGTTTGGAGTTGATACATACTGATTTAATGGGACCTATTGAAGTAGAAAGCTTTGGTAGGAAAAAGTATGCTCTTGTGTGTGTTAATGACTATTCTAGGTACACATGAGTGATGTTCTTAAGGAAAAAATATGAGACAATTGGAGATTTCAAAAATTGGTACAAAAGGGTTAGAAATCTTTATGGTCTTAAGGCTGTGAGGATTAGATCTGACCATGACACTGAATATGAGAACTTAATGTTTACTGTTTTCTGTAACTCCAAGGGAATCACACATGAATTTTCTGCACCTATCACTCCACAACAAAATGGAATTGCAGAGAGAAAGAATAGAACCCTTCAAGAAATGGCTAGGGTTATGCTAAGTTCCAAAAATTTATCCAAGAAATTATGGGCAGAAGCTTTGAATACTGTCTTTCACATTGGCAATAGAGTGTTCCTAAGAATTGGAAGCACATTTACACCATATCAAATCCTTTTTGGCAAGAAACACACTCTTAAGTATTTTCATGTGTTTGGGTGTATATGCTACATCCTTAATGATAGGGAATACTTGTCCAAGGTTGATTCAAAGAGTGATAAAGCAATTTTCATGGGATATTCCACTAATAGTAGAGCTTATAGAGTTTTTAATCTAAAAACTAAAACCATCATGGAATCTGCTAATGTTGTTTTTGATGACTCACTTGATCTTAACCTTAAGACTGCTGAGGATGATGTTTCAGATTGCTTACTGGACTTGAAAAATACAGAAACAGGTGCTGAAGAACAAACAGAAGCTGCCAGAACTGAAACAAATGATGAGACAGCACAAGATGTAACTAAGGATGTGGACACATCTGCTTCCACATCTGAACCCACATCTGCTCCCACATCCTCTCAAAATCCTAAAAATGAGGATAGTTCCTCTGAATCTGATAATGATGATGCTATAGAAGATAATGTGGAAGGGTGTGTGGATAGATCAAGGGACATTCCCTCTAAAATCCAGAAGAATCACCCCACTTCACAAGTTGTGGGAGATGTGCATGTTCAACTGCCGTGGATGAATCAAATGCTGAAACACTATGGATTGAATAGAAAAATCTTGACTACTTTTTGTGATAACAAAAGTGCCTTAGACATATCTAAAAATCCTGTCCAATATTCTAGAACAAAACACATTGATATTAGACACCATTTCATTAGGGATCTTGTAGAACAAAAAACCGTGTGTCTGAAATTAGTTGGGACTGAAAATCAATTGGCTGATATATTTACAAAGGCATTAGATTTGGAGAGATTTTCCTCCTTGAGGAAGTCTCTTGGATTGTGTGATATTTGAGGATGTGAGCACAAATGTGCACACATCCGTTGACACGTCTGTATATTTATCTAACTGAAAAAAAACATTATCATGCATTTGCACGAAATATCTCAGTGTGGTCACTTGTGAGTCTTACATCTTTGACATTTTCTGATCACCTAATTGTGGGCATTTCTTGTTCATGTTGTCTTTTGATAACTTGATATAATCATCTTAGATATCTCACATTGGGTGCTTTAAATCAATGAGAAACAACTGCTTCTCCCATTTGTATGAAGCCAAGCCATTGTGATCAAGTGATTCTCAAGAGAAAGTTTAAAATAAAACTTGAAAAGATCATTGGTAAAAAGGGCTATCTTTGGGAAATAAGAAAACTGAAAGCTACTCATCATGCAAAATATTCACAATAAAAAATTGGTGGATGCATCCTAGAAGCTGTGCAGATTAGATTATTGTTCATTGACTTTTTGTGATCTAAATGTGTCCCCAAATGTGACCCACATCCTATGCCACGTCCGTAAACTGAGATTTTTTCCTTCACATGTGTGCTGCATCATGCTATACATACTGCATATTAGGTCATATAGGGTGCTTTGTAAATATGCTAGTTAATTTTTTTTCATTATTAATTTATTCTTTGATTTAACATGTTTGTGATTTCCAAAATCTCCCATGAAAAAGAAAGGTGTGTATCAATCCTTATTGGAAAAGGAAGGACAATTTCAAAAGGATTATGTTGAAAAGATATGGCTGAAGTTTGTTTGTTACCATAAAAGGTAAGCAAAATTTTGATTTATTTTAATCCCTAATTTTTCGTGATTTGTTATGTGGAAATATCAAAGGGTTATAGCCATTGTGGGATCTTTTTGGTATTTCGGTTTTCTGAGACCTTTTTGGAGAAGGAATCCTAATTTCAGTTGGAAAGGGGGAGCTATGAGTATTTATGAAGCACTCACATCCGTCCCATTCCCTTAAACCATTGTTAAATCTTGCTCCCTTCTCCCTTAATTTCTCACACGCACACACTGCAATCAATTTTATCTCTTGTTTTACCTAACCCTCTTTGCAGAATCCAATGAGGAAGATGTGCTCGACATTGAACCAATTTCAGTTGCAATAGCTAATAAACCAGTTGCTGATCAACCTGTTAAACCTAAATTTTTCGTAGAGGTACCCCCTTCATCTAATTCGTCAATGGAGGTACCTTCTTCAGCTAAAACTCCTCCCTTAGAATCCTCGGTTGCTCCATCATCTCCAAAAATCCCCACTCCTCCTCCCTCTCCTATTGCTCAACCTTCAGTGGTTCCCCATGCTGTGGCCCCTGTGCCTTCTTTGGTCACTCCCCTTAGAAAAGGAAGCTACCCACTTCCAAACCAAAAGGGAACCTTGTTCAACCTGCACCCCTCCCCAGGAATTTAAGAAGATCTCACAGGGTGAGAAAGTTATCTGAAGCTGATAAAGCCAAGAATTTAAAGAAACCAGGTGGCAAACCAACCACATCTATTTCATGTGATGATGAAGACGAAGAAGAGGAAGTACCTCAACTGACCAGGTCAAGAAAGCCAAGTGCTCAACAACCTGTTCCTGCTCCTCCAACTGACAAAGATGAGGAACCACTATCAAACTTGCTCATTGAGCTAAAGGGATAGAAGAAAGTGGCTGAAGCTAACCTTGAACCCATTGTTGAAGAGGAACATTCTGATGAAAGCTATGACAGTGATGCCACTGCTACTGATGAGAACTACAAGCTTGGTCGTGATGAGCTTGATCAAGAAAAGGAAGATCAAACACTTGATGCCCCTTCTGATGAAGAAACTGAAGCTGAAACTGTAAAGGTGCCCTCTCCTCCAAAGGATGTCACTGCAGATGTGCACACATCCAAACGCACATCTTCAAGGCAAAAAGCTCAAAAGGGTATTTCTAAATCCCTCTCTACCTCTACTTCTTTAACCCCCCATATCCTCTAAGTTTTTATCTGCTGATGCCTCTGATAGGTATGGTCAAATTGTGAATAAGACTTTCATCTTAGAAATGAAAAGAGATAGGGAGACATTCTCGAAATTGGGCTTAGATAAATTTTTTGAGGAGAGAGGTTTATTTCTGACTGTTGATCACCCAATCCCCTTCCTTCCCAAACTTGTCCATGAATTCTATGCTAATCTGACCAAAGGATTGGACAGACCCTCATCCCCCATATTTTGTACAGTATATGTTAGAGGAAATTTTATCCATTTTCACCCTCTGTCATCAATGATCTCCTAGGCTTAGAAGAAGGGTTAGACCATGTTTGTAATGTCTCTGAGGAAGAGCTTGTTTCCACCATTACCCATGGGAAAGTAACTGTCTGGCCCATTAAGCCAAAGGATTTAGGGAGTGGTTCCCTTACTTAATTTTATTGCTTTCTCCACTACATCATAATTGCCAATCTCTGCCCCTCTAACAACAAGACCTCTGTGACTAGAGTACAAGCAGATTTACTCTACAGATTGGGTGCAAAGAAAAATATCAACTTTAGAGAGTTTATTTTTAGGAAGATTTGTGGGTATGGTGAATCCCCCTCTAAGAAATGGTCCCTTCCTTATCCTTCTTTCATATCCCAAATTTTAGTTGCCCAAGGGGTAACGCCAGAAAAAGGAGAAGCTAGAATAAGCAAATTTGAGTTGTTCAGAGAGACCAAAACCCTAATGGATGCCAAGCAAAGGTTTGTTGATCTCCCTCTAGGAGCCCCACAAATTTCTATGCAGGATGTGAGCACATCCAACCCCACATCTGTAAACTCCTTTGAAGCTCAAATGGCAGATCTTGATGCTGAAATTGCTGCTGCTGAAGCTCTCACCACAGCCTTGAATTCTCAAATGCAAGCCTCCCAATCTCTTGCCAATAATCTCAAAGCTCTCAGAGATAGACTCAAGAGATGACATTCAACAATTTCTAGTCAAAAAGGGGGAGATGAAGCTGCTACTGGTACTGATGCTGGTGATTCTGTGTTTGCTGCTGCTCCTGACTATTCATCTTGGAGAAGCTGAGAGTTATAGAACTCAGGGGGAGTTCAGTTCATCATGGTTTTAAAAACAATTCTAATTTTCGCTTTACTCTGTGGTGGCTCTCATAAACAATCTTAATTTTTGTTTTTAGTATTTTGTTAGTTTAAAACTTTGGTCTGTAATCTTAAACAGGTTGCTGAATGATTGTTTTGGTTATATTTATTGAATTGCAAGTTTTAGTACTAATATGTTCTATGCAGTTGTGTGTGGATGTGTTAACACATCTGCACACACATCCATTCAGGGGGAGTTTTCATTTCTGAAAATATTGGTCATAATGTGATCATCATAAATCTTTGGTTCTGACCAGAAAGTCCAAAATAGAGGGAGATTGAAAGAGTAAGTTTTTAGGAAACAAGTTGTTTCCTATTTCGAATCAATATCATATTTGGTAAGTTGATTTTGGGACTTTCATGTAAAGATTTATATTGTCCTATTATGAAAAGGACTTTGTTAATATTGTAAATATCTTTTATTTATGTACTTAGATTTATATTAGGACTAACCTATTAATAAAATCTATTTCCTTGTGAGTGTGCTTTATGTTTCCTTGTAGGATTTGGAAACTCACATATGGAAAGGTGTTGGATTCGTGAAGATCTTCTCAAGGTGCATATAAATACAAAGAGATCAGCACAAAGAGAAGACACGGCTTTGGAGTATAATTCAAAAGACAATTCATATTTGTTCTTCACATTTTCAACATTGTCATTTAGGTTGTGAGTGAAGGTTGTGTCTTACATCTGAACTCACATCTAGGTTTTTGTCAAGTTCTTTGTTTTACTTCTTATTATAATAGGATCCACTTGAGAAATGGAGTCTGTTCTTGTCATAGAAGGGGATTAGAACTTGTTTAGTATTTTCGTATTTTAGTTTTCACTTATTCGTGTTTTTGTAAACAACACAGTTTTTTATAGTAAAAAGTTTTTGGGCGTAAGCCTTTTTTACTGGGATCAAAACTAGTGAACGTTATAATTCTTGCGTTTTACTTTTTACTAGCAGTACACCCGTGCGATGCACGAAAATAGCATAATTTACCTTAAACCAAAATTAGTATAACAATATATATAATCAAATATCAATTAAAATTAAAAAATGTAATATGAAATAGTGATATTTAACGTAAATATAGGAAAGTAAATAACAAAGAAAACAACAGCAAATACGATTATGCAAACAATTTTCCTAACCAAAACTAGTACAACAATATATCTAATTAAATACCGATTAAAGTTAAATAATCTAATATGAGATAGTGATATTTAACGTAAATAGAGGAGAAATAACACGGAGAACAATAAAAAATACGATTATGTAAACAATTTCCCTTAACCAAATAACATCTTGAAGCGAAAATACTTAAAGACATTAAATACATATATATTAAACTAATCCGTATTAGTTTAGAAATAATAAACGGAAAAGGGAACCCAATTTTTTAGACAACCCAAAACCCCAATTTTCCCATCCATAGTAAACACCAAATTTTATTTCGTAAATTAAAAGTTTTAATTACTTTGTAACATATTCAAAATATATTACAACTGTATCCCTATGTATAAAAGTAAATTATGGCTAAATCTAATAATGACTTAAATAATTAAATTAATAAAGTTTTCTTTTAAATGATTGCAACTCTATATATGGAGAGATGTTAATAAAAAGAAGGTGAAAATATTAAATTGTTAACTTCACATCTCTCCCCCTCCCATACCCCACCCCCATCCACCTATCACAAATTCATCTATCTCCCTAAAATTTACAAATACGTCTCTCATCTCACATATATTACTGAAAAATTATATCCACTTTTTGTTAATATTTTTTTTATCAAACGACAAATCAACTGCATTCACAATAATATAATAGACGACACTACACAAACGTCGAAAGCTCAACTCAAATATCTATAGTAGTTGTATCTTTTAACTTACAACAAAGATTATTGCAATCAATTAAAGGAAAAAAAACATCACCTAATAGACTTTATCTTCTTAATATATGTACAGAGTAAGCTCATTTCACGCCTAAAATATTTCATATCTCTTCCCCACTTAATCAATTATACATACATAATTATCTTAATCATTTGAAAAGAAAAATATATTATGTATAAATTTAATAGTGACTTAAATAAATAAATAAGTAAATATTTTTTTATTTCGAATGATTGAAACTCCATATATGTAGAGATATTTAATTTCTACTCTATATATATATGTCACAATTCAGAAAAACATTCTTCCATCAATGTAACAATCAAATAATTAATTTTGTAAACAAGTTTATTACAATCAATTAAAGAAAAAAAAAATCACCTAATAGATTTTATCTACATAATATATGTACATAGTAATCTCATTTCACCCTTAAAATATTTCATATCTCTTCCCCATTTAATCAATTATACATACATAATTATCTTAATCATTTGAAAAGAAAAATATATTATGTATAAATCTAATAGTGACTTAAATAAATGAATAAGTAATATTTTTTTATTTCGAATGATTGAAACTCTATGTATGTAGAGATATTTAATTAATTTCAATTCTATATATATATGTCACAATTCAGAAAAATATCATTTCATCAATGTAACAACCAAATAATTAATTTTGTAAACAAAAAAATAAATATCATTTATTAGTATACGAACAATAGTAATAATAAATAAATATCATATTTGTTTACATTAACTCATCATGAACATAATTATAATATTCATTTCGAATTTAACTTATTTAATTTTGAGAAGAAAAATCAAAATCTTAAAAAAAACTAACAATTGTGTTAAATGAATTTTTTTCCCCAAACAATCCACTTCCTCATCAAACCCAACCCACTTATTCCTCTCCCTCTTTCAAAATACCAATTAGTACTATATTTATTTTTTATAATATTGACATGCACTTCAAAGAAGAGGATTTCTTTTTTGTGTCCAAATCGAATGAAAGTAGTCTCTATTTTTGGAGAATTTTTTTTTTACGATTTTTGGTGAATTTTTTTTTTTTAAAATACCAATTCATACTATCTTTATTTTTTAGAATATTGACATGCATTTCAAAGAAGAGGATTTCTTTTTTGTGTCCAAATCGAATGAAAGTAGTCTGTATTTTTGGAGGAATTTTTTATGATTTTTGGTGAAACAAAAAATAATTATAAAATATTTGATTTATATTCAAAAAAGAGGATTTTTTAAAAATAAATATCATATTTGTTTACATTGACTCATCATGAACAAAATGATAACATTCTTTTTCAATTTAACTTATTTAATTTTGAGAAAAAAAATCAAAATTCAAAAATAACTAACAATGTGTTAAATGATTTTTTTTCCAAACACTACACTCCCTCATTAAACCCAACCCACTTATTCATCTCCATCTTTCAAACTACCTATTTATACTACATTTATTTTTTTAGAATATTGACATGCGCTTCAAAGAAGAAGATTTTTTTTATGTATCCGAATCAAATGAAAGTAGTATCTATTTTTGGAGGAATTTTTTTTAATGATTTTAGGTGAAAAAAATTATTATAAAATATTTGATTTATATACAAGAAAGAGGATTTTTTTTCTGTGTCCAAATCAAATGAAATTAGTCTCTATTTGTAGAGGGAAAAAAATTATGAATTTTGGTGTAATTTTTTTTTTTATTAATTTATTATAAAATAATTGAGGTCAAAGAATTTGGGGTGAAAAATTCGTAAATTCATGCACCCAATCAAAAGCACTTGATGTTGATTTCAATGTCTAATATCTATATTTATGCCACGAACATAAATGACTAAAATACCCTTGACAGATTTCCAAATTTAACCACTTGATGTTGAAATTTTTGAGCGTCAAATTTCCATTTTGACCACTTTTTTGCTTTTAATATAGTATTGAATTTATTTTTTAGAATATTGACATGCAGTTCAAAAAAGATGATTTTTTTTTTGTGTCCGAATCAAATGAAGTAGTATCTATTTTTGGAGGAAAATTTTTAATGAATTTAGGTGGAAAAAAAATTTAAAAAAATTATTATAAAATAGTTGATTTATATTCAAGAAAGATGATTTTTTTTCTGTGTCCGAATCAAATGAAATTAGTCTCTATTTGTAGACGAAAAAAAATTATGAATTTTGGTGTAAAAATTTTTTTTTTGATTAATTTATTATAAAATAATTGAGGTCAAATAATATTTACATTTATGGAAACTCCAAAACCAACAATTATTTTGGACATGAAATTCTTTCATTCAATAAAATGACATTTTTGACTTTAAATAAATTTGAAAATTCTCTCTTTGATACAAATTGTACAATATTAGTATTTTGATGCTTTAAAAAAATAAAAAAGATATTTTATTCTTTAAATAATATAAAAATAATTAATTTTTTTTAACTTTTTGATTAAATTTCAATCAAATAATTGTATCTCTTTTGTATATAATTTTAAATTATTTGTAAGGACAAGGAATATATATGTTTGAACAAACATGTATGTGTAACTATTTAAGTTTTTTTTTAAAAAAAAAATGCTTATTGATATGTATAACAATGATCTTTAGATATATATATTTTTTATTTTTTTCTTAAATGAAAAGTTTTTTTAAATGAAAATAGTTACTGATTATGTTTAGAAATCTGTAATATTATTAAATTAATGTGATGATATATTTTTGTTGAAACTTTTGTTTTCAAAATTATATTTTCTTAAATTCTTCTTTTTTTAATAAAAACTTTTTTTCTTTTTCTTCATTAATTTATTCAAACTAAGTGATTTTTTTAGCTAATAGTTATAATGTAGATTTTTTTTTAAAAAAAAAATAGGCTTTGAAATCTTATTTAGCCACTTTTTTTTGACACAACTTTTGAGTTTATTATTGATAATCTTTTTGTTCATTAAAACTCAAAAAAAAAAAAAAAACTGAGATTTTAGTGTTCTATTGAACCATCTTCTTAAATAGTAACATATAGTTAAGTTTCATCGAGTGTTATTTAGGTGAACTTTCACAAATTAAAAAAATGGTAAATAAAAAATATAAGAAAACTATTATATAATATTGGTTAGAAAATACGAAGTATGACTTTATAAAATTACATCAAAAAAGACTATTTTTTAAAAGACGCGATTAATGAAAAAAATAGAGTTGATGACAATATTAATTACTCAGAAATGAGATAATTATTTATATTTAATGATAGTCATGCAAATCAAATGAGATAATTATAGTAACTATATGAATTAGTTCATATTATTTATCAAAAATTTTTTGTCGTGCGTTTAACGCACGGGTGTTATACTAGTTGTAAATAGAAATTAAAGTTTGTTAAAAATTAATGTTTGTTCAAATGGGGGTTTTGGGGATAGAGGGACTTGGAACCTCACGATTTTTAAAATCGATAAATTTTCCTATTACTATAAATTTCATTCTTGTCGGTATTGACATGCAGAATGGGACGGTGACCGGATTCTCGAGATTGAAGCCTAACGAACTGCGAAGCTCTTTTGGGCTTGCGGGAAAGATAGATAGGTCTAGTCAAAGGGGTCCCAAATAAATTGAGTTACTCCAAAAAATATTTGTCATTGAACTGACCGAACCAACAACTAGAGCTATATGCTTTTTTCCTCTAGCTCTTTGTGCCTTCGTCATTGATGATTTAGAAGGGATAAATTGATGATTTAGAAGGGATAAACTTCGATGAGTCTCAAATTGTTAACAATTTAGATCATATTTGCTATTAAATTAGTAGTACGAATGTTACATTTGTAATCATTGAAATTTGATGCTCAAACTCAATAATATGATGATTAAAATGTAGTTTACTCTACCATGAAAATATTATCAATAAAATTTTAAAATATTTTCATTTGAATAATTATATGTTTACATAATTTGGTCAAACATCAATTGAGTTGATAAAAAATCAAAAAATATTAGTGAACTAGTGTTGGTTCATGAGGAGCAACAAGGGTATGAAAAATAGCTAAAGCGGGTGAATAGTTGTTTTGATACTTTTTCAAACCCTTTTAGGAATCAAAGACATATGCGCACTAACTTTTTAGTCGTTATGAAAGGCACCTATAGAGTGAGTGAAATGCATAGCGTAATAAGTTTGGGGTGCACTAAAAATCAAATGGGGCGTACTCACACAAAGGGAGCGTTAGTTTTGGCTTAAAAGAGTCAGGCTTAAAATAGGGAGCTATACAATGTCAACACAAACATAATGCAACCAATATCATCATTCCTAAAAAAAAACCAAACACATGAAAACAATAAGAACAAAAATGAACTTGAAAGTAAATTGCAGAAAGTAAAGAAAGACAATTTGGAGTGGTTCAATCGTGAAATATCTACGTACTCTATCAAGATGGTTAGTTTTGGATTTCTAACAACTAGTTTTTATTAGATTGTTGTTACAGGTTACAAAGTATAAAGCTCTTGAATCTAAAATCTATTTTTTATAAAGAACAAATCCTAGATTATAAGCATGTATCTTTTGAAAAGGTTCTATGTAATCAATCTTCTTAAAGAGGTGTGTGTGTGTGTGTGAACAAAAAACAAAAGCTCTTTGAAATTACTATGATTTAGAGCATATTGATTCTTGGTGTGTTACAAGTATTTGTTTAGGATCAGGGCTTGAATGTATTAAGGTATGAAGGTTTCTGGAAATCTTGTAGGCAATCTTTAAATTTTCAAGAAGGTCTCTCAATCAAAATCTCAAGCAACTTTTAGGCAATCTTGAAATTACTATGATTTAGAGCATATTGATTCTTGGTGTGTTACAACTTATGTACAATGTTGGAAACATTGTACATAAGTTGGTAATTATTCCAAAAACATTGTACATAAGTTGATAATTATTCCAAAATTATTTAGACGAAACCAATGGACAACACATCCCACATCAAGACCTTGGTGAAGCCTATGGATGTGATTGACTGATAAAAAAATGTGTGGAGTGTGGTTATCACTAGAGTTTACAAATTATCAAAATACGGAAGTTATCATGAGTTCGATGAATAAAGACGATGGTATAATTCTTTATTTTGAAGAAGTCATCCTACATCCAATCGTGATGTAAAATCTAATTTATTCAAAATATCTTTTCAAGTGGAACAGTCGTCTTCAGATTTCAAGCATGAACTTGAGGATGAGTTGTTTTCAAGTGAGGGTGGCTGATGTAGGACAAATTATGAATAATCTTGATTTCAATTTTAATTATTTTGATTTTAATTGCAATTTCCAGAATTAATATTAGGTACGTATTATTTTTATGTTTTAGAGTATATTTAGGATATATTTTGATGTTTCAGAATTATATTTATTACTATGTAGGTTAGGATTAATTTTAGCAGGTTTTAACTTGTTTTCCAAGTTATAGGAGCCTTATAAACATGGAATGATTATTAATTCCGATTATAATTTATTATTCAATAAAATACAAACTTTTGTTTCTTCTTCCACCTGGTTTGGTGTCAAAACCCTAACCCGTAGGGCTAGTTTTATTGTTCTAGGAATTTATCACGGCAATAGTTCCTGTTTGTTAATTTTCGTTGCGTCAACTTATCATTATACGCATAAATGTGTGTCTATTCAACCATAGATTGACTTTAACAATATATCATCTTGATAACACAAATTTTATCCATTTAATAAATGTTAACTCTAATCCATTTTAGTTCTAGTTATTCACGTTGACACTTTCAAAATTATCAACGTCAATATCCACCTAATGACTTGTTTAACAATAAGTCTATTAGTTTTTCTTTAAATTTTGAAACCACGAATCAAATCTACTAAAAAAAATAATCCTCATTCTACATATTCTTTATGATTTAATCAACAAAACAAAATGACATAGTCATTTGAATTCAAACAATCAAACTTTTGATATCATTATCATTGTGCTTGTTTCAAGTCAGACAATGACTTTATCAACTTGCATATTTTCTTCTAGGTTGCATTTCTTGACCCATTTCACCACTTTAGTCTATATCATTCAAAGTGTCATTTGTTCATTTTAATGAATTTGACATCAATACCAAATTTACATTAACTTCATTTTTCCTTGATTTTATATATATTCAAATTTATTAAATCATACATGACAAATCAATTATGCGCAATTGTTATGAACATAACTATTGAAATATAACCCACCATTAGGTACTAAATTTTCCTTTATTTGGTGTTTACATTTGCTACTTTGCGAAACACCCTTACATTCACAAGTGAAACACTCATACATTCACAAGTGTATTTAGGCATTCCACATTTACAAGTGTATATATGCCTACATTTTCATACTTTTATGGGCAAATTGCATTTTAGATACCTGAGTTTGTCGAGATGTTTCAATTGGTTATCGAATTTGCATTTGTAACAATTGGTTATTGAGTTTGTCATTTTGTTGCAATTAAGTATATTTTTGGATGCCCAGTTAAAAATCTAACGAAAAACATAACATCTGAGTTACTTAGGGGTATTTTGGTCATTCTCAATGGAGTGCCAATCACCATAGTACACAATAAAAACTGCGGAAGCAATCCAAAGAAAATTCTCAATAACCTCAACCGATGTTCGGGTTCTAGGAAAGGAAGTAGCCTGAAAATTCATTCTCGAACATGCATCATCCTCAAGGTCATCACATCTTGAGGCATACCCCTGACTAGGCCTCTGTGTCTCATTAACCCTCCACCAGTAGTTGGAGTTGTTGGAAATGGGTAACGAAAAGTTAAGTTTGACTTAACGTGGACCTAAGATTCTAACGGAGTTCGTTATTCATTAACGAGACTTGTTACAAAATATATTCTACATTTGTTGTAGATTATTAAACTCATTTAATATCTCAAAACCATTTAGGGTGAATGAGAATTAATGACAAAGGCTTTTTGTAACTTAACGAAAGTTAAATAAAGGGTTAAAGTTGATTTGGATTAGCCAAAATGTGTTTGGACTGATTGATCAAACGCGACTGTTCCAACAGGCACGTTTCTGGGCTTCAGCGCGGTCGCGCTCCAGCCTAGAGCGACCGTGCTGAATGTCAGTGAAATTTTGGCCTGGTCTCGATAGGCTAGCGCGGTCGCGCTCAGTGCCAAAGCCGCCGCGCTCGTACACTGATACTGAACAGTTTTGGCGCCTTTTGGTGTGAAAAGTCATGAACCTTTTAACTTTCTTTAAATAGTTTCCCTCCGAATTTCAATTCATTCATACTGATTTTCTAGCCTCTCCTACCCTTCTTGAGTTAGTATAACCAAGTAAAATCATTGGCATCTTGTTGCATTCTTTCTTCAAGTCCAAAGTTCTAAACAATCACTTGTTCGTTAGATTAGTTATATTGGAGTGCTCCTTATAACTAATTATAAAGTCGTTTTATCTTACGAGAGTTTTGTTATTCAAACGTAAGCACCTGTGCGGGACAAATAACTCTTACGGAGATTGTATACAATACAAGACTCGACTTGTCTCCTAATTTTTCCAATCTCCGTTAAATTCTCTGTCAAGTTTTCAGTTAAGTTCTTGAGAAGCCATACCAAAAGTCCAACAATCGTAAGAGTTATTTTAACGCTTCTTAAGACTTTAAAGAGATGGCAACTGAGAAAGACACCACCGCATCAAGTCAAGGCAATGTAACGCCTCCTTCTCAAGGCGACGCAACGTTCAACAATGTTGCACCCGCTCATGCACCGCATCACCCGGGTCATGGTGAGAAACCCCCGAAGTTTACTGGTGTGGATTTCAAGAGATGGCAACAGAAGATGCTATTATACTTGACCACCCTAAGCTTGCACCGCTTCTTAAAAGAAGATCCTCCGGCGGTGGCAAATGGTGATCCCGACCCTCAAAGGCTTATGGTCAAGGAGGCTTGGGCTCATGGTAATTTCTTGTGTAAGAATTACATCCTAAACAGAATCGACGATGCACTATACAATGTGTATAGTAACGTCGAGATAGCCAAGGCATTGTGGGACACCTTGGAAAGGAAGTACAAGATCGAAGACGCCGGGTCAAAGAAATTTGTCGTCGGTAAGTATCTTGACTTCAAGATGGTCAATTCAAAATCGATAACAACTCAAGTGGATGAGTTCCAAATCATTCTACATGGGCTTGATGCCGAGGGGATGATCATGAATGATCCATTCAAAGTGGCCTCAATCATTGAAAAGTTGCCGCCTTCATGGAAGGACTTCAAGAACTATCTCAAGCATAAACGCAAGGAGATGTCCTTGGAAGACATTGTTGTTCGTCTTCAAATTGAAGAGAACAATAGAAATAACGAGGCCAAGGATGCTAAGGGCAAGATGGAGGCTAAGGTCAATCTCGCCGAGGCTAGCACAAGTGGCACAAAGAGAAAGCATTTCGGAAATGCCGGGAATGCTAAGAAAAGAAAGAATAAGAAGTTCACGGGGACTTGCTATAATTGTGGCAAACCGGGACACTTAGCAAAGGATTGTCATCTCTCGAAGAAAGAGGCGAATAATGTTGACCACATGGACCTAGACTTTGCAGCGGTGGTCTTCGAGGCTAATGTTGCAAACTTGGATGATAATCCAAAAGCTTGGTGGATAGATACCGGTGCTACCCGCCACATTTGTGCTAATAAAGAGAGTTTCTCCTCCTATACTCCCATCTCCGGAAGGAAGCTCTACATGGGAAATTCAGCGACCTCCGATGTTCAAGGCATTGGAAACGTGATATTGAAGATGACTTCCGGAAAAGAAGTAACCTTGTTGGATGTGCTGCATGTTCCAGACATCCGTAAAAATTTAGTTTCCGGCGCTTTGCTTAGTAAGGTCGGATTTAGACTTGTATTTGAATCTGACAAATTTGTAATAACTAAGAATGGTTTGTTCCTTGGAAAGGGCTACCTCGAGGAGGGCCTTTTCAAGATGAATGTAATGAATATCGTCCGCCATATTGCAAAGAATAAAAGTGTTGTTTCTTATGTTTACTTGTCAGAAAGTTCTAATTTATGGCATGATAGATTAGGACATGTAAACCTCGACACCATTAAGAAATTAGCGAAACAAGATTTAATCCATATGACTAAATCCGACTCGACTAATAGGTGCGAAGTTTGCGTTGAGGCAAAAATGACGAAATCGCCATTTAATGCAATAGAAAGAAACACAACTCCTCTTGAATTAATTCACACCGATATATGTGATTTAAAACTTGTGCAAACTCGAGGAGGTAAAAAGTACTTCACTACATTTATAGATGATTGCACAAAGTATTGTTATGTTTATCTCTTAAGAAGTAAAGATGAAGCCTTAGGGGCTTTTGAGACTTATAAGAAAGAAGTTGAAAACCAACTTAACTTGAAGATTAAGAAAATTAGAAGCGATAGAGGTGGAGAATATGAAGCACCGTTTGAAGGACTATGTTGGGAATCCGGCATAATTCATCAAACAACGGCTCCATATACCCCTCAATCTAACGGAGTTGCTAAATGCAAAAACCGTACTCTCAAGGAGATGATGAACGCACTTTTAATAAGTTCAGGCTTACCCGACAACTTGTGGGGGGAAGCTATACTCACTTCTAATTATCTCCTTAATAAAATACCCAAGAAAGGTATTGATAAAACGCCCTATGAATTATGGCATAATCATAGACCATGTTATAAATACCTTAAAGTGTGGGGGTGTTTGGCCAAGGTTGAAGTACCTAAGCCGAAACAAGTCAAGATTGGTCCAAAGACCATTGACTGTGTTTTTATTGGATATGCCAATAATAGTAGTGCCTATCGTTTTATAGTGCACAAGTCGAACATTCCTGATATGCATATAGGAACTACTATAGAATCAAGGAATGCGGTATTCTTTGAAAACATCTTTCCGGCTAAGGACAGAAAAGACATAGGTTCTAATAAGAGAACATATGAGTCTAGAACCGGTCCTTCTCAAATAGAAGATGAAGAATCGAGACGTAGCAAAAGGGCAAGAGTGGAAAAGTCTTTTGGTCCTGATTTTCTATCTTACATGTTAGAAAACGAACCAGCCACTGTTAAAGAAGCTTTATCCGGTCCGGATAGTTCGTTCTGGAAAGAGGCTATTAACAGTGAAATAGAATCCATAATGCTCAACAATACTTGGGAATTAGTCGATCTCCCTCCAGGTTGCAAACCATTAGGTTGCAAATGGATCCTTAAAAGAAAGTATAAGGCGGATGGATCAATCGATAAGTACAAAGCTAGGCTAGTTGCCAAAGGCTTTAGACAGAAAGAGGGATATGATTTCTTTGATACATATTCCCCTGTCACAAGGATAACTTCTATTCGTGTTCTCATAGCTATTGCAGCAGTGCATAATCTTGAGATACACCAAATGGATGTGAAGACTGCTTTCCTAAATGGAGAACTTGATGAAGAAATTTACATGGAACAACCCGAAGGGTTCGTAGTTCCTGGTAAAGAAAGAAAGGTGTGTAAACTCGTAAAGTCCTTGTATGGACTAAAACAAGCACCTAAACAATGGCATGAGAAGTTCGATAGAACCATGTTATCGAATGGATTCAAGATTAACGAATGTGACAAATGTGTCTACATTAAAGGAACATCCGAATCATTCGTTATCGTTTGTCTTTATGTAGACGATATGCTCATAATGGGAAGTAGTCATGATTTGATCATGAATACCAAAGGCATGTTAAAGAAGAACTTTGACATGAAAGACATGGGATTAGCTAATGTAATATTAGGGATAAAGATCTCTAGAACATTTGAAGGATTAGTTCTTTCACAATCCCATTACCTAGAGAATGTTCTTCGGAAATTCAATGTCTTTGATGACCCTCCGGCTAAGACACCGGTAGACTTGGCTCTACATTTAGCCAAGAGCAAAGGGGAACCAGTTTCTCAACTGGAATATGCAAGAATAATTGGTAGTCTGATGTACTTAACGAATTGTACACGTCCAGACATTATATATTCAGTGAGCAAACTAAGTAGGTTCACAAGTAATCCTAGTACTGATAATTGGAAAGCACTAATGAGAGTACTAAGATATTTAAGGTATACATTAAACCATGGGATACTTTACAAGAAATATCCAGCAGTATTAGAAGGATACTGTGATGCCAATTGGATATCGAACACGAAAGACTCTAAGTCCACGAGTGGATATGTATTCACAATAGGTGGAGGAGCAGTGCCATGGAAATCCTCCAAACAGACATGTATAGCCAGATCCACGATGGAGTCTGAGTTTATCGCTTTAGATAAAGCTGGGTAAGAAGCAAAATGGCTTAAGAACTTCTTGGAGGATATTCCTTGTTGGAGCAAACCTGTGTCTGCTGTACTAATACATTTTGATAGTCAATCAGCAATTGGAAGGGCACAGAATAGCATGTACAATGGTAAGTCTAGACATATTCGTCGTAGACACAATACCATTAGACAGTTGATCAAGAATGGCATTATCACTATTGATTATGTAAATTCATGTGATAACTTAGCGAATCCATTTACCAAAGGTATAAATCGAGATCAACTATATAAACTGTTAAGGGGAATGGGTTTAAAACCCACAACAAAAGGACTTATAGCGGACACTCAACCTTGAGAAATGGAGATCCCATGCCCTTGGTTCAATGAGACAACCAAGTTATAAGTTCTAGTAGAGTTACTTGGAAACAACAACTCGATTTATTAACCTGGAGATGTTGAATACTCATTCCCAAAACATTCATAGTATGGCTCATTAGTTTGATCCCCCGATAGTTGGCACAATCTTGGACATCACCTTTATTCTTATACAAAGGGATCAGAGTACTCTTCCGCCACTCCAATGGCATTGTGTTAACTCTCCATATCTTGTTAAATAGCGTTGTTAACCAATCTACTCCCCTCTCCCCGAAACATCTCCAAACCAATTGAGGTTTGGAGATGTTTCGGGGAGGGGAGTAGATTGGTTAACAACGCTATTTAACAAGATATGGAGAGTTAACACAATGCCATTGGAGTGGCGGAAGAGTACTCTGATCCCTTTGTATAAGAATAAAGGTGATGTCCAAGATTGTGCCAACTATCGGGGGATCAAACTAATGAGCCATACTATGAAACTTTGGGAAAGAGTGATTGCACAAAGGCCGAAAAATTGTGGATATTTCGGATAACCAATTTGGGTTTATGCCAGAAGATCGACTATGGAGGCAATATATCTTATGAGACAAACCATGGAGAAATATCGGGATCAAAAGAAAGATTTGCATATGGTTTTCATTGATTTGGAGAAGGCATTTGATAAAGTGCCAAGAGAGGTACTTTGGTGGGCATTAGCAAAGAAGGGTGTTTCAAAGAAATATATTGATATTATCAAGGACATGTATAATGGAGTTAGTACTTGTGTACGCATCTAGTGTTGGAAAGACTCAAGAGTTCCCTATAAAGATTGGAGTGCATCAAGGTTCCGCACTTAGCCCCTTTCTTTTTGCTTTGATAATGGACGAATTGACGAGGTCACCCAAGATGATATACCAAAGTGTATGCCGTTCGCAGATGATATTGTGCCGATTGATGAGACAAGAGAGGGTGTTGAAAGTAAATTGGAGTTGTGGAGACACACTTTGGAATCTCGAGGTTTTCGATTAGCGTAAGCAAGACCGAATATTTGGAGTGTAAGTTTAGCAGGTGGTTGGAAGTAGGGAGGCAGGCGGTCACATTTGATGGAAATATTATCCAAGCTTCGAGTTTTTTCGCTATCTTGGATCCATTATCCAAAAGGATGGAGAATTAGATGGAGATGTGGCTCATAGGATTAAAGCGAGGTTGGTTGAAGTGGAAGAGTGCTACGTGGTTTCTATGTGATCGCGGCATGCCCAATAGATTAAAGGAAAATTCTACCGCACGGCAATTAGGCCGGCATTTTTACGCACCGAATGTTGGGGCCGTGAAACAAAGGTCACGTGCATAAGATGAATGTGGCGGATATGCGTATGCTTCGATGGATGTGCGGTCATACAAGAAATGATCGGTTGGGAATGAGGTGATCGTAGGTAAAGTAGGAGTTGCGCCCATTGAGGATAAAATGAGGGAAAATCGTCTACAGTGGTTTGGACATGTGAGAAGGAGACCGAGTGATGCACCGGTTAGGAGGCCGGAACAGTGGAGAAATGATAAAATGGCGAGGGGTAGGGGAAGACCCAAACAAACTTGGATTAGAGTAATTGAAAATGATATGAATTTACTTGGAGTGGATGAAAGTATGGTGTGTCAAGAGGTCGGAGCGAGGGCAAAAATCCATGTGGGGGGTTGATTTTTTATTTATTATTTTTTTATTTTTTATTTTTTTATTTTATTTTTATTTATTTATTTTTATTTATTTATTTTTATTTTATTTATTTTATTTATTTTTTTTATTTTAATTTTTTTAATTTAATTTAATTTAATTTTTTTTTATTTATTTTTTTTCACGATAACATATGAGGATTCATGTTAGCCGACCCCAAATTATTTTGGGACTAAGGCTTTGTTGTTGTTGTTGTATACCTACGGGTGGAGTAGTGCATGATACTCCTTATAGTGAGAATCACCTATATAAGCGAGAGGTAATTTGACCGCCTCTAAATGAACGCTTATGAATGAGATACGGTTCAGGGCCGAAATGGACAAAACGTGAGAACAACAATTGTTAGAGCTGTTATTATGTGAGTATTATTGTCTTGGTATACATCCGACAGTCACTGGTTCAAAGAGACTCGCTACCAAATGGCTAGTATATCCGATAATATTTCATTTGGGAGGATTCAAGGCCACAAGCTATCTATCCCAATGTAATAATAGTTCGCCGGAACTTTGGACGAAATTGCATTTATGCATTAATTGTCATTCATGTGGGGGATTGTTGGAAATGGGTAACGGTTTGACTTAACGTGGACCTAAGATTCTAACGGAGTTCGTTATTCGTTAACGAGACTTGTTACAAAATATATTCTACATTTGTTGTAGATTATTAAACTCATTTAATGTCTCAAAACCATTTAGGGTGAATGAGAATTAATGACAAAGGCTTTTTGTAACTTAACGAAAGTTAAATAAAGGGTTAAAGTTGATTTGGATGAGCCAAAATGTGTTTGGACTGATTGATCAAACGCGACTGTTCCAACAGGCACGTTTCTGGGCTTCAGCGCGGTCGCGCTCCAGCCTAGAGCGGCCGCGCTGAATGTCAGTGAAATTTTGGCCTGGTCTCGACAGGCTAGCGCGGTCGCGCTCAGTGCCAAAGCGGCCGCGCTCGTACGCTGATACTGAACAGTTTTGGCGCCTTTTGGTGTGAAAAGTCATGAACCTTTTAACTTTCTTTAAATAGTTTCCCTCAGAATTTCAATTCATTCATACTGATTTTCTAGCCTCTCCTACCCTTCTTGAGTTAGTATAACCAAGTAAAATCATTGGCATCTTGTTGCATTCTTTCTTCAAGTCCAAAGTTCTAAACAATCACTTGTTCGTTAGATTAGTTATATTGGAGTGCTCCTTATAACTAATTATAAAGTCGTTTTATCTTACGAGAGTTTTGTTATTCAACCGTAAGCACCTGTGCGGGACAAATAACTCTTACGGAGATTGTATACAATACAATACTCGACTTGTCTCCTAATTTTTCCAATCTCCGTTAAATTCTCTGTCAAGTTTTCAGTTAAGTTCTTGAGAAGCCATACCAAAAGTCCAACAGGAGTCCCACCAGACATTTTCAAATTTTCACAAACTGATTATCGACTCGAAGAAAAAACCAAACAAACAAACCCTATTTCCCAAATCTTTCAAAACCCTCCAAAATTCTAAATCTCCAAGCAATAAAAAATCAAGGGGAAACTCAAATTCCTCTATTAAGCTAATCTCAGATACAACTGATGAAACAATCTCAACAAGAAGTAAGAATCCGAATGCAAGAACTGTATGCTGCCAAACACTCACTAATTTTTTTTCAAACTTGAGAAGTCACCTCAAATCTAAAACCCAAATATCCATGAAATTGTAAACCTCTTCACGATCAACCAAACAACTCAATATCCAAAACCCACATCAGATTCAAATTTCTACAAAAAAAAACCCAATTCAATATCCGAAATTCCAAGTAAACCCATATCATGCAACACAAAATCACATCACAACGAATCTTAAATTGTAAAATGGGGGTTTCCGCTCAACAAACCTTCTTGTTGCTCAACTTCAATGGCTTGGATTCTTGAAATTCCCGCACAGACTTGAATTTACTCAAGAACCCAACTAAGAAATCGTCTCTTTGGATTCTCAGATTACAGATTACAAAATAATCCAATTAATATAAGTGAAATCAGTTGAAAAGGCAAGAGTGCGCAGTAAATGGAAAGGGTTTTTATGAGTTTTTGGTAGTTTGCATCTTCCTGTGAGTGACAAGGAGAGATCCGTTACTCACTGTGTGTTTGTGTGTGTTTGTGTCAGGCAAACACTAGAAGGATTTGCAGTTAGGCAACGCCAGATTCGTTTCTTTTCTTGTGCCTTCTTCAAGAATGTCTTTGATTTCAAACTTGTTTATTTTTTATTTTCAATTTTTGATGGGTTTAGGCAGTGTTATGGTTTAGGGTTCTTATTAATTTGGGGAAGACCGTTGGAAGTTACCGTTAAGGGTGGTTAAGTCAATAAACGTTAAGTGTCATCGTTTTACTTAGTAGTTACGGCGTCGTTTGAGTTAATTAAGGGTGTGTTAATTAGCTAATTGTAAACGATGTCGTTCTGGGATATTTTGTCGTTTTCGAAGCTGTTATAAGCTAGACATGTATGGCGTGAAGCCATTATGAATTAACAACCAATATTCTCCCATTTCTGTTTCTCTCTCTCTTATTCACTTTCTCTCTCCTAAATCTATTCTTCACGTATTATTCTCTCTCTTTTCTTCTATTTCTGAGCTCATTCCCAATCTATCTATCAATCCTCTGTTTCTTCTAAATTCAATTACCCAACTCAGTTTATCAATTGATATTCAATTGATTGTGAATTTGGATTAATCACCCAAGTTCATAACAAGTGGTATCAGAGCCTTCTCGATCGAGAAGGTTATATCAGCAATTATGGTGGAAACACGCAATGAGCAATTGGAAGGAGGCATTAAGGCTTGTGGGGAACAGATCCAGAATCTGATCGTGAATCAACAACGAATGGAGGAAACGATAGCCATCAACGAAAGGGAGACCAGAGTAGCTATGGGGGAGGTTCGTAGTGACGTATCTGGGCTCAAGGAATCAATGGAGGTAATGACATCCATGATGGTGGAAATTAAGAGAAGCCTCAACAACAAAGAGAAGGAAGGCTCAACCCAAGATCATTTCAATTCTGGAAATGATTCCATATTGGGGCCAGCTCCTGGCAGTGGGCAAGGCCATAGGCGAAACCAGCAAGGGCGTAGGGATCCTATGGGAACTGAATTCGAAGGTTTTGTGGATGAAATTATAAGGGATGATGTTAGGGGAAACAAACAAGATAAGAAGGTTGCTGTTGCTGAGGTATATAAGAAGTACTTGAAGCTAGAGTTTCCTAAATTTGCAGGAGTTGATTGTAGAGGGTGGGCAAGGAAGTGCATAAAGTTTTTCAAGTATAGATCAGTTCCAGATGAGGATAGAGTGGAATTGGCATCCATGCATTTTGAGGGAGGGGCGGAATTCTGGTACCAGAATTACTTGGATGAACTGGAACATTTGGATTGGGAAGAGTTTGTAAGGAGGGTCTTCTATCGATTTGGGCCCCAAATTCATGAGAACATTGAAGGTGAGTTTTCTAACCTCCAACAAACTGGAACTATTTGTGAATATATGGAAAAATTTGAGGAACTGAGGGTCCTTATGAAGATTGAGATTCCTGAATTAACTGAGAAATTTTTTATAAATAATTTCATTAAGGGTTTAAAGGATGAGATTAAATTTAGGGTTCATGTCCAATTCCCTACTACTCTAGCCCATGCTATAAGTATTGCTAGGGTTGAGGAATCACATGTGGAATGTGCAAATAAGAAACTGAGGTACCAAGTTAACAAACCCTCTTCCTACTCTCAGATCACCAAGCCACTTACTAACACCAATCAGTACAATACCCAAAAACCAAACACTACCTCTACCACCTCAAAAACAACCCACAGCAGTGTTGGATCTACTAAACCAACCTTCACCATCAAACACCTATCTCAGGCCGAGATGCAAACCAGGAGAGACAAGGGATTGTGTTACAATTGTGATGAACCCTACAAGTTTGGACACAAGTGTAAGAACAGGCAAATTTATATGTTGAACATGGGGGAAGAGGAAGAGGAGATATGGCATGACTCATTAGATGTGGAAATTGAACCACCACAGGAAGAGGTGATACAGGAGGATGTCAATGTTTCTCTTCATGCTTTGGCTGGTAGTAATGGATTGCAGACATTGAAGCTGAGAGGTTGGAAGGATAAAAAGATGTTCTCAGTGCTCATAGACAGTGGGAGCACTCACAACTTTATTGACCCAAAAGCTGTAAGAAGGTTGGGTTGTGTAGTTATGGACTCTCCAAGGGTACATGTTACTGTAGCAGATGGGACTAAATTGGTGAGCCAAGGGAATTGCTTGGGGTTCCAGTGGGATATGCAGGGCAAGACTTTCAACACTGACATGAAAGTGTTGAAATTAAAGGGTTGTGATGCTGTTCTGGGCATACAATGGTTGAAATCCATTAGCCCAGTCACTTTTGACTTCCAGGAGTTGACCTTGAGCTTCAAATGGAAAGGAAAGGAGGTGTGTTTGAAGGGGGTAGCTGATGCTACAATGATCCATACATTGAATGCACTCTCAGTTGACAAGGAATTAAAGAGATATCCTTGTGGGGTCTTCTTGCAACTCTATTCCATGGCCACAGAGGAGATGGGCACAAAGGTACACCATGATATACAGTCACTTATAGAGGAATTTGATGATGTATTTGATGAACCAAAGGGCCTACCACCCTTAAGGTTTCATGATCATGGCATTCCATTGAAGCCAGGTAGTTCACCTGTGAATAAGAGACCATATAGGTGCCCACATTTCCAGAAGTCTGAGATTAAGAAGCTGGTAGCTGAGCTGATGAGAAGTGGGGTGATTCAACACAGTGTTAGTCCATTTGCTTCACCTGTGTTGTTAGTTAAAAAGAAGGATGGATCATGGAGGATGTGCATCGATTATAGAGATTTGAATGGCATGACAATTAAAGACAAGTTTCCCATTCCCATCATTGATGAGTTACTTGATGAATTGTATGGATCCCAATACTTCACTAAGCTAGACTTAAGGTCTGGATATCACCAGATCAGAGTAAGGGAGGAGGACATCCCTAAAACTGCATTTAGAACACACCATGGTCATTTTGAGTTCAAGGTTATGCCATTTGGATTGACCAATGCCCCTGCCACCTTTCAAGCATTGATGAATGATGTGTTTTCTGATTTCATGAGGAAGTTTTTGCTAGTATTCTTTGATGACATCCTCATTTACAGTCCAACTTGGGAATCTCATATTAATTACCTCAGACAGGTCCTGATCAAACTGAGAAGCCACCAGTTATTTGTAAAGAAAAGCAAGTGTGCCTTTGGACAGAAGGAAGTAGAGTATTTGGGGCATATCATTGACAGGAGGGGGGTCTCTACTGATCCAAATAAGATCAAGTGCATGTTGGAATGGCCAACTCCCACCACCAGTAAAGGACTGAGAGGATTTTTGGGTCTTACTGGGTATTATAGGAAGTTTGTGAGGCACTATGGAGTCATTAGTAAACCTTTAACCAGGTTATTGCAAAAGGGTGGGTTCAAATGGGATGACAATGCTTCTGTGGCTTTTGATAAACTCAAGCAAGCTATGACAACCTCACCAGTTCTAGCTATGCCCGACTTCAACAAATCCTTTGTGGTGGAAACTGATGCTTGCTATGGTGGAATTGGGGCAGTGTTGATGCAAGAAGGGAGGCCTATTGCTTATCTCAGTAAAGCCTTGGGTCCAAAACATTTGGGGTTATCAACATATGAGAAGGAGTTCCTAGCTGTGGTGTTTGCAGTAGAAAAGTGGAAGCATTATCTATGTGGCCATCCATTCATAATCAGAACAGACCATGAAAGTTTAAAGCATCTGATAGAGCAAAAGGTGACTAGTGTACTGCAGCAGAGGTGGGTCTCCAAGCTATTGGGATTTGATTACACCATTACTTACAAAAGAGGAGTGGAGAACAAGGTTGCTGATGCTCTCTCTAGGTAACATGAAGGAATCAGTTAGGGCCAGTGTAATGCCATTTTTGTGGTACAGCCTCAATGGATATCCCAAGTAATTTCTAGCATGGAAGGAGATAAGGAAATACAAAAGGTGGTTGAAGGGATAGTCATCAATCCCAATGATTTCCAGAAGTTTACTTACCAACAAGGACTGTTAAGAAAGGAGGGGAAGATATACATTGGGAGCACTACACAGTTAAGAAAGCAAATTGTGGAGGAAATGCATCTCACACCCTTAGGGGGTCACTCTGGCATTTTGGGAACTTGTAAAAGGGTGTCTCAGTACTTTTATTGGCCAGGATTGAGAGAGGATGTGAAGAAGTGGATTGGTCCCTGTAATGTTTGTCAGATGCATAAAATTGAGAATTTACACACACCTGGGCTCCTTCAACCTTTGCCAATACCACAGCAGCCATGGAATGACATTGCAATGGACTTTGTAGAAGGATTGCCCATGTCAGGTAGCTGGAATTCAATCTTGGTAATAGTGGACAGATTCACTAAGTATGGTCATATCATTCCATTGAAGCATCCTTTCACTGCTTATGGAGTAGCTAAAACTTTCTTTGACCAAGTTTACAAGTTGCATGGGTTGCCAGTTACCATCACATCTGATAGAGACTCTATTTTTCTTAGTCAATTTTGGAAGGAATTATTCACTCTGTTGGGGACCACTTTACAGCTCAGTACAGCTTACCATCCTCAACCAGATGGACAAACGAAGAGACTCAATAGATGCTTGGAACATTTTCTGAGGACTGCAAGCAGCCAACAACCTAAGCAGTGGTCTAATTGGCTAGGCCTAGCTGAATGGTGGTATAACACCAACCACCATACAGCCTTGAACATGACTCCTTTTGAAGCTTTATATGGTTATCCTCCTCCTCAATCTATTTTCAGCCATGAGCAGTACTCCAAGGTGGATGCAGTAGGGGAATTCATTAAGGAAAGGGATGCTCATATTAAAATGTTAAGGGACAATCTATTGGTAGCACAAACCAGAATGAAGCAGTTTGCAGACACTAATCGCACTGAGAGGGAGTTCCAGGTTGGTGATTGGGTTTATTTGAAGTTACAACCCTATAGACAGACCTCCTTGGCTTTACGAAAGGATTTTAAGTTAGCTCCCAAGTTTTATGGTCCATTCCTAGTGGTGGCAAAGGTTGGCAAAGTCTCATACAAGCTGGAACTACCATCTACATCAAAAATTCACCCAGTTTTCCATGTGTCTTTACTTAAAAAGAGAGTGGGTGATGCCCCAACCACGCAAATAAGTTTACCAGCAACGGATGATGATGGAAAGTTTTTGGTGGAGCCACTCGCCATTTTGGATCGCAAACTGATCAAGAAGGATGGTCGCCCTGCCACTCAAGTTCTGGTTCAGTGGGAAAATGCCTTGCCTGAGGACGCGACATGAGAGGATTGGCCTGTCATTGCAGCTAATTTCCCTAATTTCAATCCTTGAGACAAGGATTGAGTGAAGGAGAGGGGAATGTTATGGTTTAGGGTTCTTATTAATTTGGGGAAGACCGTTGGAAGTTATCGTTAAGGGTGGTTAAGTCAATAAATGTTAAGTGTCGTCGTTTTACTTAGTAGTTACGGCGTCGTTTGAGTTAATTAAGGGTGTGTTAATTAGCTAATTGTAAACGATGTCGTTCTGGGATATTTTATCGTTTTCGAAGCTGTTATAAGCTAGACATGTATGGCGTGAAGCCATTATGAATTAACAACCAATATTCTCCCATTTCTGTTTCTCTCTCTCTGATTCACTATCTCTCTCCTAAATCTATTCTTCACGTATTATTCTCTCTCTTTTCTTCTATTTCTGAGCTCATTCCCAATCTATCTATCAATCCTCTGTTTCTTCTAAATTCAATTACCCAACTCAGTTTATCAATTGATATTCAATTGATTGTGAATTTGGATTAATCACCCAAGTTCATAACAAGTGGTATGAGAGCCTTCTCGATCGAGAAGGTTATATCAGAAATTATGGTGGAAACACGCAATGAGCAATTGGACTTTTTGTGAGGTAATTCTAAATCTATACAAATTATACCAAAAGATATAATCACGTTAAAAAAATTATACCAAATTATACCAAAAGATATAATCACGTTAAAAAAATCTCAATTCATGAATAAGTAACACTTTTATGTTTAGTGAATCATATTTTGTGAGGTAATTCTAAATCTATACTCCCTCCGTCCCGGTCGACTTAGGACTTTTTGCCATTTTGGGCGTCCCACCCGACTTAGGACGGCCCAAAATGGAAACCTTAAATCACTATTCTCTCCACTCATTCTCTCTTCTACATTATTTTAATACTCACAACACCATTATAATTTACTATTCCCTCCACTCATTCTCTCTCCTATTTTTAAATTACACTCACAACATTTACCTTTTCCTTAATCCCCGTGCCATTTCAAAAAATCCTAAGTCGGCCGGGACGGAGGGAGTATAGATTTAGAATTACCTCACAAAATATGATTCACTAAACATAAAAGTGTTACTTATTCATGAATTGAGATTTTTTTAACGTGATTATATCTTTTAGTAGTATATAAAAAACTAAATGCCTAGAGTACATTGTTTAATATAATAATATTTATATACCAAAATGAATGATCAAAATATTTTAAATTTATCGTTAATCAAGAAAAAATTAGAAAAATAATTTAGTTTTTCGTTTTGGGATGGAGTATACTTTTTCTAAAAAGAGACCTTGACAACGATGTAATGCTTAGGATCATATTTGATCAGTTTCATAAAAAAAGAAAAAAAAGGAACATGTTTGATCAACACACAGAAAAAAGAATCAAGATAATTACCTAAGTTAAAAATCACAACAAAAAATATTCTTAAAAACTATAATTGAGATGATCAAATTAAATAATACTAAGAGAATGATAGAATCGATTTAAATCTGTCCGTGGAGGTTTAGCTTTCAATGGCCATAATGCGGAGAATGAAAAATTAGGATAATGAAGTTAGCTTTGTTGAATTTTGGTTGCTTGTCTTCTTTGCGAGATCATGCTCGGCGCGGACTTAACAACAGTTTCTTTATCATCACCAAGTATCACTTAGTACACTTGATAGGAATTAGGAAATCATAAATACTCATATCTTTTTGGTTGAGTATTTTATTAATCAAGCATTAAACAATCAAGAAGGCAGGCTCAAATGGCATACAAACCGAGTTAATATGCATTAGAAATTGGTTATAGCATCTAACAACCCAATATACATTAAGGTTAGTAAACAACATTAAATGTTAGTAAAGCACTAATATTTCTATCCTAAGAATAATAGCTCGTTAGAAATTGAAATATCATTTAATTATTAATCACTATTGGAACTATGCAGCACAAATTTATTTTGAAAAAAAAAATGGATTTGAGAGAAAAAAGAAAGACAAACTTGGAAGAGGCAGATGCGCGCAAACGTATGCAAAAGAATGATAGATACAAATGAATTATAGTGATTTCTGGTTATAAAAAGAGATTAATTTCTAGGACTATTAAGACTTTCATTAGATGACAATTTTCAAATTTTAAATTTAAATTAATAAAATATACTGATTTGATAAGTTGAAAATAATAAATATAATCTGATAATATGATTTGAGAATCTTACTTAAAAGGACATACAAAGATGATAATTTCAAAATTTTAAATTTAAATTAATAAAATATACTAATAAGATAATCTGATATGGAGATAATGGATAATGATACTTCCTCTATCTCTAATTGAATGACCATTATTGTCTCAAAATAAATGTTCTTTTAAATTTTTTTTCATAATTCATTATATTTTTACAAATCTAAAATTTTGAAAATGAATTAAAAGAATGTTTATTATTTTTTCTAGATTAAAATTAAATTTTTTAAAATGATTCTTTTGAAAAAAATCATTAATTTTAGGATGGAGAGAATAATACAATTTAAACAAATTAAATTTAATCCAATAAAATAAACTAATCTAATAATCTAAAATCTAATATGGGGGTTAATGATAAGAGAAATCAGTGCATGCTCCAAGACAATATTTCTACTTTCTACCACCATCACATTCTTTCGGATGAAGTAGTTGAACCGCTGTAGTTTGAATTTATTACGTTTAAAAATATTTTGTTTGGACTTAAAAGCTAAAATTTGTGTTTAAATCAAAATCTAAAATAAAACTCTTCATTGAATGTGACACATGGCGGCTAATAATTGGTGAACATAGAGCTGACTTGGAATTCCACGTGGCGAGCTGTATGGTCTTGAAATGTTTCTGCTTTTATATATTATATAGATAGATTGAATGACCATTATTGTCTCAAAATAAAAGTTCTTTTAAATTTCTTGATTTAATTTTTTTTTCATAATTCATTATATTTTTACAAATCTAAAATTTTTAAAAGCTAAAATTTGTGTTTAAATCAAAATCTAAAATAAAACCCTTCATTGAATGTGACACATGGCGGCTAATAATTGGTGAACATAGAACTGACTTGGAATTCCACGTGGCGAGCTGTATGGTCTTGAAATGTTTCTGCTTTTATATATTATATAGATTGAATGACCATTATTGTCTCAAAATAAATGTTCTTTTAAATTTTTTGATTTAATTTTTTTTCATAATTCATTATATTTTTACAAATCTAAAATTTTGAAAATGAATTAAAAGAATGTTTATTATTTTTTCTAGATTAAAATTAAATTTTTTAGAATGATTCTTAAATTTTGAAAAAAATCATTCATTTTAGGATGGAGAGAATAATACAATTTAAACAAATTAAATTTAATCCAATAGAATAAACTAATCTAATAATCTAAAATCTAATATGAGGGATAATGATAAGAGAAATCAGTGCATGCTCCAAGACAATGTTTCTACTTTCTACCACCATAACATTCTTTCGGATGAAGTAGTTGAACCGATGTAGTTTGAATTTATTACGTTTAAAAATATTTTGTTTGGACTTAAAAGCTAAAATTTGTGTTTAAATCAAAATCTAAAATAAAACTCTTCATTGAATGTGATACATGACGGCTAATAATTGGTGAACATAGAGCTGACTTGGAATTCCACGTGGCGAGCTGTATGGTCTTGAAATGTTTCTGCTTTTATATATTATATAGATAGATTGAATAACCATTATTGTCTCAAAATAAAAGTTCTTTTAAATTTCTTGATTTAATTTTTTTTCATAATTCATTATATTTTTACAAATCTAAAATTTTTAAAATGAATTAAAAGAATGTTTATTATTTTTTCTAGATTAAAATTAAATTTTTTAGAATGATTCTTAAATTTTGAAAAAAATCATTCATTTTAGGATGGAGAGAATAATAAAATTTAAATAAATTAAATTTAATCCAATAAAATAAACTAATTTAATAATCTAAAATCTAATATGGGGGATAATGATAAGAGAAATCAGTGCATGCTCCAAGACAATGTTTTTACTTTCTACCACCATCACATTCTTTTGAATGAAGTAGTTGAACCGCTGTAGTTTGAATTTATTACGTTTAAAAATATTTTGTTTGGACTTAAAAGCCAAAATTTGTGTTTAAATCAAAATCTAAAATAAAACTCTTCATTGAATGTGACACATGGCGGCTAATAATTGGTGAACATAGAGCTGACTTGGAATTCCACGTGGCGAGCTGTATGATCTTGAAATGTTTCTGCTTTTATATATTATATAGATTGAATGACCATTATTGTCTCAAAATAAAAGTTCTTTTAAATTTCTTGATTTAATTTTTTTTCATAATTCATTATATTTTTACAAATCTAAAATTTTGAAAATGAATTAAAAGAATGTTTATTATTTTTTCTAGATTAAAATTAAATTTTTTAGAATGATTCTTAAATTTTGAAAAAAATCATTCATTTTATTAGGATGGAGAGAATAATAAAATTTAAACAAATCAAATTTAATCCAATAAAATAAACTAATCTAATAATCTAAAATCTAATATGGGGGATAATGATAAGAGAAATCAGTGCATGCTCCAAGACAATGTTTCTACTTTCTATCACCATCACATTCTTTCGGATGAAGTAGTTGAACCGCTGTAGTTTGAATTTATTACGTTTAAAAATATTTTGTTTGGACTTAAAAGCTAAAATTTGTGTTTAAAGCAAAATCTAAAATAAAACTATTCATTGAATGTGACACATGGTGGCTAATAATTGGTGAACATAGAGCTGACTTGGAATTTCACGTGGCGAGCTATATGGTCTTGAAATGTTTCTGCTTTTATATATTATATAAATGTTAGATCTTTGCATATATATTTTCTTTTTTATTATTCCCGATTCTCTTATCTTTCTTCACACTTGCTTCTTCATTTATGTATTTATGTAGATATTCTTACTTATTTTTTGTATTTCTTTGTTGTAGTATATTATATTGTACTTTTTTCATTGTTTTTATTTATCTATTATTTTAACTTTTCAAAACATCTCACTTTTTCATCTTTTTACCTCTTTTTACCTCTTTTCTTTATTAATCTTTATTTATAACTAATTTCAAATTATTTGAAATTAAAAAATATGTTGTTATTGTTGTCATTATTCATTCATTAATGTAATTAGTCTGAGTTCATCACCCTTGAATTTGAATTTGGGTTTTGTGTAATAAGACCGATATTTAATTTTTTACAAATGAATGATTTTGGGGATAAGGGCAAGGTCAAATAATATTTATACTCTTAGACTCCGTTTTTTTCGACGTAAAATGTTTTCCGGAAAACGTTTTCTGGAAAATGTTTTCCTGTAAAATGTTTTCCTGTAAAATGTTTTACGGAGGTAGAGCGTAAAATGTTTTACGGAGGAAAGGTGTAAAATGTTTTCGGGTGTTTGATAAAACGACTCATATTTCACAAGGTGACCTACCCCACCCCCCCACCCACCCACCACCCCCCCCCCAATAAATTTTTTTTTTTTTTTTGTAATCGCCCCCCCTACCCCCTGCCTACCCCACCCCCCAATTTTTTTTTTTTTTTTGTAATCGCCCCACCCCCGCCACCGCACCCCCCACCCACCCCCCCCCCCCCAATTTTTTTTTTTTTTTTTTGTAATCGCCCCTACCCCCGCCTACCCCACCCCCCAATTTTTTTTTTTTTTTTTTTTTGTAATCGCCCCTGCCCCACTTTGCTACCACTTCCCAATTTTTTTTTTTTTTTTGTAATGCCCCCCACACCCCCTGCCTACCCCACCCCCCCTTCCACCCCCCAAAAAAATTTTTTTTTTTTTTTTGTAATCGCCCCCACCCTGCCTACCCCACCCACCCACTTCCCCCCACCCCAAATTTTTTTTTTTTTTGTAATCGCCCCACCCCCTGCCTACCCCACCACCACTTCCCCCCCAAAAAAATTTTTTTTTTTTGTAATCGCTACCCCCACCCTGCCTACCACAACCCCCACCCAGCCCACCCGACCCCCCAAAAAAAAAAAAAATTTTTTTTTTTTTGGGGGGTGGGGAATGAGGCAGTAGAGGAGTAAAGGGGCGATTACAAAAAAAAAAAAATTTTAAGGGTACGAGGGGTATGCGAGGGAGGGCGATACTGAAAAAAAAAAAAAAAATTTTGGGGGGGAGAGGAGGGTAGGCAGGGGGAGCGATTACAAAAAAGAAAAAAAAAATTTTGGGAGAGGGGGGTGAGATGTAGGCCGAGGGAGTAGAGGGGCGTTACAAAAAAAAAAAAAAAAAAAATTCTGGGGGGTGGGGTTGGGTGGGGGAAAGCGGGTGGGCAGGCAAGCGAGGGGTAAGGGGCGATTACAAAAAAAAAAAAAAATTTGGTGGGGTGGGGGGGGGGTAGGTGGGGGGGGTGGGGTAGGCAGGGGGTAGGGGGGCGATTACCAAAAAATTAAAAAAAAAAATTTTGGGGGGGGGTGGGATAGGCAGGGGGTGGTTGTACCGGGCGTAATATGAGTTGTACATTAAGGCCTCCATTTTTCGGAAAATGTTTTACTTAGGACAAGGTCGTGGTCGTTTACTTAGGAAGGGCGTAAAATGTTTTCCGGAAAACGTTTTACTTAGGCAACCAAACAGCGGAAAACGAGTTATTTTCCGGAAAACATTTTCCGGGGGCTAACCAAACACCGTAAAACAGGTTATTTTTCGGAAAACATTTTCCGGAAAATGTTTTACGGTGAAACAAACGGAGCCTTAATAAATAATCAAACTACTGAATTCCATAAATCCAAAAGTGCTTGGAAGTTGGCACCAAATCCAACCGTCCTCTCCTTCCCTCTCGATACCGTTAATACAAAAAGCTGCAGAAAACTCACATGTATTCCCCTCTCCCTCTACTACACTTTTAAACCCATCACATTAATCTTTCTGAACAGTATAAACCGAGATACGAACATGGATTTGCTCAAGCTGGGCCTAATTGAATTGGGCCATGAATATTATCTAAATAATCAAGTATCAGGGCCGAGTAAGGTCTTCCTCGTATGACGAGGAACGTTTATCTCGGCCTTATGTCGCCATGCTTGGGCCGTCATGTCGCAAGTGACGAGGAGAGAAAAGTTCTTTCCTCGGCATTTCATCACCATGACGAGGAAACAAAATCATTTACCCCGACATATATACAAGCCGGTTAATCTCCAAATGACGAGGAAGCAGGATCATTTACCTCGGTCTATTTGCCAAAGCCGAGGTAGAACATTCATGTTCCTCGGCGTTCCGGCTAGCAGATTATACAGTCCTTATACAACAAGGATTACACATTCATGATTCAATCAGGATTGTAACCAACTACACACTTCAAGTCAAACAAGGACTCCTTAACAGATATAATTCTCATAGGATTACATCTTATCTCCTTACAAGTTCACTTCAACATGGATTCTATCAATCCATCCCTATAAATACAAGCCCCATGGCTCATTATTAGGTACGTTACTTTTTACATTGGGGAAACTCTGTCAATTTGTTTTCTCATATACAAACCGTGAACTTACTCTCACGCCGGAGGGCCTTTAGCCGGATCCGCCCCGGCTTAGTTTACGTGTTTTCTCTTATTTTTAGGCCTTGCAATCACCGGAGCAATCATCGCTTGGATTTGGGCTGTCTTGACGATTTTGGCATCATCAATTGGTTCCATTGCCGGGAAATCGATTCAAACACCCATTGTTTGGCCTGGAAAAGTCGCCTGCAGCCTGTTTTCGGCCGGAAATTTGCTAGTTTGAACGAGAATTTCTTGTTCCGTTTGGGTTCTGTTCTTGTTGCCGCCGGATTCTGCAGAAATTCGGCCGGAATCTGCCATTCGCGTCTGAAGCAAATTGTTTGGCCTGAATTTTTTGTGTTGGAAAAATCGCAATTGGCTGTTTGTTGTTGGTCAAAATTTGCCCTAATTTTGGCCAGAAATTTGGATCTATTGGAAATCGTAATTTTGGAAAATTTGCACTTGATAATTTGCTGTTGACTTACAATGGATGGACAATTTGCAAGTGTAACCGCTGAGGAGGATCAAACCCAAGTGAACGGGGCGAACACTGGAGCCGAGGAGCTACCTCCTCCTCCTCCTCCTCCTCCTCTACCTCAGCCAGATGCCCTTCCTCCCCTCTCCATGACCCTTCGTTCCAAGGGTCAGGTGAATGCCGAGGGAGAAGGTGCTGAGCTTCCTCGTCCTACTCGTACCCGCGGAAAGCAAGTAGGAAGGAAGAAAACAAAGAATGCCGACGCCGGTCAAGCAGGAGGAAGTCAACCCATTGACCGACGCTCTTTGTTACAAAGGCAAATGGAGACATTACAAAGAATGTATGAAACACAGGCTGCTCTCTTGCAATTAGACCCAGAACATTCCATGGCTGAATTTATTAGGCCATCTGTGGGCAACCCCCTCGAAAAGGGACGGGATGAGCAACAACCTCCTCCCTCAAGACCGGGGACCTACCAAGGCAAGCCCCTGGGATTCTCCTCATCCTCGGCTGTGATGGCGAGAGGGCTCCGGTGGTCGACTTGAGAAGCTACTTAACTCCTAGGGAAGAGGAAGTAAATTCCGGGGACCTAAGAACGAGACTCGGCTTGAACGAGACGCCTATCCCACCTGCTCGTCTTGTCATGGCACCTAGGCATCCCACTCCACCTCGATCTCGTCGACCAAATTCTCCTCGACCTCGTCGGCCAGGATTCTCCTCGTCCTCGGCATCGAGAATTTGCAAGGCCGAGGACACCGAGGCCGTACGGGATGATACTTGGCGGTCAAGACACTGGAATTAAGGCGTGACAAAGCTCCTTCCAAACGGGACGGCCACCGACATGACGCGAGCACGGTAGGGTGAATGATCGCCCCAAGGACAAATCCGTCGAAGCTCCCAACGAAGCACTCGCTCAACCGGTGACAAGGGAGTGGAAACCAAGCAATGTGAGTGTTGAAGCAAAGGCTGGATGACATGGAAAGGGGAAAGAAGTTCAATGACGATGATTATGACCGGGCAACACGTCCATTCTCTTTGAGAATAAGCTGCGGCTCCACCTAATTCCCACCTCAAGCTCCCTAATTTCGAAAAATACAATGGCACTGCGATGCAAAGACCACGTACAAAGTTTTGAACAAACTATGAATCTCCTCACCACTTCTTGATGACTGCTCTGTAAAGCTTTCGCGAGCACCTTCTCGGAACGGCTTTGACCTGGTTCCGTGAGCTTAAAAGAGGTAGCATCGATTCTTTGGAGAGGCATGAGGAGAATGTTCTTGGACCACTTTGCTACCGGCAAGAGGAAGATAAGGCTGGCCGACTTGGCCAACATTGAGCGAGGAAAGGGAGAGACCACCCTCGGCTATTATAATCGGTTCGAAAAATGGCGGACCCAGGTTGAAGAGAGCCTCGGCGATAGGGAAGTTATTGTCTGTTTCAACTCTGGCCTAAAATCTGGTCCCCTCGTTTATGAACTCTCAGCCAGGGAACCTCAAACAAAGTCCGAGCTATACAAGGTAGCTTATGCCATTTCCATGGGCGAGGACAAAACAAAGAAAAGGGGAGGCGACAAGACGAAACGAGGCGACGGGCACTCGCCGAATAATAATGGAAACGGCAAGGGTTCCCAAAGGGAAAAACAAAACAAGGAGTACGGAGAAGCTTGAATTTACTCCTCTTACTAACCCCATTTCGAAATCATGCGGTGGTCAACCTTCCTCCACCTCAACCAATGACTGACAAGCCAAAATTCCCTCGTAACATGAACAAATACTGTGATTTTCACAAAGACAACGGGCACACCACTGATGGCTGTTGGGCCCTCAAGAAAATAATCCAGAAATGGGTTGACGAGGGAAAGTTAGATCGTTATGTCATGAAAAAAGATAACAAGCGGAAGCGGAAGGAAGAGGAAAGTGAAGATGATGACAAAAGCGAGGATGAAGACCGCAGGCCTCCTAGGGCCAAGTTGCATGTGATACGGGAAGAGGTAACTTCTACCAGAAAACTAAGGGACCAGATTCACGAGCTGAGGAAAGTATACCATGTTCCTGCTTGGATCCATAAAGCAGAAGAGGTTATTAGTTTCTCTCCTAATGAGTTAGCTGGAAGCCGAGCAGCTCGTGAACAACCCTTAGTGATAAAGGGCCGAATAGACAATGTTGAATCCGAAAGACTTCTTGTTGACACGGGGGCCTCCCGTGACATCCTATATTATTCAGCCTTCCAACAGATGGGCTTGAAAGACACCATGTTGGAACCTTATCATGGAAGGCTAGAAGGATTCACCAATCACAAGGTGGGAGCCAAGGGAACTGTAGAGCTAGAACTCGAAATCGGTGATCATCCCTTCCTAGCCAAAGCCACAGTCAATTTCGTAGTCATGGATTTGACTAGTGATTACCATGCGATCATAGGCATTCCAAGTCAAGCCAAACTTGGGCTGGTGGCCTCACTTCCCCACCAACGAGTTAAATTCCCCACTCGGGCAGGGATTGGATGTGTGAGGGCCACCCCCAAAGACTTCTTGGAACATGTCGTGAAGAGCAGAAAGAAATCCAAAAGTGTGGAGATGGATACCCCCGAGGAAAATATAAAGATCTCAAAGTCTCAGAAAACCACCGAAACTAGCTCCAGAATGAGCTATATTCGTGAGGTGCTTGCAGAGGAGGACGAACCTATGGTCCAAGAAATTGCAGATGACCAAGGCATAGTCCTACCTGTACCTGTGGAAGATCCTATGGTCCAAGAAATTGCAGATGACCAAGGCATAGTCCTACCTGTACCTGTGGAAGATCCTATGGTCCAAGAAATTGCAGATGACCTAGGCATAGTTCAGCCCGTATCAGAAGAAGACCCTGTTCTCTTCAACGGCCAGAACTCGGGGGCCAACCACGACCTAGGGAAGGTCAGTCTCCCAGATGTTGATAAACTTATGGAGGAAGAGGGCCTCAACGTGAATGACAATGAAGGGAGAAGAATTAGAGAGATCATTATCGAGTCTCTAGAATTCCGTGACGGTCTCGAAATGAAGCCTGTTGACGAACTGGAAGAGGTAGTCATCAATCCTGACTATCCTGAACAAAAAATCAAGCTCGGGGGCCAATTATCTCCAGAAGAAAAAGAAAAAATCATCTCCCTCTTGAAAAGCAGTCTCGACGTCTTTGCTTGGAGAGTCGAAGATATGAGGGGAATCAATGAAGAAGTAGCCCTCCACCGCCTGGAAGTTGATCCTTTGGCAAAGACTATCTCCCAGACAAGGAGAAATTTTGCAAGGGACAAGGAGGAAGCTATAAAAGAAGAAGTGCAGAAATTACTTAGCGCCGGAATAATTCGTGAAGTTAAGTACCCCGTTTGGTTGGCCAATGTAGTTATGGTGAAGAAGCAAAATGGGAAATGGCGTATGTGCATAGATTTTACTGATCTAAACAAAGCCTGCCCCAAGGATAGCTATCCTCTTCCTAGAATTGACAAGTTGGTTGATTCCATTGCTGGACATCAAACTCTCAGCTTCCTAGATGCCTATTCAGGCTATCATCAGATAAAAATGGCGGAAGAGGACATTGAGAAGACGGCCTTCCAAACACTTGGGGGAAATTACTGTTACATCATGATGCCTTTTGGGCTCAAGAACACGGGTGCTACATACCAGCGAATGGTAAATCGAGTTTTTGCAAGCCAAATAGGTCGTAACATGGAAGGTTATATTGATGACATGGTCATAAAGACTAAGGAAGGCAGTCACGTTCCCGACCTGCAAGAGACAATTCACAACCTCCGAGCTAATAACATGAAGCTAAACCCGAGCAAGTGCGTGTTTGGAGTAACAGCCGGAAAGTTCCTAGGCTTCATGGTATCTCAAAGGGGGATTGAAGCAAACCCCGAAAAAATCAAGGCGCTCGTTGACATGAAGGAACCTACCACCATCAAGGAGGTTCAAAGACTTAATGGAAAAATCGCAGCCCTTGGAAGATTCATCGCCAAATCCGCCAAAAAGTCACTGCCTTTCTTCAAGGTATTGAAGGGTACCAAGAGCTTCTCCTGGACTCCTGAATGCTTCGAAGCATTCCTACGGTTGAAGGAGTACTTGGGTTCCCCTCCCTTGCTTAGCGATCAGGCTACGGTGAGATCTTTGTACGTCTTCCTAGGCTGCCCAGCGATCATCTTTGTCCTTGTTGTCTTAGTTCGAAATGATGAAGGAATTCAAAAGCCTGTCTACTATGTCTCTAAGGCATTGTCCGACGTGGAAAGCAGATACTTCAATGTGGAGAAGATAGCGTACGCACTAGTCATTGCATCGAGGAAACTACGTGCCTATTTTTCTGCCCATCCTATCACCGTGTACACAAATGAACCATTGAAGAAGATACTACATAAGTTGGACGGCTCCGGGCGTCTCCTTAATTGGTCCATCGCTCTCACTGAGTTTGATATCACTTACCAACCAAGGAAGACCCTCACAGCACGGCCTTTGGTTGACTTCATGGTCGAGGCTTGCCTTTATGGGTGAGCATCTCCCCACCTCTAGGAAGCAAAACGCACTAGAGGATAAAGACTCTCCCATTGAACTCCCATCCAACTGTTGGATCCTGTATACTGATGGATCAGCCACAAAGGAAAGAAGCGGAGCTGGAATTGTACTAGCAAGCCCGGAAGGAGAGTTTACTACTCAAGACGCCATCCGTTTTAAGTTCCCTGCCTCCAATAATCAAGCGGAATATGAAGCTCTAATATTTGGCATTGAATTAGCCTCCTTCTATGGAGCAACTAAGGTGGCGGCCTTCTGCGACTCCCAACTCGTTGTCAAACAAGTAAAGGGAGAGTATAATGCCCAAGACCCCACCCTTGCCAAGTATAGAGACCTGGTCCTAGATATGACGAAGAAGATGGAATTTTTCAAGCTCAAACAAATTGGCAGGGAAGATAACCAAGTCGCAGACGTTCTTTCCAAACTGGCAACCATGGATGTGTCTAAGACCAGTCCATATGTAGTTTATGCCGAAGAACACAACGTACGAAAGACTACAAGTCATGCTCTTAGATGGAGAGGATAGATCTTTGGATCGATGACTACATTGAATATATTGAGAAGGAGAAACTCCCTGAAGATGAAGCTCAAGCTAAACTCATCAAGAAGAGGTCTCCAAGGTTCGTGGTTATAAGCGGAATCCTCTACCGAAGATCTTTCATAAAGCCCCTGCTAAGGTGTGTCTATCCTAAGGAAATTCAGAACCTCTTGGCAGAAGTACATGAAGGCATTTGTGGCGGGCACCCGGGGGCCAGAACCTTAGCTGACAAAATCATATCGCTAGGGTACTATTGGCCAAACCTGAGGGAAGACGCGCACGCCTATGTTCGAAAATGTGACAAGTGCCAAAGATTCTCTGACATTCCTAGACTACCGGCAGTTGAGCAAACACTTGTAATACCTACGTGGCCGTTTGATATGTGGGCGATCGACATTATCGGACCCTTCCCTCCCGCCCGTGGTAATTGCAAGTACGTGATAGTAGCTGTTGATTACTTCTCCAAGTGGATAGAAGCCAAGGCATTAGCCAAGATAACGGAAGAGAACGCGATCAACTTTGTCCATGACAACATACAGTGCGGTCGGCCTTCCACATACAATTGTCTACGATCATGGACTGCAATTCTCCACGGCATTCACTCTGAGTTGGAAAGAGTAAAAGTCGCCATGCAAAATCTTCGGTTAGCGAGACCACAAGGCAATGGCCAAGCGAAGCGGCAAACAAAGCGGGTCCTAACCGCCCTTACCAAGAACCTTGAGGGACGCGAGGGTAGATGGTTGGACGAACTTCCCCTAGCCTTATGGGCTGTTCGCACAACCACCGGGGGCCAACCGGGAAACCCCATTCGCACTAACCTTCGGTTCAGAGGCTATGGCACCGGCGGAGATGGCCATCCCTCTGTGAGAAATTCTCATTATAATGAGCAAGTCAACAAGGTCAATAGGCTCCTAGACCTGGACCTGATAGATGAGAAACGACTAGCTGCACAGATGAGGATGGTGAATTACAAGCAAAGGCCCAAGGCGTATCACGACAAGAGGGTCATCGAAGAGTATTCCAAGTAGGCGATTGGGTACTTAGAAAAATTGAAGCTGCGGTCGGAAGGCGAGAGCAAAGAACAAGCTCTCCCCAATTGGGAAGGTCCTTATATCATCACTCAAGTCATTCGAGAAGGGACCTACAGATTGAAGACCAAGGAGGGGAAGGACCTCAAGCATCCACTGGCACTCAGACAACCTTAGAAAATATTATCACTAGTCTAGTTTATTTTACGGTAGATTAGTTTCTTATTTCCTGTCTTTTAGTTTTTTAGTTGATAGGATTGCAGTTCGATGTAATCGCATTTCAGTTTTACGAAAGCAGTCTCTTCCAGCATGCAAAGCAACTATCAACTCTTCATACAGACACCAGGAGACAAGGACTTTATCCCCGACTCTTCTAAACACATCTGTCGAGGTCCACCTTGATTAAGGATACCAAGCGGCCAAGACCGAGGGTCCTCCTTGGCTGATGGCTTACAACACATCTGTCGAGGTCCACCTTGATTAAGGATACCAGCGGCCAAGACCAAGGGTCCTCCTTGGCACGATGGCTTACCACACATCTGTCGAGGGTCCACCTTGATTAAGGATACCAACGGCCAAGACGAGGCGTCCTCCTTGGCTTTGATGGCTTACAACACATCTGTCGAGGGTCCACCTTGATTAAGGATACCAACGGCCAAGACGAGGTCCTCCTTGGCACGATGGCTTACCACACATCTGTCGAGGGTCCCCTTGATTAAGGATACCAACAGCCAAGACCAAGGGTCCTCCTTGGCCTGATGGCTTACCACACATCCTGTCAAGGGTCCACCTTGATTAAGGATACCAACAGCCAAGACCAAGGGTCCTCCTTGGCCTGATGGCTTACCACACATCCTGTCAAGGGTCCACCTTGATTCAGGATTACCAACAGTCAAGACCAAAGGTCCTCCTTGGCCTAATGACTTACCACATATCCTATTAAGGGTCCACCTTGATTCAGGATTACAAACATTACAAACATAACAGCCAAGACCGAGGATTTTCCTCGGCCTGATGGCTTAACTAACGTCCTACCAAGGGTCCACCTTGATTCAGGATTACAACACATTTAAAGCCAAAGAAACCTTCCTCGGCCTAAATAACTTAAGGGTATAGTTAAAGCCGAGAGTCCTTCCTCGGCCTAACCACTTGCCCAACAATTTGGGAGCAAGGAACCTTCCTTGGATCCCACCTTCTTAAGTCTAGTGCCTCTGCCTAGCATACAAAAATATGAGCAAGTTATTGAAATAACATGAATCGTGACAAAAGGATTTTCATTGATATTCAAAAAAGAAGTACAAGTCCTATCGTCTATTACAAAAAGCAAAGGAAAGAAAATATATCCTAAGTCCGCTGCTCGTCATCAAAAGACTTCTCGAGCCACTCCTCAGTAATGGAGCCGGGGGGAGGAAGGACCGTTTGTTCAGTAAGGGCATTAGTTTCCTCGGCCCCTCCTTCCACCTCGGCCTCCATGGCCTCAGGCTCTTCCGCATCCTGGATCGCCTCCACCAAGTCTTTTATATTGCCGGGGACGACAGAGGCCGGCCTCCACACCTCCCTGCAAGCTTGAGCATCCTTGGCTGCCATTATCTCCAAGTTGCTTTCAGAAAAAGGGACCAAGTGGTGGAGAGCCCTGACTTCCTCGACATATTGGTCCCGACAAATCAGCTGGGCGACCTTGTTGATGTCCAAACCGGTGGAAGGGTCAGCCAAGATGCTTCGGGCCAAGTGAAGATAACCATCTTCAAACATAGTGGCCGTCTGCTCGTCCACGGCATCTTTAAAGGCCGAGCTGGCCATCATCAACTCCTTGAAGGCCGAGCTCTCCTTGAATCAAGCAACGGCCTCTTCTTCCCTAGCCGGGAGGGTAGCTTCCAATCCTCGGCACTTGGCCTCAGCTTCATCGGCCTTTGTTTGAAGCTCGGCCTTATCAGTCTTTGCCTGAGCAAGCTCCTCTTCTTTAAGCCGGAGATGCTCCTCGGCCTTGGCCTTTACTTCCTCGACCCTCTTCACTTCGGCCTCCACCTTGGCCTTGGCTGCCACGAGCTCAGCATCCTTGGCCTTTAAAAGCTTAGCCAAGGAAGCCTTGTCAGTATCACTCTTCACTTGGGCGGCCTTGGCCTCATTCAGGCGCCTGGCTTTTTTCTTGGCCAAAACATTTTCATACGCCGTGACGGAAGCCAACTGAAAGAGAAATCAATATTAGAAATGTAAACAAATCTCAAGATCAATGACCAAGAAAAGGATAACACTTACCTCGGCGATTAAGAGTCCCTTGTGGCAGAGCAAGGTATCTTCGTTGGGAGCCTCTCTAACAAGAGTCTCGTAGGCATCCTCGTCCATAGCTCTCTGAATGGGAGCTCGGCCCAATCTTACTAAGGGTCCCTCCCTAGCTAACAGAGGAAGTCCCTTAAGACGGGGAACGTTGAGGGACATGCTCTTAGCCAGCTCGTCGGCCTCCTCAACGGTCTTGACACTCTGAATGGTTAAGGAAGGAGGAGCCTCAACATTAGGAGCCCCACTGACACTTGCTCGCTTAGCTGCAGGCTCCTCGGCACTGACAGCTTGGGCTCTCTTGGAGCCAGATCTTCTTTGGACGAGGTCAGTTTCCTCGGCTCCTACCTCCTCGGCATCAACATGGAGGCTATGCCCCTCTACAGTTGATGGGTTGGTTCGTTCCTCGGATGCCGCTTCCGCGGCATTCACCTCTCCATGTAATTTAAGGGGAAGGGGTTGGTCACCCTGAACATTAAGCACCAGTTACGGGCATTAGCTTCTTCTCTCCTTTCCACCAAAGCGGACTTCTTGCTCTGCTTCCTCTTCCTCTTTACCGGCTCTTGGGGACTTAGTCTCTCCATGGCTATAGCTCCTTCTTCCTCGGCGGTTAAATGCAAGGACAAGGAAGAAAGAGTCAAGTACGAGCGAGAGGGAACTAGCACGCAAAAATTACGAGTAAAAAGATAAATGTTTACATCCAACAATGTCGATTGCTTTCAAACATTGGTCCGGGGACGTTCGGTCTTGCACGTAATGCAATCCTCGTGAAATACCGGTAGGGGTGAATTGTCCGATCATTAAAGCGTCTCCCCCTCTTTACGGTGACAAGTGGAGATACCCCATCCTTCTTCCTCGGCATCAAACCCGCTTGAATATAATAATGGTCTGAAGATTCAACAACCGACCAATCAAGGACCCCCACCTCGGCAAATTCTTCTAAGCGTTTGATTAAAGCCTGGGTCCATTCATATTGTTGGACGGGAAAGGACGAGGTTGGATCCTTACAAGGAGATTGGAACTCCCATCCTTGGCGGCTCTCAACCCTTATGACATGGTTATCCCAGCCTGCAACTTTGCTAGACATAGGGAGGAGCGGCTTCGGTTTTGGAGGCACTCCTAATGACGAGGAGCCAACTTTCCTTGACATATTGAACATTGTAAAAATGTCGAAAAGCTCCCATGGTCGGCTCATACCCTAAGCTACGGCGAGAGGACAATGAAGGCGACGAGAACTCGGGCACCATTAGCTCCCGGCATGGGCGGCACCGCCCTCACATCGTCCAAAATTCACGAGATGAAGGGATCCGAGGGAAGACGAAGTCCCTGTTGAAAGCGTTTGAAGTAAAAATGGACATAGTCTTGGTTATAATAAAAGTTATCCTCCTCCTTCTTCGTCTTAAGCTCCATGTGGCCCATATAAGTTAGCCTGTACTCAGCTTTGTTTACCCCGTATTTGGAGTACAGCTTTTCCAACATGGGATCCCCGGCTCTTGGGGTCCTCTCTTGTCTCTTTCCTAATCCTTGGCCTCCTTTTCCTCGGCCTCCTTTTCTTCGGGCCAGGCGGCCATCAGCTTGTGCTTCTTCCATGAAAGCATCAACTATTTGAGTAGACGAGGAGGGTTCTCCTTCTCTTCCCGTCATATCTGCATAAAGACGAGGAGACAAAGTTAGTAACCTCGTCCATGGCTGATTTAGGACGGGGAAGGGAGATTCCCCTCCTCGTCATTTCATAAGGCCGAGGAGGGAGCCGTACCTCTCAGGCGCTCACGCATTTCGCGATCAGAGGCCGGGTAGAACAGTTCGATGTGCTCCATCATCTCAGCCCTATCCTCAAAAACTATAATGTTGGGTGAACCAGACTCAATCCTATCTATTCTTGTGGAATCAGGGTATTGGAGGAATAGACGAGTTCGACCATAACCTCTCAATTGCTTGCTTACATCATCCAGGGTGAGCATCAACCATGGACCTCTCTCTCTACGATAGACCCTCAGATTGCCAGTATGATATCCATAACGGAATCGGGGGGAATGGTCCCAAGAACGAGCCATTTCTAAGGGGAATCAAAAATGAAAGGGGGAGTTCATTCAATATTCAAGAAAGTTCATATAAAATACAAAGAAAACCAAAGATTTGAAGTTTTGAGAATTTGTGAAGAAAAGCTTCATTCTTAAACAATGATGGTTCATCTTTTCTTGGCATATTCTAGATTCTTCCCAACAAACCCTAGAAAGCGGGAAATCAGAGTCAAAATGCACAAAAGGAAAGAGATTTCATACCTGAGTTTGGAGAAATTGATGAAATCACAACAGGATGCTAGCTCGTCGGAAACTGGGTTGAACAAGACTAAGATCGCCGGAATGCTTGTCGCCTGAACCTTGTTACTCGCTCTCAAATACTTGGGGTTTGTAAAGAGTGAAATGAGAAGGGTTTAGCCTTTTATAACCCCTCAATCGGGTCAAACCCATGGGTAAAGCTTAAATCCGGGTCTGGCGCCCCAAGAATTAAATGCAAAATGACGGTTTCGAGGCGTGACAAGACTGGGGGGCCCCAGAATGGCAACCGTCAGTTACACAAAGCGACGCCGAGGGCACGTGTCAAAACCCGTTCGTATTCCATATGCCGAGGACGAGGTGACTTTCTACTCGTCCTAATCCGAGCTAGAAAGTCGGGGGCCACTGAACAGTATAAACCGAGATACGAACATGGGTTTGCTCAAGCTGGGCCTAATTGAATTGGGCCATGAATATTATCTAAATAATCAAGTATCAGGGCCGAGTAAGGTCTTCCTCGTATGACGAGGAACGTTTATCTCGGCCTTATGTCGCCATGCTTGGGCCGTCATGTCGCAAGTGACGAGGAGAGAAAAGTTCTTTCCTCGGCATTTCATCACCATGACGAGGAAACAAAATCATTTACCCCGGCATATATACAAGCCGGTTAATCTCCAAATGACGAGGAAGCAGGATCATTTACCTCGGTCTATTTGCCAAAGCCGAGGTAGAACATTCATGTTCCTCGGCGTTCCGGCTAGCAGATTATACAGTCCTTATACAACAAGGATTACACATTCATGATTCAATCAGGATTGTAACCAACTACACCACTTCAAGTCAAACAAGGACTCCTTAACAGATATAATTCTCATAGGATTACATCTTATCTCCTTACAAGTTCACTTCAACATGGATTCTATCAATCCATCCCTATAAATACAAGCCCCATGGCTCATTATTAGGTACGTTACTTTTTACATTGGGGAAACTCTGTCAATTTGTTTTCTCATATACAAACCGTGAACTTACTCTCACGCCGGAGGGCCTTTAGCCGGATCCGCCCCGGCTTAGTTTACGTGTTTTCTCTTATTTTCAGGCCTTGCAATCACCGGAGCAATCATCGCTTGGATTTGGGCTATCTTGACGATTTTGGCATCATCACTTTCCATTCATACTTTCACAAGAATCCCACTTATACTTCTATCACCTCTCTCTTTATCTTCCACTATCTCCGACAGTTCTCCTTAAATCCCCTCCATTCATCATACCAAACGTCCCACAAACTCAAATCTTCAATCATGGCAGCTCATGATGAATCCGACGATCAAGAATCCAAGAAACTCCATTACCCACTTGACCCAAGCTCCTACCACCTCCTAGACGAAATCGGTCGCAGCCTAAATGCCATCGTCTACAAAGTCGCCTGCATTCCTCTGGACTCCACTCCGGTAGACATCAAATCCATAGACCTCAACCACTCCCGAGCCTATCTCGAAAATGTCCGCCATGAAGCAAAGACAATGTCACTTCTCTCCCACCCCAACATCCTCAGAGCCCACTGCTCCTTCAGAGCCGACCACCGTCTTTGGGTGGTCATGCCTTTCGTGTCCGAATAATCTCTTCTGCTTTCCCCTCCGGCCTCCCTGAGCCCTGCATTTATGTCATTCTTAAGGAAACTTTAATGGTTTTATGCTACCTTCATGATCAAGGCCATCTTCATGTTGTGAATATAGCCCTCCACTACCAAGCAAACCTACAAGAACGATTAGAGCACACAAAAATCAAGCACAAGAAATAAATCACAAAGAAGAACACAGAGATTGTTAACCCAGTTCACCAATTTGATTGGCTACGTCTGGGGGCACTACCAAGCCAGGATCTTGCACTATGATATGTAAATTTGTGTTACAATGAGAAAAGGGGCGGAACTTTACTTATATATGACCTAGGAATACAGCCAAACCCTAGATTTTACAAAAGGAAATCCGAAATTGCCAAAAGACCCGGCCCAGACTCGCGACCAAGCGCGGCCGCTCTCCCTATGTGCGCGTCCGCGCTAGTATCCAGTAACTCCTGCGCCCTCGCTAGGCCCTCAAGCGCGGTCGCCCTAGTCCCTAAGCGCGGCTGCCCACGAATGGATCTCCTCCGAGCCTCACCTACTGCCCAAGTGCGCGGTCGCGCTCATCACCTGCGCGGCCGCCCTCAGCTCCTGAAACTTCTGACGAATTTCCCCCTTTTTCCCCGAAGTCTAGTCCGGTTGGTCCTCTATCCCAACAATCTCCCACCTAGAGATCAACCACATATACAAGCCCCGTATCCGTTCTTCAACTCACCCTTGGTGTCCTCCTAGTGCTCACCTCGATCATGGTAGTGCCATACTCCTCTTCTATTCTCCCAGCCCAATTGAAGCTTTGCACAGCTTCAATTTCTCAAGATTTACAACCTTTGTCAGCATGTCAGCCGGGTTCTCCGATCCCAATATCTTCTCTAGCCTTAAGATCTTCTCCTCCAAGAGATGCCTGATGTAGTGAAACCTCAGCTCAATCTGCTTCGTCCTCGAATGAAATGCCGGATTTCTAGCCAAGTGAATTGCACTCTGATTGTCGCTGTAGAGAACGTTACCACTTCGCGTTTTCCCAAGTTCACCCAAGAAGTTCTGCAACCATACCATCTCTTTACTTGCTTCACATCGCCACATATTCCCGCTTTAGCTGATCGCGCCACGATCTTCTGCAATTTAGAAGCCCAGGAGATTGCCGTACCACCCAATGTGAACACATAACCCGTAGTACTTCTCCTCTTATCAAGATCACTTGATGCCAAGTCCGCATCAACATAACCCGCTAACACCACCTCCTTGCTTGAGAAACATAGAGCCTTACCAGCAGTACCCTTCAAGTAACGCAGGATCCATTTAACCGCTTCCCAATGTTGCTTTCCTGGATTGCCCATAAACCGGCTGACTACTCCCACCGCATGTGCAATGTCCGGCCTTGTACACACCATTGCATACATGAGACTCCCCACTGCTGAAGCATATGGAGTTCTCTCCATCTTGTTACGCTCCTCCTTGCCCATAGGTGAGTCCTTCTCGGATAGCTTGAAGTGCATACCCAATGGCGTCCCTGTTGGCTTCGCCTCTTCCATACAAAACCTTGCTAAGACTTTCTCAACGTATTCTGCTTGCGAAAGAACCAACTTGCCCGACTCCCTATCCCGGTCAATCCGCATGCCCAAGATTTTTTCTGGCCTCCCCCAAATCCTTCATCTCGAACCGTTCTGACAACTGAGCCTTCAATCTGTTTACCTCTCTACTGCTAGAGCCCGCCATTAGCATGTCATCCACATATAACAGCAAGATAATGTACCCATTGTCCGTGTTCTTGAAGTAGCAACAATGATCCGCCTCACATCTGATAAAATCAATGTCATGCATGAATCCATCAAACTTCCTGTACCACTGTCTAGGAGCTTGTTTAAGGCCATACAAGCTCTTAGTCAATCTGCAAACTAGCTCCTCGCTACCCTTAGACAAGTAACCCTCTGGCTGTACCATGTAAATTTCTTCCTCCAAGTCCCCATGAAGAAAGGCTGTCTTCACATCCATCTGTTCAAGCAACAAGTTGTCCGCCACTACTATCCCCAGAACCATTCTGATAGTGGTCATCTTCACAACCGGAGTGAATACCTCGGTGTAGTCAATACCGTACTTTTGCTGAAACCCTTTTACAACCAGTCTTGCCTTGTAACGCTTGCTACCGTCTGCTTCCTCCTTGATCCTATAAACCCACTTGTTATGCAATGCCTTCTTCCCCTTAGGTAGTTCAGTCAACTCCCAAGTTTTGTTGGCCTTCAATGAGTCCATCTCATCATCCATCGCAGCTTTCCACTTGTTACAAAGTGCACTACGAACAGCCTCCGCATAACATTCCGGTTCCCCATTATCTGTCAACAACAAATAATAATTGGAAGGAGTATACCTGTCAGGCGATCCACGCAATCTGCTGGATCTACACAGCGGAATATCCAGTTCTGGAGTATGTGGTTCATCTTCAGTGACCTCCTGACCATGGTCAACATGAACTGTTCTGCTCCCACCCGAGTCTGGAATATCCACCTCTACAACCTCCGGTTCCGAACTAGTATCATCAGATGCCCCCTTTCTATCCTTGTACAATACCTGTTCATTGAATACCACATCTCGACTACGAATAACTTTATGGTTTTGGTCATCCCAAAACTTGTACCCGAAGTCATCCCCGCCATACCCAATAAATGTACACTTAACAGATTTTGCATCTAATTTAGTTCTCTCAGCAGAATCAATGTGAACATAAGAACGCAGCCAAATATGCGAAGAAAGGACAGATTTACCTGCTTGCCACTCCAAGCTTCCTCTGGAATTCCATTCCCCAATGGCACCGATGGTCCCCGATTGATCAAGAAAGCCGCCGTGTCAACTGCATATGCCCAAAACGTCTTCGAAAGTCCACACTTCAGTCTCATACTTCTAGCCCGCTCATTCAATGTTCTGTTCATCCTCTCTGCTACCCCGTTGAGTTATGGTGTACGCTTTGGAGTCTTCTCCATACGAATACCATTCGCAGCACAATATTTCCTAAACTCCCCGAGCTCATACTCCCCACCATTATCTGATCTCAAGCACTTAAGCTTAAGTCCCGTCTGATTCTCCACCAAGGCCCTCCACTTCTTGAACACCTCGAAAGCCTCATCTTTCCCCTTCAAGAAATAGACCCAAACCTTCCTTATAGAATCATCAATAAAGGTCATGTAATATGACGCACCACCCAGAGACGTTACCGGAGATGGCCCCCACAAGTCCGTGTGAACCAATTCTAACTTTGCTTCCCTCAAACCCCTACCTGTCCTCAAGAAATTATTTCTCCCCTGTTTGCCAAACATACAATCTTCGCAGATTCCCACGTTGACTGTCTTCAAACCCGGTAGTAGTCCCTTTGAACAAAGCACCTTCATCCCCGTCTCACTCATGTGACCCAATCGACAGTGCCACAAATCAGTATCACCCTTGGCTGCCGCCACCGCAATACTATCCTTGGTGTTATTTGCCAAATACAATGTACCCTCTTATTACCCCGAGCGATCTCACAATCCTCCTTGGTAATAACCCAGTTCCTGCAGCCGAATGTCACCTTGTAACCTTCTTCGTCCAACTGCCCAACTGAAAGTAGGTTCTTTTTCAAACCCGGAATGTGTCTGACCCCGTTCAGATGTAAGACCTTCCCGTCCGATGCTCCTATTCTGACATCCTCCTTCCCCTTGATTTCCAAAGGCTCGCCATCCGCCAGATAGACCTTACCGAAATCACCGAAAGTGTAATTCTCCATCTCTTCTTTATGCCCGCAAGAGTGGAATGATGCCCCCGTATCCAGCACCCATGATTCTAGTGCACTACTAACACTCAGAACCAGTACATCGTCACCTTCGACTGTCAAATTCACCGAATTGCCCTTACGATTTGGACAATCCCTCTTGTAGTGTCCCAATTTCTTACAATAATAGCACTGAACAGATCCCTTTGCAACCTTTGGTTTGTCTTTGGTCTCCCCGGCTTTGCCCTTACCACTCACCACGTTCTCCCTAGATTCGGTTCTCCCTTGTTTGCTAGTACCCGACTTCCCCTTGCTAGTAGTAGCTAAAGCCGATCCCGAAGCACTCGATGTCCCCAACTTCTTCATGCGATTTTCTTCGGCCAAAAGAAAGTCTTTAACATCATCATACTTCAATTTCTTCTTACCTGCTGAAGCATTGATCGCTGTCACCGTTCCGCTCCAACTTGCTGGTAAAGAAGCTAGCAACAAGCACGCATGAACCTCATCATCGAACTTGATCTCCACCGCAGTCAATGAGTCTATAACATCCATAAACTCATCGATGTGCTTAGCCAAGGATCCTCCCTCTTGCATCTTGAGACTACCCATCTTGCGTATCAAATCAACCTTATTTGCAGCAGATGGAGTTTCAAATCTCTCAGTAAGATAATCCAATAGCTCCTTGGTGGTTGTCGCCTTCTTAGTAGTCTTTGTAATCCACTTTGACAAAGTAGATCTGACCACCCCTAGGGCTTTTCGATCCATGAGTTCCCATTCTTCCTGATCTTCTTCTTCCGGTTTGACACCCTTCAGAGGCTTATAGAGATCCTTGTTGTACAAGAGATCCTCAATCTGCATCCTTCAATATCCGTAGTCAGACCCATCGAATTTCTCAACCGCCTGTTTGTCCTTGCCCATTCTTGATTGCTTGGAATAACTCTCTTGATCTTGAAACCAAGAGCTTTGATACCAGTTGTTGTGAATATAGCCCTCCACTACCAAGCAAACCTACAAGAACGATTAGAGCACACAAAAACCAAGCACAAGAAATAAATCACAAAGAAGAACGCAGAGATTGTTAACCCAGTTCACCAATTTGATTGGCTACGTCTAGGGGCACTACCAAGCCAGGATCTTGCACTATGATATGTAAATTTGTGTTACAATGAGAAAAGGGGCGGAACTTTACTTATATATGACCTAGAAATACAGCCAAACCCTAGATTTTACAAAAGGAAATCCGAAATTGCCAAAAGACCCGGCCCAGACTCGCGACCAAGCGCGGCCGCTCTCCCTATGTGCGCGTCCGCGCTAGTATCCAGTAACTCCTGCGCCCTCGCTAGCCCCTCCAGCGCGGTCGCCCTAGTCCCTAAGCGCGGCCGCCCACGAATGGATCTCCTCCTAGCCTCACCTACTGCCCAAGTGCGCGGTCGCGCTCATCACCTGAGCGGCCGCCCTCAGCTCCAGAAACTTCTGACGAATTTCCCCCTTTTTCCCCGAAGTCTAGTCCGGTTGATCCTCTATCCCAACACTTCATAGATATATTAAGTCTAAAAACATTTTGATCGAATCGAATGGGTCGATTAAGTTGGTGGATTTCGGTGTTTCGGCTTCCGTTTACGAGTCGATTAACCCGTGTTGTTTCATGCTTAATAATGCTGCTGGCACGCCGTATTGGATGTTGCCTGAGGTTATTCATTCGCATACGGGGTATAGTTACAAAGCTGATATTTGGTCATTTGGTATTACTGCATTGGAGTTCATGGAAGACCTGCATTGTCACACCTTCCATTTTCCAAATCTATACTCACGAAAATTACTAAACAATTTCGGTTTTTAGATTATAAAAAAGTGGGGACAGTTCTAAAAATAGATTTTTTTGAAGGCGTTTAAGGATATGGTGGGTATGTGTTTAGATCAAGATCCATCCAAAAGGCCAAGCGCAGAAAAACTATAACTAGTAGAATAAGAGTAAGTTTTGGGAGAAATCAGTTTCTCCGTAAATTATAAAAAGTTCAATTTTTTTCAACTTGTAAATATTTAACGAATATAAGAGCAATTTAAAAAAGCAGGACTTTTTATAACTTAGGGAGAAACTAGTTTCCCCCAAAATATTGTGGTAGAATAATCTGATTCGGAGACCTAATTTGGAGACGAAAACGGTGGACGCAAAATAGAGACCACAAATTTAAAAAATGGCTACCTACAAATGATTTCCAAATAGTATGTATTAAAGGCCAGGAAAAATTGGAGACCACAAAAGCGTCCCTATTTTTGTCATGGCGACGGCCCATTCAATTCGAGACCAACAGTTTGTCGCCGCCATAAAAGCGGGAAGCTGAAAATATGCAGCGGGAAATTAAAATTATTTCGAGACCACGAGATGGTCTCCACTATTTATTAAATGTATATTCAGAAACTGTTAGGTGCATATCCAGAAGTATATGAAATGTATATCCAGAAACTGTTAGGTGCATATTCAGAAGTATATGAAATGTATATCCAGAAACTGTTAGGTACATATCCAGAAATGTGTTAGGGCATATCCAGAAATTGCTATTGAAGGTTTCTGGATATCCAGAAACCTTCAAATGTATATCCAGAAACCATCAAATGAATATCCAGAAACATTTTGAAGGTTTCTGGATATTCATTTGAAGGTTTCTGGATATCACTTTCATAAGATTCTGGATATCCAGTTCATTGTCGCGCGACAAGTCGGGACCTGTTTCTCCATAACTTATGCAGAAACGCGTTTCTCCCTAGATTTTGACAATTATTTTCCTCAATCTTCCCTCATTTTAAATTTCGCCTTGCTTCTCTGTAGCTCGATAGCTCGAGCTCTCTAGATTCCGGCCATCCACGGGTAAGTGTCTGTTAATCATAGCATAATTTCTTCATCTTTTCTTTTCTTGTATATTATTATTCCAAATTATTAACAAATATATTGTTAGTTTTTCGTTAATCATAACCTAACAGGTTAGAGTTTTCCAATCTAATGATACTTTTTAAATGTAACTAGTGTAACACCCGTGTGTTAAACACACGATAAAAAACCTTTGATAAATAGCAGAAATTAAATTAAAAAAATTACTATAACTATAAAGGTTAATTTTGGAAAAAAAATTAAAATAAAAAGTATATAACAAAAATATATGTTGGCATTAGTAATAAAAATTACAAACTTTAAAAAAAATTCTTGTACACAACATTTGTGGTTTCATCCACGATCTTTTTCTTTCGTCACATATTAAAATCTTCAACTCATCTCGATTATTTATCTTAAACAAAATAACATACAATTGACAATTACTAAAACAGATTATTTAAAAAGCAGACCAACATGAGTTGGTGAACAGACAAATTGACGAACAACATGTTCATTTGCCTATGAAAATAGAAAATTTATAATTTTTTCGTATTTATAGGCATTTTTAAAAATTGATATTGATATTAATTAATGTTGTGTTAATATCAATTTTTTGGTCAAAATAAATCAGAATTAAATTAGAACTATCTTATCTTTTCGAGGAGACAGAGAAAAATATTTTTTTTATATTTTTAAATTAGTTCTAAGTATTTTACTAAATGTTCTAATTTGAGCATGTGTATTTTTTTAAAGAAAAATAATACTTTAACTTTGATTTCATTGGTTATATTTTTGTTTTTATTGCCTTATTTTTTCATTTAAGAATTCAATAGAAACTTTTGATGCTCTTATTTCAACATTGATATTTTAGCTAATAGTAGTACATCATTTGAAGAAAAAAGCTAATGAAAAAAAAGGCAGCGATAAAAAAATAATATAAGGAGTATTGGTTTCATATTTTCTGGATTAAATGAGTGAGAAAAAGGAAAAATATATGAAAAGAGAAAATTTAAAAGTGCACTTGAAGACATAAATAATGACAGTTATCAAAGGTTGTGCCAAATTAATCAATAACTATATAATGGCTGAAGTGAATAAGCTTTCTTTCCTAAAACAGCAACAAGAGCGGGAAAACTGAAATCTATTTTTAGAATCAACTTTTAATGGCACTCCAAAGCTTACCCGCTAAGTCAAAACCTTTTGTATTCTGACGTCTTTTCCAATTCCCCAATTTCATTCTCTCTCTCTCCAATCGCTTTCCCCAACTCAACGGCGATCTTCATCTCTCCTCTTTCCCAAAACATCCACGCCCTCTCTCTTATGCCATGGTTGCTGATTTCGACGTTTGAAAATCAATCGAATTCATCTCTTTCCTCTAGGTCATTTTCAACTTGCGATCATGGTGCTCGAGGTCAGTTTCACTTCCCCGCTACCCTTATTATGTTATTCACAAAATTAGGGTTTTACATCGGTTGATTTAACACAATCCCTAATCTACTTGTGATTTTACCAGGCTACAATGATCTGTATCGACAATTCCGAATGGATGCGTAACGAAGATTACTCTCCCACTAGGTTTCAAGCTCAAGCCGACACTGTCAATCTTATTTGCGGCGCCAAAACCCAGGTCTTACTTTCTCTATATGTTTTCGACAGTTACTCATTTGTGTATTTGTTCTTTACGAAATTGAAAATTAAGAGGGCTATTGTTGTTCTATCTAATTATCGTTGGAAGTTTGGGGATTTAGGTAGATTTCAGGGGTTTTATCTGATGTGAAATTGTTTTGTGTGGGTTGTGATTTTGCAGTCTAATCTCGAGAATACTTTGGAGTACTGACAATGGCTGGCAAAGGGGTTCGTGTTCTGGTCACACCTACCGGTGATGTGGGATTATGCTTTCTCGTGTAGGTTCGTTAGCTTTATTGTGTTTGCTTAGTTAAGGGTATCTGAATATTCAATAATCTGGATATCAAAACGTTGGGTCCTTTCCTTGTAGCTCTTCTTATTGAAATAAAGGTGGTTTATTCGAATTTATGATTGCTGGAATTTTGTTATTATTTAGGTTTGGATGTAGGCGGTGAGATGAACTTGGCGGCAGGTATTCAGTTGGCTCAGCTAGCTCTTAAGCATCGTCAGCAACAAAGGATTATAGTATTTGCTGGAGGGTTTGTGCTTTAAACAACCTTTTACATTGTGGGAAAAAGGTAAAGAACTAACAAAAGGCTCTAAATATGAGTCAACAGCAGGTGGCGATTGGTGGCACTGACTGACTTGAGTTTAATAGTTAATTGTATCATCCATTTTGGTCCAAAACACGGCAGTAACTTCAAAGAAAAATAGTTGATTGTTGTCGTTCATATCATTAATTCACAAGAGTTTCTTGCATCATGCTTCTTTCCATAAACTCTTTGAGTTTCAGTTGTTTTGTGGAAAATAAGTTTCATCCTGAAACTCCATTTAGATCTTTGTAATATTTTCTTAAATTTTCACCCATCAAAGAATTTATTATTATTTGATGCGTTTTAGGATGCAATGCACAAGAAACTTTTGAAAGAGAAAATCTTATCAGAAGAAGAGAGGTCAGTCTTCTTATGTTTTGCTCCTATTTTATTAGTTGATTATTAGCTTTATAATCCTTTATTCTAGAGGAATATCATTAAGTGCCCTGCTTATAGGTATTTTCTTGCAAGGCGATGGCCTGCATCCGTTATCAAGCTTGCAAATAGCAATAGCTTTCCCTACTTACAGATTTTAATTGAAGCTTGCTGTTTAATTTCTTGTGGGTTTGTGTTTGCATTTGGTAATTTGAGTATATTCAGTATTAATTTTGACTTTTTGTAATCATTGACTGTTCTTGGGGTTCTTAAATTTGTGTGAAATGTGAGTATAATTTGGTTATGAATGAGGGGGCGTGTTAGAGATATTATCCCATATCGGGAATTGACGAACTTTGCCTATAATATATAAATATAATGATTGCGATTACATCTTAAAACTCAAACTAAATATAATGTATCTATCTATTCTTGATGTTCACCTTCATCGGGATCCAGCACAAGCAGACAACTTTAACGAAAATAAATTGGCACATCAACATCTCTTTCAAAGATTCGAACAACTTCAACACACAGGTAATTTCTACACACAAATATGGGCTTAATATTTTGTAATGCTACCAACTTGCAATATATATGAAAGGTTTGCAATGAGTTTTAGTCCCTTTATGATTTTTATTGTGTTTTTGTTTGAAGCTAATTGTTTTTTTCTTAGATGTGTTTGTTGGTGTTTTCTTGGACAGTCACATTAGTCTAGAGAATACTAAATGGGTTGCAGAAAATCTTAATGGTGAGCTACTAACTTTTGTATTCTATCTCTACTTTCATTCGATCTTACATGTACGCCATATAATACAGCACCCACCCTGAATCGTCAACTTCGATGCTGTCTTGATTCTTCTTAAGTGACCAAAATTTTGGTAGTTAGCAAGGGCAAAGTATGCATTTTACTTTTCTTATTATTTTTAACTGCGAGTATACAACATTATCACCCACAGATGACGAATATTTGTGATCTGTTCTCACTCATAGTTTCTGCAATTATTGCCTCATTTTAATGCTAATATATCTCAAAAACAGGGTTTGATCAGGCTGTGAACAAAATTTCCAAGCTGATTGAACGTGATGAAGGTTCATATGCACAGCCAGGTGATTATGAGCACAAGAGACCAGGGCTCTTATCTCACATTGAGGAGTTCTCTCGCCTACATCAACAGCTGGCTGAGAAATATAATCACTTGATTGGTGAAGTACAGAGGAACTGTCCATCCCTCCCTCAAACACATAATCTTGATATTTCTGACTCTGGCTCTCCAAAAGCTTCTCCCATGCCAACTCCTGATCAGAAAATGGGTGTACACAAGTCTGAAGAAGTTGTTAGCTTTAATTTATTTTTAAGCTCTGGTAGCGGTGGTCCTGATAGTATGATTGCTGATGCTGAGGAGATGGGTCTTATCACTCCATGATAGGTGAGTTTATGGGTTTCAGTAAAAAGGCCTGCTGTAGATAAATTTGTGGTTGAGCTTGGGAGATAGAATGATCTGTTAATGATCAGAGGAACTACTGAAATTTCATGACTAAACTGTAAATAGGATACAAGTTGTTGTCAATCATAGTGTCTTTTGATGCCTACAAAAATGCTCGTAATAGTCTACTTTCTTAGGTTTCTTCATACTAGGCCCTGGGTTTGATTCATATCATAAGTACTATACTATAGTATTTATTGTCATTATTTTTGAAATTCTTCATAATACAGTTTTCATATGATAGATATTGTCATATTGGATTTGACTTTGTTTTGTTTATTGTTGTGTAGAGTGTCCTTATTGAACCAACAAGTGGGAATACATGCATTGGATTAGCCTTCATGGCAGCAGTTAAGGGTTACAAGCTCATCATCACCATGCCTGCATCAATGAGTCTTGAGAGAAAAATTGTTCTTCGTGCTTTTGGGGCGGAGTTAGTTCTCACAGACCATGCCTGCATCAACGAAGATTTCTTTAGTCGCGGTCTCTTTCCGAAGAAAAACTATTGGCCTATATCTCCTTTTGATATGTTGTGCCGATCTATCAAATTTGCTGTTGATAGGGGTAACCAACACCCATTTGAGGTACGTGGTCATTTTCTGAGCTCCTCTTTGCTCCTCTATGATCTTGGTATTATTTTTTTTTAATTATATTCTTCCGTCTTTTTTTATTTTTTTAATTGGGTTCCTATTTCCCATTGCTATAATTAAAAATTCTTGTGACATTTTTTTTTTCATCTTCAAATTTTGGGTTAACAGACTGAGGCAATAGGAAAAGTAGCACAGGATTTCATGGGAAGTTTGAACATGGATCGGATATATATATGATTACATGTTTCATCTTAACTGAGTACTCGAAGGTGCTGGATTTCAAACAACTAAGGTTGTCAACAAGAAATTTTCCAAATTTTGTAATATTATTTCATTAACATGTGTAAGCTTTTTTGTCGAAACTTATTGTTTTAGAAAGTGGTATATGATATTATATTCCTTTTTACATAACTTTTATATATTATTTATAATTTTCTTTATATTCTTACAATATATCTGATTCATTTATTTAAGTGCATAAAATATTTATCTGCAAGACATTATTACAGAGGGTAGAAGTTAAAACGATCATACATTTATATTGGTCAGGCATTATCTGATATAATTAACTGTATGATAAATTTTATATCACTTGAAATATTTTGTTGTACTTTTATTTTAATAAATGTTAAAAATGTTAAATTTTTCCTTTAAAACCCATGGACAATGTTTTGGGAGGCTAAAACTTTTGAACTACAGAATTGTAATTTTGGGATGAAAGTTGTAACAAAATATTTATGAGTTTTGGGATGAAAGTTGTAACAAAATATTTATGAGTTTCATATAAAATTAAGTATTTCTTTCTTTAATTAAGATCATAACTGTTTCACTTTTATGTTAATCAAAAAATTGAATTTTTTTGGTTGTTTAACGTAAAATTTAAAAAAGTGTTCTTTTCGTGTGTTTAACACACGGGTGGTATACTAGTTGCTTCTTAAACCATTTAAACCATTATGTAGCATATATTCTAGAACCATCCATGGTTTGGAGGAAAAATGGGCTTGTTGAAGTATTCTATGCACTTCAACCTTTTTATATATATAGATATAGATATATAGATTGTTCTAGGATGAACGAATTTCTTTGTTATTTAAATCGATTTCCTCTGTTATATTTCTAATTTTGATTTCGTAACAGGAACTTATTGGAACGAAATCAGTTTCAACAGAGTATTGTCCTTCCCAACAAGATAGGGGATTTATATCTTTCATGATTTACAAATTTGCCATTTTTTATGTTTATATTTTTATCTTTGGAATGTAAATAACTGATGTATTGCTCAATTTGATTGGATTTTAATTTCCCCCTTTTTCCCTTTAAAACTTGTTTTGTTTGTTCAAAGTGAAATAGTATTTACTAGATTTAAATTAGTGTGTTAAACATACTTGATGTAGATATAAAATGATGTTATAATTACTGGTCACTATTTTTTGGAAAATTAGATATTTTTATCTTTACTTGGATGACTTTGCAAAGTTTCTTGTGCTTAAAGATTGTTTTATTTGTGGATTGACTTGAAAGTTAAAGGGTGGTGGTTGTGTTTTAGCTTAAAGAAAAGAATGATTTTGACCTTTATTTAAGATAGTTTTATTCGAATTGTTATAAGGAACTGTTGGGTTATTGTTTATAAAATCATCATTGCAATCCTCTTAAAAGTGACCTAAATTCTTCCACCATCGGGGTAGAAGAGGAAAAAGTCGCGATGTCAATCCCACCGGCTCAAACAATGCAGGACTTTTGTCGTCCTAAAGTTGATGCCTCATATCTTGTATTGTGCTAACGGAGGAGACAAAGAGCTTTGAAGTCAAGGGTCAATATTTTAATATGTTGCCCAGTTATCAATGCCTACCGATTGAGGAAATTTTGACTTTCTTACGTGAGTACATAATGATTGTGTCTTACTTTCTGGGCAAAGTAGGTATAACTAATGAGCAAATTAGATTAAATTGCTTCCCCTACACTCTGAAACGGGCGGCCAAGACTTGGTTTATAATATTGACACCTAGAAGTGTTAGCACGTGGGATCAATTACATGATGTGTTTTTACAAAAATATTATCCCCACTACACGTTGAATAACATGAGGCAAAAGATAGTCGGATTTGCCTAGATGTAGGTGAGCTTTTTCACAAGGCTTGGGACATATTTAAAATAATGTTAGTGCAATGTCCCCATCATAATTTTCCCTTGCCCTTACTTAATCAAACTTTTTATGACGACTTAAATCCTGTTAATCAAGCCATGATAGATAATGCAGCAGGGGGCACATTAGGAGCCAAAACCCCTTAATAGACTCATGATTTGTTTAAAATGTTGGTTGCTAATTCTCAACAAAAGAGTACTAGGGGTAAGACTAGGGGAGTACACGAGTTAGAGGCTAATGATAATTTGGCTAATCAAGTATCTCAGTTGATTGCTATATTTAATGCTTAATGCGCCTCTTTTGGGGCCAATGTTGTGCAAGATACTTGTTCCATATATGGTCTTCATACTCATGATACTAACTTTTGTCCTATCGGTACACACACTAAATAGATAAAACTCAAAACCTCCACAAAATAATCCATATAGCAACACCTACAATCCAGGGTGGAGGAATCATCCCAACTTTTCATGGGGAGGTAATCAAGGTAATCAAAATAAGCCCCCACATACTCCACCACCCTAAGGGAAGTTTGAGACTAGGAAAGAGCCTTGAGAAGAGGTCTTGGAAATGATGAGGTTGGAGCAACAACAAGACTCAAGGCAACATATTGTCGCCATCAAAAAGCTTGAAACTCAAATAGGGCAACTTGCTGAAGCCCTTCAAGGTTACAAACCTGAAACTTTTCCGAGCCAAGGACATCAAGCAATGGCCATATCCACCCTACGGAATGGCAAAGTGGTAAGTCAAGAGGTCAGTGCTCCATCTTCTTCTTCTTTTCCTCATCCTATTTCCGAAAAAGATGTTGAAAAGAGTACACATGATGTGGGGGAAAGCTCCAAAGACACTTATACACCCCCAAGCCATAAGTACCACCGGTGCTCTTTCCCGGTCGATTGATAAGACATAAAATAGAGCATCAAATGAAAGAGTTGACGGAGATGTTCTCCAAAGTTAGTATAAATCTCCCTTTGCTTAATGTGATTAAAAACATTCTGGCCTATGCAAAAATTTTCAAAGAATTAAACTCCAAAAAGCATAAGTACGGAAAGAATGAGATGTTGATCATGGGAGAGAATGCGAGCGCCATAGTCCGACAAGACCTCCCAACTAGACAAAAAGACCCTGAAAGTTTCACAATTTCTATTACTACGGGGGATTCTAGTGAGGTGAAGGCAATGTTAGACCTTGGTGCTAGCATAAATGTATTACCATATTCCACATATATGAAATTGGGCTTGTCTGAATTGAAGCCTACCACAATGACCCTACATCTAGCGGACCGTTCTATTAGGAGACCAATGGGCATTGTGGAGGACGTTTTAGTCCAAGTGGGGACCTTGATTGTCCCCGTTGACTTTGTAGTGTTGGATATGGTAAATAGTGGAAGTAAGTGTAGTTAAGCTTCTATTTTGCTAGGACGTCCATTCATGGCCACAACTAATACTATTATAACTGTGGGGAATGGAAAATTGTCTATGATGATAAATGATGAGAGGATTGAGATCCTGGTTGATGGGATGATGAGGGGGAAGCTTGTGAGCTCTTAGAGGACATGGAGGAGAATGAGTGTGCTAAATAAGAGAGGAGTGACGGTGAGAATTATAGGGATAAAGCGAACGTCCATGATATGGCTAGCAACGCCAAGGCCGACGAACACTCTTTTAGTGACGGATTGTATCACCCCCTAGATCGACCCTATAAGGATTCGGTGTCAAAATTAAAATCATTATTTCCTCTAAAATCTGAAAAAAAAGTGATTCATGTGCTCAAATAGAGGAATGCTATTTTCTTGATATTTCTGATTCTTTTATTACTAACATTGATGATCAAGATAGCTCCTTTCACATTTTTATTGAGGAAGATGTTGTGCTTGATGTCTTTGAGACCAAGGCACTAAATGAGTTTGGGGGAGACACCCCCACGAAAAAGAAGAAAAAGAAGAAGGCCAAGAAAAAGGCCCCTAAAATTCCTTGGGCTCCACCCAAGCTAATAAATAATGGTATCTACATGTGGAAGGCCATGGGCGTTTGTGCCCGAGAAAGTGCGAGGTGGGCCAAGGGAAGAAAATCTAAGGTCAAGGATAAGATGACCACCTCCAACCCCAACTAAAATTGGGGCAACGGTTGGGCTAACGACCTTAACCAAATGCGCTTATTGTGAGGCAACCCAACTATGTATGTTTTATATGCTTTATTTTATTTGTTTGTTGTGTCATATGATTCTTTTATCCTACGACATGTGTTAGTTCTCTTTGCTATAAAGATATAACATGTTTTGAGTTTGGAGGTAGACATCTCTTCGAGTTTGTGAGTTTATAGGGAAGTGTATATAATGTCACCCTACAAAAAATAGAAAAATTTAAATTTTTGTTCTTTTCAAATTTTGGGATGTTGGCTAAAGTCGATGATGATTTGAGGGTGCTTTAATTTTAAAAATCTTGAGTATTATTATCAATATAGAGATATAATTGCAATGAAATATGTAAAGTATGATTGCTTCACCTTTCACTTTCATATTATTTTTCTTGGCCATTGTTACCAATTTAGGAGACATTTATAGGATCACTTTGGCATTCTCGGGGTCCCTAGAAAATGTTTGCATGACTGTCAATAACACATCAATTAGGCTATTCGGGAAGTGATATATGACTATTTTTTTTGAACCAAATTTGTAAGCCTTTAACTTTCTCGTCACTTATAAATTTTTCGCTAGAACCCCTTTTAAGCTTTAAAAAAAATGGAATCTCTCACAAAGCGAGAGGTTATCTTAGACGACTATTCGCCTTCTTTTGGCACCTACATTATCATACCCTTTGAATCTATACACTATTTTCTCACCTTTAAAAAAAAGTGACACTAGGGAATGACTGGGAAATTGTGGGTTATGTTTGGGAAATTAAAGGGTTGAATGGAAAGTGGTCGTGAAAAGAAAGAAAATGGTTATGATATGTATTGAAAAGAGGGAGTTATGCAAAGAGTTTAATGCACATTCTTCCTGATATATTTGTGCAAAGCAAAGAAAAGCTGAAAAGCCTTGCTCTCTCTAATGTTGAAGTGAAAAGTGATCAAAAGAAAGAAAGGTGATCAACCCCATATGTGAAAGTATACAAAGTCATAAGTTTGGGGGTTGAATCAATGGGTTGGCATGATGGAGCGGAGTGATAAATTCCAAGTGGTCATGTATGATGAAAACTTCTTAGTTTCACTTACTTGAATTTGTATGTCCTTACCTTCATTTGTAACCATAAATTGAGCCCGCGAGTTTCGCGATAGATCATAAGCCATAAAGCCATATTTGATCCCTAAAGATTAGCCGGGTTGACAGTTATGTTAAACATGCATATGAGTGTCCCTTGTGCATAAATTTCTCTTATTATAATTAATTTAGAGCATGACACAAGTGACCTTATAAAATATCTTACTTTGTTGACAATGATCTCCCTATTATTCATTCATATGATCATTATGTGGTGGAGAATTATAAGTTAGATGCATTCATGTAAATATAATCCCATGTTCATGATAATACTTGTAGATTATGTGTGTTGTAAAGATCTAAGACTTGGTTTGCCAACAACCTATCATATGATTTGAAAATCCCAAAAATATTTTTTTATGTTTTAGTGTAGTTAGTAGTTTTATTTTGTTTATTATTTTGTTTTACTCGAGGACAAGCAAAATATAAGTTTTAGGGTATTTGATGAACGTGTTTTCACCCATCAAGAGGATATATCTTTAGACCTATTTTATACTCAACATTGGGCCTTTTTGATGGTTTTTGGAGTGTTTATAATACAAGGAATGAAAGGATAAAGTCCCGGAATATGATTACAAATGATACAAAAAGGAACGATCGAGAACGAAGATTGCTATACGAATTCATTACCATTGGATAGTACTCGTCGATAGCTTTCCAACCATATATGGCACGTCTCAATCGAAGTTCGTATGCAGAAGTTATGACCTCCGAAAGTTTGCCGAGAAATATACAAGTAGACAAAGCACGAAGAGCGTACGCACCCAAGGGAGGGGAGCGCCCGCTCCCAATTTTCAGGAACTCATGTTGACTCACACCTAAAGGGTGGGCCCCCCATTTCCTTGACTTCGTATGTCCTTACCTTAATTTGTAATCGTAAACCGAGCCCCGAGTTTCGCGATATATCACAAGCCATAAAGCCATATTTGATCACTAACGAGCAGCCGGTTTGACAGTTATGTTAAACATGCATATAAGTGTCCCTTATGAAGAAATTTATCTTCTTATCATTGATTTAGAGTATGATGCAACTAACCCTATAAAATATCTTACTTTTGTGATAATGATCTCCCAATTATTCATTCATATTATCATTACTTTTTTTCGACGAATGAAGTAGTATTCTTTTTAAAAATATGTTCATTTGAGAAGAAACTTAGTATTCTTTCTTCTAGAATTGTACCAACTTTGTCATCAATACTACTACAAGTAGCGATTTTAGATTTTAGTTTTTTAGTAAAACTTTATTAAAACTTATACTTCATTACAAAGTAATTTAATTAAGATAAAATCGCTATTGAAATTTAAATAAATAATATTTCTTTTTCAAAATACTCAAAATTATTTTCATAAATAATATAATAAAATTGAGAAAATTCAAATTGCTACTGGTAGTAATGAATTTAAGCGAGAAAAAAAATCTGAATTCGCTATTAATTGCAGCCATTAAACCTTAGACATGATAGTGGTCATAATGACATATCTATAACCGCCATCATGTACCAACGTCCACTTTATGATATCTAAATTCACAAATCATTTAATTCTTACAGGGTTAATTAAACGGATACTCTACATGTTATATTTCTATTTCCTATCTTTACTTGCTTTACCGGCTGTCCAAAACAGATGCTTCAAATCAGCCCATCTATGCTTGTTCAAGAAATTTGCTTGAATATGCCTTAAGCAATATCGATGATACACATGTGTCCACCATGTATCTTCCACTATAGTCTTAAGAATACCGTGATGATGGTCAGATATCAAGCATACTTCACGACTCTTTATAATATGTCTGCAAACAAGATATAATAACCAAAGTCAGTTCAACCAGTCCTCTTTTTCAATAATAGCAAATGTAATAGGAAGTATATTATCTTGGGTATCAACACCATGACAATCAGTATTATCCCTTTATATCTACCATTATGTAATGTACCATCAACAAAAATGACATGCCAACAATAAGAGAAAGCTTCAATATAAGGCCCAAATGCCCAGAACACACGTTCAAACATGTGAAATTCACCATGAGCAGAAGGAGGATGAGTATACTCAACAACTATTTTGGGGTTGTATTTTTTGATGGCTGCTAGGACGCGGGACAACCTTATATAAGATTCATCCCAATCTCCAAAGACTTTTACAATGCCCTTCTGTTTTCCATACCATGCCTTCTTATGATAACTGTCTTATTGTACATTTCACTCATGTGTAATAATAACTTCAATCTTTACATCTGAATCCTTCTTAATAGACTAACTACTTGCCGACCAATAACCTTCGCATCAAGGTTGGGGTGAGGCTTTCTCCAGAAAATAAGCAACAATGAGGCTCCTTGTACTTGGTCACTTGCCAATAATCAAACTTCTTCCGACTCACACAAACATAAAAATTGCATGAAAACTTTTTCAATAGACATTCTATTGTCCAGGTATGATTTCTCTTTCTTACCCTGAACCGCTGCTTAGAATTAATGAGGTACCTCTTTATTTCAAATTGCGTCTCGTTTTTGTTAGAAAAGCGTATCCCTTTAGCTATTTCGTCTTTCTTCGGATCCCAAACTGAAAAACTAGGTTGATTATGAAAATCAATCAAGACTTCTTCTTCTCGACCAATATCACTATAAATAGGATAATCTCCTCTCTTATACCTCTTATTTTCCGACGCTTTATAATGAACCAAATGTATTTCCACGTCATTATAAATCGGGCCATCACCACTCTCCCCCAAATCTATATCAGAATCACTATTACACCATTGATAACCATCATCAACATCGTCTAGTATTGTATCTATATATGTGTCTTCATCTTCTTCTTCTTCATAATCTACACCATCTTCCAAATTCTCATCATAAACAGGATCATTCGGGCATGCCCCATTATCATAATTGGATGTTTGGGTTGATACAAGCGTGTGTATTTGGACCAACCCCTTTATCACGGTAGCAACTTGGTGAATTCACATAAAAGGTCTGATCAATACGTGTTTCAAACTCTTCATAACGTCGAATTTTAATCGATTTGATGACCACATACATCTGCAAATTACTAACCTCACTAAATTTATCAGAAACATCGAACATTGTATCCATACCCGCATCATTTTGAATAAGAAAGAAAAGTACTCACCAATCCCACAATCAAAAGAATGGGAATATCTACAAATAAATTCAAACTCATATTGTGTATGATATACGCCCATCGCTTTATATAACTCATCAATCAATTAATTGTATTTCCATCTACAATGAGCCCTAATCGCACATTTTGGCCCTTTCTGAAAATGAAGACCATTAAATGGTTGTTAATAATCACCTACCCAATAGCACATGAAATAAGTGAAATCTCGTTTATCTTTAACCCTACATTACAAAATCAGAGTGTTAAAACCTTCAAAACCCTAATTTTAACATTAATATTTACAATGTACTAAAATATAATAAAAATTTATATAACTAAACACAAGTATATACAATAATTGATATGTTGATGATTTACCTTGATTATTAGCATTGACCAATTTTGAAGTTAAAAGATGTAAAAATTAGGGTTTTTCGTCAACAATTTTGTGGTGATTTGGATATGACATAATCTGTCCCAAACCGAAAACTTATATGTAAATCTCGCCTAAATTCGCTACATCATGTAGCGAGATTATTAAATTTCCAATTAACTAGTTACTATATTTACGACGTTTCTATAATTTTTAAATAAATAGACTCGCTACACCATTTAGCGATTTTAAGTGAATAAGAAATAAATTCGCTAAATTGTGTAGCGAGTTTCAAGAAAGTGATAATTCTGAGCAATAGTTTAAAAAGATTGTTATTTTGGGAATTATTAATTTGAAAATGAATTATTTGAGAAAAAAAAATTCTTTTTCAAGGTTTGTCATTTTAGGAAATATTTTTTTTTTCAAAAAATTAAATGAGAAAAAAATCAACCCACGGTTTAGAATTTCTCCTTTAGAATTTCTCTTTTTAGAATTTCTCTTTTAGAATTTCTCTAACCTTTATGGTTACTTGAACCCTATGGTACTTGAACCCAATTCAAATTCCTATACTGATCGCTCCAACACTTCCCATTTCTCAGCTGAGCAATTGGCATTGAAGATGAACAGAAATGCGCTTCTTGGGTAAAGGTAATCTTCCTAGATTTTCCTCTCCACACCCATTTTTGTGGCTTTTTCTAGGGTTTAATAATCGTAGCAACTTTCTTTATTGCCACTCAAATTCTACTAGTTCATCCCTCAAACCCAAATTAGTTTCAAATAGTTGCAGACCTATTCAAATTAGTGGAATCAGTAAGGTCGATGATGCTCTGTATTTGTTCAATCAAATGGCCCAGATGCAACCCCTGCCTTCGGTTGTTGATTTTACCCAGTTGCTTAGGTGTATAGTTAAGATGAAAAATTATTCTAGGGCTATTATTTTGTTCAAGAAAATGATTTTGGTTGGAACTCCGATTAACGAGTATACGTTAGCCATTGCTATTCAATGTTATTGTCGAGTAAAACAAGTTGATTTGGGGTATGCAATTTTGGGTATTTTCTTGAAACATGGGTTTCAACCAAATGAGGTTACCTTTACCGTGCTTTTGAATGGGCTCATTGTAGGAGATAGGCTTTCTGAAGCTGAGATATTGTTCTATAAGCTTATTCGGGAGAAATTATGTGAACCAAATGAAGTCACCTACGGGACTATGATTAAGGGATTTTGTAGAATTGGCAAGAGTAACTCTGCCATTGATTTGCTCAAACTAATGGATGAACAAGGATGTTGTAAACCTAACACAGTTATGTATAGCACTATTATCGATAGTTTATGCAAAGATAAGAGGATAGATGATGCTCTAAACCTATTGGCTGCAATGATTGAGAGAAGCATTTTCCCCAATGTCATTACTTATACCTGTTTGATTCAAGGGCTTTGTAATTCGGGCCGTATGAAAGAGGCCTTTAGGCTGTTTGATGAAATGGATAACAGAAAAATTCCCCCAAATATTGTTACCTTCAATATATTAGTGGATGCCCTTTGCAAGAAAGGTTTGGTAGAATATGCCATGCTTGTTGTTTATGTAATGATTGAAAGAGGTGAGGATCCAGATTTAGTCACGTATAGTTCTTGCATCAATGGATACTGTCTAAGAGCGCAATTAGATGAAGCAAGAAAAATTCTTGATTTCATGATGGATAGGGGTCTAGTCCCTGATATTGTGATCTATAATAGTTTAATCAATGGTTATTGCAAAAGTATGCTGATGGATGAGGCCATGCATCTCTTTCAAGAAGTTGCTCGGATTGGGTTGAAACCCGATGCTCTTACTTACAACCCTCTGTTACAAGGGTTATATGATTCGGGAAAATGCACAATTGCTCAAGAGCTACTCAGTGAGTTGCAAGCTACGTGTGAAAGTCCGAATCTTTTCACTTACAATATCTTGTTAGACGGGCTGTGCAAAAACGGACAGTTTTACGAGGCATTGTGTTTGTTGATCGCGATGATGGAGTCCAGCGGTTTAATTTGTCATTTTACTCTTCACACATCCCTCACTGATGATACCAGCAAGCGAGAGATGCTTGATACTGCAAGGAATCTCTTCAGTAACCTTTATCCCAAAGGTTTGCAACCCAATGTTTGGACATATAATATAATGATAGATTGGCTTTGTCGAGAGGGCCTGCTAAAAGAAGCAAAAGAGTTGCTTGTGAAAATGGAGGAGCATGGTTGCATGCCCGACAGTTTCACTCATAATGTTCTTACTCAAGGAGATTTGAAGATGACAGAGTGCAATGGGGAGTGAGACTTCTGAAGGAAATGATTGGCGGGGGTTATAAAGTTGGCGCAAAACTGAAAGCTCATGTCGAATTTACATGTGTGCTGAGTTCTCACTGAATGATTGGATGATTAGGAACAAAGCCAATGCGGAGGTTTTGGCTTTGGAGAATGGAATGGATGGAATAGGTAATTCTAATTTCTCTATTTCTTATTTTGGCTCAGAACCTGGTTCACTTTTATCAAGGTACTACCAAATAGTCGTATATCAAGTTACGACCATCAATGCACCGGTGGGTTGTAGTACATCACTTTTAATGTTAACGTGAATGAACCCTTCTTCAACTTACACATTAGCTGGGACTTTGAGACATTCAGTCTATTTTCCAGTATTTTTGTAATATATATTATGAAGGCACTCAATTGTTTTGGCGCTCCAGCTGCACCATGTCGGCAATTAAATTGATTAAATACCTGGTCGTTATTTGCAGAGCAAGCTGCAGTTAAGCTGATTGCCAATTAAGCTTGAATAACTTTGTTTTTCTTATCTTGTTCTTATTATTTTTTTAATATAAACATGCCTGACAATTTCAAAATGACGCATAATTTGAGCTTTATACTGAGTACTTTTCTTTGTAAGCATCATTATATATCTATAACAATCAGTTTTATTCAATCGCTTTTGGATCTTGAGATGTTCAAGCAAAACCTTTTAATCAACAACAAGAATAAAATGAATACTACAATTTGTACAACGAGCCTCCAACTGAAAAAAGAGACTGGTTTTGACTGTTCATTTAGTTACAAATTTTGTAACTTCGCTTTTGCCCATTTTGTACTTCAAGCAAAACATTCTAATTACAATCAGGTTCACCTTTACCCATTTTGAAAAACGAAAACAGTTTTTTTCATTAAATTGCGTCAGCTCCCTGATCGTTCATTAGTTAAAAAGATTTAACGCTATTATTTCCAGTCTTATTTTTCGTAGGTCCAGGTTGATTTTTGTTCTGAGCAGCAGTTGATAATGCTGTAAGCTGGGTTTGTGTGATAGTTTAGAAATTCCCTGATCTATTTTTCGTCTGAATTCTCACCCCTTTGATCCCAAGATGTCCCCAGCATGTTCTCTATTCAGGGCCAGTTATTTAGATGACAGGACCCTCTCTACTGTGAATCGTCTGTTATCTTCTTAAAAGTGGCAGGTCATAATGTTCATCAGCAGTTAATTGGCGTAGCTCCTATCATCCAGACTACTCTCTAACTGACTCTTCAACACTCACTTTTATGCACTACAGCGAGGAAGAAAGTCATAATCAAACAGAAAACATTGCGGTAGCAGGAAAAAGATTCGGATCTCTACAAGATAGCTTTGGTTAAGGTAGCATTTCATTCTTGATCTCCATATTTATGTAATTAGATTTCCCTATGTTTTGATGTTTGTCTGAATATTGAGTAGATGTAATATTCAATGTATTTTATTAACCATGAATTCCCTCGATTCATTGAACGTTGCATCGGTCGTGAAATTGCGTTTTGTTGTTAGTTTGTTTTCGCTTTAAAGTTGCTAGACATATGTTTAGCGATGGAGAGTGTGTTTGCTAAAGGGCCTAAAGGCATTGTTTCCTTTTCTAGTGTCCTTAAGTCATTTTTCTGAACTATTCTGTTAGGAAACTTCCTGTGCTTCTTTTTCAAAGCTTAACTTGTGTTTTCCTCTGTTTTGTCTCTTTCCTATCTCTCTGTTTGTGCTGTCAAACAAAGAGGGTGATTGTTCTGATGAGTCTGAGTTCGGGTCTGGATTATATTTAGTTTGGTGATTTCAGTTTGTGCTTATGGTTATGCGCCTTCTGGAGGGCCTTTTTAGCGTCCAAATTGTGGTTTTTCTGTATGTTTAGGTTCCGAGTCATGTTGATATCTACAGGCTGTTAAGTATGGTCTTTTTTTTTTTTTTTTTTTTTTTTTTTTTTCACGATAACATATGATGATTCATGTTAGCCGACCCCAAATTATTTTGGGACTAAGGCTTTGTTGTTGTTGTTGTTGTTGTTTTTAATCTTTGCGAATTTTGACGACCGAGTTTAAATCCTGCAAATTTCATAAACCAGGAGAACAAAAGGACCTGTTTTCTAAAAACTGAATCCTAGTCATTTTTTCTTAAACAGTGATTCTGGTTTTGTTCGATGGTTTGATGCCTGGTCTCACGCTGGGGCTCAGAGCTGGCTGATCTCGAGGTTTTGGGCAAGTCTGGTACTCCCATGGATCCGTACCATAGTTACCACGAATGTTGAACGTTTTGGAATGCGGGAAGGATTTGAGAACGAGGAACGCGACTTAGTAATTTTTTGGTACGCTAGGGGTCGGACCAGTTGGTATGCCAGAAGGGAACGCGATACGTTGTTAAAAATATTTTGCGCGGTCACTAAATTTAACATGTATATATATACGCATATATTGTGACACAGATACTCTTAATGTTAAGTTAAATAAATATAAACTAATTAATTTATTAATATCATTAATCAAATCCAAGAGAAAATGGCGGACACTGAATTACCAAACCTCATGGGTGGGTAGTGAGATTAATCCCCAGGAAAAATCCATAGCATCCCTAGTGTGACCCACAATCTAAACTATCAGTTAAACAATGAGAAAAAGAAAGAACCCTAAGCTTTCGTCTCCAGCGTCGTGAACAACAAATCCACCCTCTCATCACGTTTCAATCATTAGCAGTCCTCTCAGTTGACTTACTTCTCTTCCCCTTTGATACTCGCGTCGCTCGTCTCTTTTTCCACCGCAAAACACAATTGAAGGTAGTTTCTACAAATACCTTTTTATTTTTGTGTACCATGGTTTGTGCAACTTGGGCCTGTTCCCTTGCGACTCGGGAAGAAAATGACGCACGATCTGGGACTTGCGTTCCGGGGCGTGGGACTCTAATAACTATGTCGCCTACATGCCGGTATCTCTTCTTTCGTGTTCCCTGTTTTCTCCTCCCTTTTTGCTTTATTTTGTGTTACTATAACTAATCTGTTCTGCTTCTGTGCTTGGAGGCTATTTTGTTTGAGTCGTCTATAGATTATCAAACTTTTAGTTGCTTAGCATGATGAATGCCAAAGCCTTTAGCTGCGTCCTTTCTTTTGTTCTTATTTGGGTTAACAAATAGGGCGTCTGCTTTAAATGTTTTTGGAAATTGTCAAAATAGCGATTGGTTTGAGGTCTCATGGAATCAATTGGGGGTATCCAAGCATTTATTGATTACACTTGTGAACCATACACCGAGCCATCACAGGAATGTTTTGTTGTAATTCAGTCATTTGGATTCCCACACAAGCCCTGTTCTTGTAAGTTCTGCCCTTAATTTAATAGCTGTTATATTCACTATTTTTACACACCGCTATTCCAGATATTCTCATCCTGCATCTGGCTTGACTCATTTTGTGAAGGTAATAATTTTGTTCTCTCTCAACACGAAATCTGCTGCAATATCGTATCACTGTATTTTGCGAATTACAATTGAATCATTTTTGTTGATGCTTACATAAATAACATCTGGTCCTGGTATAGTATGCCATATTAGGGCTTCAATCATTTTTAGTGTAAGTGTTATATGGTGACCATAGTCTTTTTTACTTATATTTCCATGACCATTTTTTGGTGCTTTCAGTAAAGTATCCTGCTTAGGTTTGGTTTACTCAAGCAGCTGTTGATTAGTTTCACTTCTGATAAAAGAAGATAACGGACTTTGAGGTTCTTATTTGAAACATACAGTCCCTCTGGTTAAAAGCCTTTCAATTGCTAAAGATAGGCATCTAGATCCATGGTTTCATCTTCTTTCAAGAATATCATTGCAAAGGCGTATTATTTGCTTGGGATGAGGTTCTAGAAAATTCCCTGTTATTTCTTAGTCAGTCAGGAGAAATAAAAACAGAGGCTCGTAAATTTGATTTTTATTGAGCGGAGTTTTATTCTTTGGGTGATTTATACTTTCAAGTAGTAAAATATGTTTATCATATACTTTCCTCCGTCCCACAATTCTACGCACTTTTAATGCCGGCATGGGAATTAAGGTAAAAGGTGATAAAGGTAATGTGTTGTGAGTGTAAAAGTAAAATAGAAGAGAGAATGAGTGGAGAGAATAGTAAATTTGAAAAGTGTTGTGAGTAGAGAGAAGTGGATCCCATTTCCATTTTGGGAAAGTGCAGATTATTGTGGGACGCTCAAAGGGGTCTTTTTACGGATTATTGTGGGATGGAGGGAGTATAATTAAACATTTGTTGTTGGTAAATTTGGGTGTTTTCTTTATCTTTCTCTCTCTGTTGCCAAGTTCACTACAAACTACATTGTGGTGTATTTCTCGAATGAATGGTCTGAAAAGAGGGTAATAACTCCGAGGCCGCTACAGTTATTTAGGCATGTGGCAGAAGCAAGAGCGTGGAGGTAAAATTATAATAATGATCACAATATTCACAAGAAGGGGGCGTCTAAATAAACAACATTAATGGATTAGTACAGTTTAATTTAGATATAAAAATGGGTTACCAAAAGAAATGTATTGGTGAAATTTCATGCACATACATTAGAGACAGCTGCAATGCATTCCTATATAAAAAATAGAAAAAAGAAGTTAGCTGCAGTGCATCACTTGAAGTCGTTCATCTCACAAGATCTTCTTCCTTCTCTATATTATAAATTTTTGCTTCATGATTGTTTAGCCGACCCCAAATTATTTTGGGAATAAGGCTTTGTTGTTGTTGATTGTTTAGTTTCACGTTTAAGAGAGACCATTGAACTGTGATGCAGGAATGGAGGGCACGTTCTATGGTAAAGATGGATAACTATGTGGAGTAGAGCAGCTTGTTCTTCAGTATTTTGCTGGAAATGGAGGTGGCTGGCAAAGTGTACATACAGAGTAGCATGTGGTTGACAAATTTTGGGCTTCTTATGTGCTACACCATTTTCGCCGATGTGCCGAATGTCTTCTGCACCAGATTTCAAGTAATATATCTTTCATATCGTCTTAATTTTCTATCAAGTTGGTTCTTAGCATCCTTGTGATTACAATGGTTCGTGTCAGTGCCATTCACATCTGGGTTGTACGCGTGCTTGTTTTGTGTGCATAGGGTCAATTCTATATATAAACAATGCTGTTTGTCTCTAAGAAAACCTTGTTTTTTTCCTTTCAACTGAGTGATCTTCTAAAGGAACTATTATTTCTGCCTATGCTCTCTAGTCGGAGAGGAGTTTGACCACTAGGCCCTCTTGACTATTATACCAGAAAATTTTCAAAAACAGTAGTTGGTTGAAAAGAAGTAATATTACCAATTTAAATGTACACTAATTATCTGAGCATGATAATTTGAAAGATTTACCTATATTTCTTCGATCTGTGGAAGCATGTGTCAAACAAACAGGAAGTTTGACTCATTTGGGCATGTAGGAGCCTTAATTTTAGTAAGCCTTCTATCTAGGTAAAGATTTGTTTGGAACAGTCTTATTTTATACTCCCTCTGTTGTTATAGATGTTATCCCAAATTGAGAATTGATAAACCTTGCCTGTGACGTATAAAGATCATGGGTCACTCCCCTTATCACCAATTGATTTTAAGGCGGAACCTCAAACTTTAATACCCTCCGTCCCAAAATGAATGTCTATTTTTACAAAAATCTTGTCCCAAAATGAATGTCCAAATTATGGAGAAGTTACTAAATCATCCGTCACAAACAAGTTCTAATGCACACTTAACACTAATGATACAATTCACAAGGCTTTTCAATTTCTGATCTAGTATGAGCAGTATGTTTTCAATGATTTATTTTACTCAAAAATCAAGTTTGATGCTGCCATACAACCTCCCTCTAGCTTCTCTTATGGGCTTCGGTAGATGATAGTTTGATTAAGTTTCCCTTTACTTGTATGATATGGCAGATATCAATCGGGGCGCATTTTCCTGTTAGCTCGGAAGTTGGAGGAACACCATTGACCTGGTGATTCGTGAAAAGGAGCCTCGATATTCTACTTGTGAAATGTTTTTTTGTATCAAATGAAGAAGATAACACGAGAAGTTCAGCTGCTTTCACTGTGACAACCAACATTCCCCAACGTTTGTTTGCCACCAATCAAAGGCCAAGTCAAAATATAACTAAATATTCCATCCGTTCCAAAACACTTGTACTTGTAGAGTTTTTTACATAAATTAAGAATTGCATTTAATACGTTCCTTGTCGACTAAATTACCCTTGAAATATTTCAAATATCTAGACAATTAAATGCTTTTACAATGACAACTATCTAATCATAATTAAGGGTAATTTAGTCAAAGTGTGTCAAATTTTATGAAAAACTTCAAATTTGCAAGTATTTTGAGACAAAAAATCTCTCAGTGAAATCTATAAGTATTTTTGGGACAGAGAAAGAACTCTGTAAGTATTTTTGGAACGGAGGGAGTAGTAATTAAAAAGTGCTCCTTCTCAAAAATGTCCATTTTCAAGAATTTTTTATCCCATAATAAAAGTCTTTATATTGGAAATAATCTTATCCGAAGTCTTTATATTGGTAAATGTTTTTTTACCAAATTTTTTCACTAATCTCTTTATTTGCAAAACTATATGTAATGTTTGAAAAGGGCAAAACAAAAATATTTATGCATTTTTGTCATTTACAACAACAACAACAACAAAGCCTTAGTCCAAAGTCAGGATAAAAGGCGAGGGTTGCGATAGGCAAGTGACAGTCAGCGTAAAAATTATCACATTAACATGACATGAATTTTTGTCATTTATTGTAAAAAAATTAAACATTATCATAATGTCTCTAAAGAGAAATTGATTATTTGAGTGAAGGAGGGTTAGACGAAGTCAAATCATACATGAAATGGAGAAGAAGTAGGTTTGATATGAAATGATTCAATTTTATTATGATACAAGAGCTATATATTTATAGGATTACAATGAGAATATTTCATACTAGTCTTCCTAGGTTTACAAGATTTGAATCTCTAATTGACTTTGGTAACAAGATAAATATATAACACAATATATACTTGATAATATAATATTCCTAATATGCCCCCGCAAAATGGACGATCCTTAGATAAGTCCAATCTTGAAGAGTATGAGATAAATCGAGTTTGATGGAATGGGTGTAGATGGATGTATTCCCCGACGAGTATGTTGTTTCTGATGTGATATGGTTGCTGGTGTTATCGCATCAGAGGTGGCATCAGCTGGTTGGCTGGCTGAGTTGGTTGGTGTGAGGGCCGATGTGATGACACAAGGGGTTGCATCAGTAAGTTTGTTGTTGAGTGGAGTTGAGACAAATTTGGTAGAGATGTTAGGTCAGGTTGTGTCAGGGGTTGTAAGGAGTGATCTGGCGTTAATTGTTGGTGTAGTGCCCAAGGCTATAGTTATGTTTAAACTTGAACCGTTATGTATCATCTTTATCATTTATTATAGAGCATATTTATTTTGTTCATTATATGTTTACATGTTTATTATATTGAACTGCGTCCCTAGTTGTTGTGAACAATTAGTATAAGTTGGTAATGGATAATCATGGAGATGATTATATGCATAGAGATGCACATTACACTTATGGATACTTGCTAGAGAACAAGTATTGGACATGACCTACTTATGAGATTTATGACATGGTCTATTGTCATGAATAAATCTCATGATAGTCGTGTTATTAAATCATTTTACATGAGATTATCATCGTCTTCCACATGATGAAGATCGTGTTTGATATAGTTTAACAATATCTTTAATCGGATAGCAATAAGGGCTTTGTTAGTATGATTGGATTCTTGTAGGGAAGAATGATAAGTCAAGATGGGATTTGTCCCTCTAGTTGAGAGAGATGTTTGCTTGGGCCACTTGATGAATGATGTTGATGAAATGTGTGGCCACACTCAAGTGATTTGATAGAGATCAAATGCATTTGGATTATCAACATATTCGGAATCGAGAAAGCATTGAACATGTGAGTTGACATAGACCATGACTCATGTTCAATTTGACATCGTGAACAAAGGGATTGTGACATTTGATTATCAAGGAATCAAGCTTTGATGTTATATTTAATTGGGTGGACATAATGATTTGATAGAAGTCACTTATGTCTTGTAAGGTTGATGTTTCAACTCACTACCAACATAAAATATAATTTCTAAAGGGTCACACACAAAAGAACGGATTGAAAATGGCTAAAAGGGTGAAATCTGGGCTCAGGGGACGACTCGTCCCGCTTTGGCCCAAGTCTTGCCTTGAGAAGGGACGACTGTATCAGAGAGCGATCATTAAGGAATGACTCGTGCCCTACGGGACGAGTCGTGCTCACGACTCGTGCCCTTAGGCACGACTCGTGCCCTTTGATCTGCAAAACTGGTTTACTGGCTCGTTGTGTCGCGCGACAGACTTTGCCACTGGGCACGAGTCGTGCTCTTGAGCACGAGTCGTGCTAGTGGTCAAAATCTGTCCGTACACGTTTTCCTTGGCAGATTTGGTTTTGGTTTTGACAAGGATTATTTCCCTAATTGTTAGGGATTTATATTTGATATAAATACAAACCTTTGGTCAGCCAAAAACACAGGTAATTTTGGGGTTTATGAAACACTAAAATTGAGATCTAGATTAAGAATCAAAGATCAAAAATACTTTTAGCATTGATTATTGAAAATTGTTTCAATAATCAGAGATCATCTAGCAATCAATCAAGAAGCGTTCTTGGTCCGTTCGCGTGTGGATTACCGATAGATGGTGATTAAGTTATCACCAAAAGCTTGAAGACTTCAATCGTTGATTCATCACAGGGCCTAGAACAAGGAGAAGATCAAAACATTCATCAACGGTTTTGAGATTCGTTTTGAGAATTTGCTCTTGAAGATTCGTTTCGAACAAACAAATCGCATTCAAGGTATGTAAAATCTATCTCATATATTTTTCTAATCTCTTCATGCTAGACGGATCTAAGGGCTAGGGTTTTGATTGTTATTTCTAAGTTTTTTCGCTGCGTTTGTAACCCCAAAACCCAACAGTGGTATCAGAGCCCTGTCTTTCCATGATTAGGATTGAAATTTGCATGCTAGATTTAATTTGATTATTTGATATCCATGCTATATGAAATCAATCTAGATTTTATGTGTTTTGTTTTTATGAAAAACAAGTATATATGATATGCCATGGTTATGATTTATGATGGATTAATATGATTAGTTTATCACATAGGTTGATGATTTGTTTAATATGATTAAATTAGATTTGTAGGTTATGTTATGGAAGGAGAAGAGGGAAGTGGGTAGTGGAGTTAAGGTGGTTTTGGCAAGGGGTTTGCCGAGGGTGGTGAATGAATGGTGGAGATGGCGGAGGTGAGTAGTGGTGTTTGGGTGGAGCGGCTTAGGGTTTGCCACAAGTTGGTGGTGAAAGGGGGAGAGAGTTTCGGCTATGAAGGTTTGTCGAGGGTGATGTTTGAAGATGGAGGGTGGGGTTTTGATGGTTGGTGGAGGAAGCAATGGTGGTGAAGGAGTGGGGCGGCTTTAGGGTTTTGCAACTAGGGTTAGTAGAGACGTCCCATTATGAATCATATTGCTCTGATACCATATTGGAGTGAATGAGGGTTATACGAAGTCATGGAATGGAGAAGAAGTAGGCTTGATATGAAATGACTCAATTTTATTATAATACAAGAGATACATATTTATAGGGTTACAATAAGAATGTTCTATACTAATTTTCCCAGATTTACTAGATTTGAATCTCTAATTAATATACACAATCTCTAAGTTTGATAACCAGATAAACACAATATATATTTGTTAATATAATATTTTCTAATATTAATTACATAAGCTATCAATAACTGTCTTTCATTGTTTCATTGAGTATTGTATTAGATCCATCACTAACTAAAGAGAAATTACAAATAATGCTTTGCTACCAAAGTTTTCAATAAATGTTATAAACAATCTTTGTACTAAGTTTTTACTAAAAAATTTGAGCCCATATGCGGAGCTGTATTTTTTTTTTTTTAAGAGGAAAAATAATTTTCACAAGTAAAAATTGTTAAAATAATACTTCCTCTATCCCGAAATGATCTTTCTATTTTTTTTTTGTTAGTGCGAAGTTAATTTGAGCAATAAATTTAGATTAATTTAATTATTCTAATGAAAATTTAAAATTTAAAACTTAATATTGATATATCATTATAAATATTATCAATGTTAATATATATACATTGTGGGTGTCCTCTATATATTAGTATTACTTTAAGGTTTTAGAGGAGTTGATAACTTGAGATGGTATCAGAGCTATTGATTTGACAAGGTCAATGGTTCGAACCTTTTCGATTGCATTTATCCTAAAAAAAATTACAAAGAATACATATTGGACCAATTGCACCCTTATAAATTCACGTATTCACGTGAGAGGGAGTGTTTTAATAAGCATAAATATATATTGTGAGTGTCCTCTCTATTACATCATGGTTTTAGAGGAGTTGGTAACCATATCATTAACAAGTTTTAGATAGTTATTAGTATAATTAAATTAAATTAATTTATATTTATTGTTAAAATACATTTGTACTAACAAAAAAAAAATATTAAAAGATCATTTACACACCAAAGGTGGACAAATTTTAATAAATTATACTAAACCCTTAAAAATTACTCCCTCCGTCCCACGTGAGCGTGGACCATTTTTTTGGGCACAATAATTAAGAAATAATGATATTATAATGAAAAGTAGAGATAGTTGAGAGAGATTAGGAGACTAATCACAAAAGTCAAGATATTTTAAATTTTGGCTCCAAAATTATAAACCCACTGTAAATATATTAACACATCAGTAATTTTTTTTACAACTTGATTGTTACAGCTATCTTAATACAAACATGATTTGAAATTTGTACTTTCCTTCAAACTTCAACCTCTAAAATTCAAAAGTTTAAATTTTCCACCACATGTTTATACAGCCTTTACATATACAGAAACTATTTCTAAAATTTAACAAAAACCCATTATAGTAGCACAAAATACAAATCTCAAAATGGGAAATGAGAAAGATATTAACAAAGACAAAAGAGTTTTGATTGCCCAGTTTATAGCACAGTCAGCAAAATGTGGGATGCTTCCAAAATCCAAAGTGCAAGAAGCTATTCAAAAATTTGGAGTTGGCAGAAGCACCATCTTCAATTTCTGGCAGAGGGTGAGGGTGCAGATGCAACTTGGTCTTCAACTTGCTTTACCTACAAGAAGGAAAGGTATACCTAGACCTAAAAAAATAGAACTAGATGTTGCAAAGTTGAAAGAAATACCTTTTCATAAAAGAAACACAATTCGAAATTTAGCAAATTGCAAGAGTGTAAGTAAGAGTACTGCTTTTAGATGGAAAAAGATTGGTGAGATTAGACCACATTCGAATGCAATCAAACCTTTTTTAAAAGATACAAATAAAATTTCAAGGCTCAAATTCTGCTTAAAGGCACTCAGTTTTGATGCTACAACTTGTAAACCAAAGTTCAAAAGCATGACACAAGTAATACATGTGGATGAAAAGTGGTTTAACATGACTCAGTGTACCGAGAAATACTACATTTTGCCTGGAGAACCTGAGCCTTACAGGTCTTGCCAAAGCAAGAGATTTATAACAAAAGTTATGTTTCTCTGTGCTGTTAGTAGACCAATTTACCATGAAAATGGTGAATTGTTGTTTGATGGCAAATTAGGAATGTGGCCATTCACAAAGAAAGAACCTGCAAATAGGAAAAGTAGAAACAGGCCAGCAGGAACACTAGTGACCAAGCCTCTTGATTCCATAAATAAAGAAGTCATAAAAGATATGATCCTTAACCATGTAAGTTCACCAATTTTTCATATTTTCATGCTTTTTGATTTTATTACCAATGTATTTATGTACAAATATTTCAATTGATTGAAGGTTCTCCCTACAATCAAACAAAAGTGGCCAGAAGATGCAAGTAAAAATATAACAATTCAGTGGGATAATGCCCCACCACATGTGTCCCTACATCTTGATCCAGAATTTATAGCATCGGCAACAGAAGGAGGTTTCAACATAACACTAGAGTTTCAGCCACCAAATTCCCCAGATATGAATGTCAATGATCTAGGGTGGTTCAAATCAATAGAGTCATTAAAGACAGATGTACAAGCAAGGACTGTGGATGAGTTGGTGACTGCGGTGGAATGCTCTTACCACAAACTTTCACACTACAAACTGAACAAGGTGTTCCTAACCTTGCAATCATGTTTGAAACAAATCATGATTAATCGTGGATCAAATGACTACAAAATCATCCACATGGGAAATGATGCTTTACACAGAAGAGGTGAACTTCCAAATGACTTTGAAGTTGATTTGCAATTGGTCAGAGATTGTTTTATTCATCTAATGGAGACATGGAATGCTGGTGGACTTGAGGGCATGATGATAGAATTTAGTTAAGCTGAAAAGTGGCCTTTTGTGTAGAAAAGTGGCCTTTTGTGTAAATTAAGTGGCCTTTTGTGTAGAGAAAGTGTGACCTTATCTTAGAAAAAGTAGTATTTTGGTATAAAAAATGTTCCTTTTGTTATAAAAAATGTTCACTCTCAGCCAAAATCATCCATCTCACCAGCAGCAAATGATCACAAAACCAACAACCACATTTTCAATTCATATCAATATCATAGTCTCAGCCAAAATCATCATAGACACCAGCAAACACATTTTCAGAGTACCAATATCATAGTCTCAGCCTAAATCATCATAGACACCAGCAACCACATTTTCAATTCATATCAATATCATAGTCTCAGCCTAAATGATCACAAAACCAGCAAACACATTTTCAGAGTATCAATATCATAGTCTCAGCCTAAATCATCATAGACACCAGCAAACACATTTTCAGAGTATCAATATCATAGTCTCAGCTTAAATCATCATAGACACCACCAAACACATTTTCAGAGTATCAATATCATAGTCTCAGCCTAAATCATCATAGACACCACCAATAGGCAACAAAGATCATAAAACCAACATAAACTATCACATACATTCATCAAATAATTGCAACTACAGCAAAACCATCATTGTGCACATAGAAAGTAGCTTGAGCCTATTAATTTCATTTGAAGACCAATTCAAGTAAAAATTCTTAAATTAGAGATAAGACCTGATTCATAACGGAACGAAGGAATTCTTTAACATCATCTGAAGCCGGGAAGTAGGGACTGTCAATATCATCCTTTCCAAAGAACCTTGGTAAATAACAAGCCATCATTTTTAGGTCTGAAAGGTAGAACGAAGCTTTTGATTCAATGAAGATAGTCTCGACCTTTATTGAAGCCCTCGAACCATATTCAACATCTTGTTGAGCCACAATCGATTCTTCGAATTCATTGAATTGAGTGTCAGGCACTTCGGTGTCAGCAAAGACACCATAATAAGACCGACATATCTCCGGTAGAACTTCAGCCGTCGACGAATCTGGGCATTCATATGATTTATCAACAGGAATCGAAGGATTCATCGCCATCGATTCTTCGAATTCATTAAATTGAGTCTCAGGCACTTCGGTGTCAGCATAGACACCATAATAAGACCGACAAATCTCCGGAAGAACTTCAAACATCGGCGAATCTGGGCATTCATATGATTTATCGACAGGAATCAAAGGATTCGTCGCCATCGTATCATCTACGGGCAACGAAACCACCAGATCCGACTTTATTTCCATCAAAGAAGGCAGATCCATGAGAATCTAAGGTGGGAATTGGTAGACGAGCGGGGTAGAAGGAAAAATCTAGGGTTTCTTTAAGATGAAACTCAAGAACAACGAATGAATAGAGGGAGGGTGGGTGGTGTGATGTACCCGATTTTTGAAATCAAACGGAGTCGCCACGCCATTTTTGTTTTAAGGGCCAAAACTTTGAAAAATGCTCGAGATCAGAGATTTGGGTTCGGAGGTCACGTTACACGCCGGGAAGGACGTTAGTGTGCACCCGGAATGCCTCGTAAAACGAGTCTTCCAAACATTTAAAATTATTTGTGTGTGTGTGTGTGTTACTTTGGCCAAAATAAGTTGAAACTGAGGAAAGTAAAAATTGGGAATTCTTTATTAGACTTTGGAAAAATCCCATGATTTTTGGTATGATTTTTGGGTTGATTTTGTTGGAATATTTGTGTTGGTGGTATGTAAGTTCACAGATTATGACCTTGTGGTTATCTTGGGGTGAACTGAATTGGCAAAGGAAGCAAATCACGTCTGAAGCTTAGCGGGGGGAGAGCGGCCGCGCTCGTGCCTTGAGCGGCCGCGCTTAAGAGCCGAGAGGACGCCTGTAATTCCTGGAGCTTAGCGCGGTCGCGCTCCTTGCTAGGGCGGCCGCGCTTGTGACGGGATGTGATTTTTCCTGGGCCGATTTGGAGCAGGTTTTTGGGCTTAATTAAACCTAAAACCTATTTTTTACCACTCATATAAATACTCTAATGCCTCAGCCGTTTTTGGTACTTGAATATTGAAGAGAAACACAATTCTCTTGCTTTGATTCAAAGATCAAACACTCCCGTTCATAGAGATTCATTCGTGAGATTCAAGGCGATTGAGATAGGACCGCCGGTGACTACCTACCTGTGTCTTGCTACGCGGTACGTAGTCGTGATCGTTTTATCCTCGGAGAAATTTGCACTGTACTGAGTTGCACCAATTGGGGGCAATATTTTCTCTTAGGACAGTCTTCCTAAGGCGACTCGATCAAATCACGATAAGTTTTCTAACTGTTTGTTCTTCTTGTTTCTGTTTGTTTTCCTGATCCTGTTCCTGGCTTTCGGTTTTTGCTATTGGCTTAATTGGTACGTTTTGACTTGATCAATAAAATCCCCTACTGTTGATTAAATCGTTGTTTAATCTGTGGTGCTTATTAATTTAATTTCCATCAGTCTAAGAGAAAATAATATTTTATTTGATCATGTCTGGTGGTTCCTCTAGCTCTCCCTTTAAGTCCCTAGTTGACACCTCCGATCTTAGGAGAAGTTTGGTGGCAAGAACTTCAAGCGTTGAGTCTCGAACGCATGAAGATCTGGCTGTCAATTAAGGGCATGCAGTATGCTGACATCCAAATGTCCTACTACGAATGGTGATGATCCTGTTAGTGTGGGCTGCGGTTAAAGCGTGGAAGGAAGCGGGGACGATGTTGTTCGAGGATGCATTACGTCGGCTTTGTCGAATGCACTCTTTGATGTTTATTGCTCTGCTCCTCTCACTGCGTCACGCGTGGGACTCTCTTTCCAGAAAGTGCAGCACTTAGATGAATCCGGTGTGGAAAAGTACCAAGTGGGAAGGTTCCTGAATTATCACATGAGTGAGGGCAAGTCGGTTACCGATCAAGTGCACGAACTCCAAATCATGTTGCAATCACTCAAGGATGCGACATGGGACTTCTACGACAAGTTCATTGTCATGGCTATCATTGAGAAGTTTCCTCGATCTTGGGGAGAATTTGGTATGACCCTCAAGCATCGTCTTTGGAAGCTTGTCACTCAATGAGTTGATGAATGCAATTGCGATTCGGGAGGTGCATAACGGTAATCAACCTAGTGTACACAGGAGGCCGTCTTTGCTAATATGATAACCGGTAAAAGCAAGTTTAAAGGAAAAGGTGTGAAAACTTCTAAGGATAAAGAAAACCATGATAAGCTTAAAGTTAAGAAAAATAACTTTAGAAAGCCAAAAGCAAAACGTAACCGCTGGAATTGTGGAGAAGGTGGACACTTTTCTAGGGACTGCCCGTCCAAGAAAGGAAAAGGACCACAAGGCTCTGCTGATGACCATCCTGCTGTCAACATGGTGTTGGGTCCGAAGGATGATGATGATCCCGACTCGACGCACCCGGAGTTGACGCTCGACCTGCAATGTTACAAAGTATGTAACTTCTTGTCCTGAACTCTTTACGTCTATGAACCCAACGAGTGGCTAGTTGACACGGGGCAAATGTGCACGTTTGTGCTTGATAAATTGCTATTTGTGTCTTACCAGCTGGCGTGGTAGATCAGTGACGATGGGGAATTCTAGTGCTGCAAAGGTGCTTGGGACTGGACGCGTGGACCTGAGGTTTCCCAATGGGCGCATTCTTACCTTGCATCGAGTGTATCACGTTCCTGACATTCGTCGCAACATTATTAGTGGTTCTAGTCTAGTTAGGGAAGGATTTGAGATTTCATTTAAGTGTAATAAGGTTATTATTTTGGATTCTGGTAGTTTTGTGGGGAAAGGTTATTCCTCGGATGGTTTATTTAAAATTAGAGTTGAAAGCGATGTTTGTTCGCACAACAATAATTTTAGTTCTATTGATTATCCTGTTTCGTATTCCATTGAATCTTCAAATGTTTGGCATGGTCGTTTAGGACATATTAACTATGATTCTGTGAAAAGAATGATGAACTTAGATATTATTCCTAAACATGCTATTGATAAGAATTCTAAATGTCATGTATGTGTTGAAGCTAAATCTACAAAAGGTCCGTTTAAGTCGGTTGTGAGAAATTCTGAAATTCTAGATTTAGTTCATACTGATATTTGTGAATTTAATGGTGTGTTGACCAAAGACAAAAAGAAATACTTTCTCACCTTTATTGATGATGCTAGTAGATACTGTTATGTGTTCTTGCTTAATTCTAAGGATGAAGCATTAGATAAATTCATTATATTTAAGAACGAAGCGAAACACAACCGGCAAGAAACTTAAACGGTTAAGGTCTGATAGAGGAGGTGAATATGAGTCTAACCCCTTCATGTATTATTGCCAAGAAAACGGAATAGTACATGAAGAGACTCCTCCCTATACTCCTCAATCAAATGGTATTGTTGAACGTAAGAATAGAACCCTTCTTGATATGATTAACGGTTTACTCATAAGTTACGGATTGCCCCAAATATATGTGGGGAGAGGCTTTGAATACGGCTTGCCATATTACGAATAGAGTCCCTCCCAAGCATAGAAAGGAAAGTCCGTTTGAACTTTGGAGAGGTCGACAGGCTAGCTTGAAACACTTAAAAGTGTGGGGGTGCCTTGCAAAGGTACTTGTACCCGCACACAAAAGGAAGAAGCTTGGACCTAAAACTGTTGATGCTATCTTTATAGGTTATTCTAAACAAGTTATGCATTGAGATTTCTTATTATAAAATCTGAAATTTCGGCATAGATGTGAACTCTATAGTTGAGTTACGTGAAGCAACATTTTTGAGGATGTGTTTCCTATGAAAGACGGACTTCCTAAAGAATCCAACCCGACCACTAATTCCATTCCTGCTCAAGTAGAGGAGCTAACGAATGTGGGGGTTGATTCTAGTGCAACTCATTCTGACGATGAGATTGAACCAAGAAGGAGCAAACGGGCAAGGACCACCAAGGACTTTGGAAGTGATTTCATCACTTACAATGTCGAGGGTGATCCTCTAACCTTCAAAGCTGCTATGGCTACTTCTGATGCCAAGCGGTGGAAGGATGCTGTTAAGAGTGAGATGGATTCTATTGTCTCTAATGGGACATGGGAATTGGTCGATCTCCCTCCTGGTTGTAGCACGATAGGATGTAAGTGGGTCTTCAAAAGGAAACTGAAACCGGATGGAACCGTTGACAAGTTTAAGGCTAGGTTAGTGGCTAAGGGATTCAAGCAAATGGAGGGAATAGACTATTTCGATACCTATTCGCCAGTTGCTAGAATGACTACAATCCGAATGCTTATCGCATTGGCCTCTGTATATGATCTTCCTATCCATCAGATGGATGTTAAGACCGCCTTCTTGCATGGCGATCTAGAGGAAGAAATTTATATGGATCAACCTGAAGGTTTTGAGGCCTCTGGCAATGAGAGAAAGGTTTGTAAACTTGTTAAGTCCTTGTATGGACTGAAACAAGCCCCTAAGCAGTGGCATGAGAAATTTGATAAAATTGTCTCATCGTTTGGCTTTGTTACTAATGAGTTTGATAAGTGTGTCTATAGCAAGAGTATTGGTGATAGTAGTATTGTCTTATGTACGTATGTCGATGATATTCGTTGTTTGGAACTGATATGAGGATCATTAATACTACTAAGGAATTCTTGAAAAGTAAGTTTGAGATGAAGGATATGGGAGTAGCTAGTGTGATTCTTGGCCTTAAGTTGACTCGTTCAACTAGTGGCATAACCATATCGCAGTCTCATTATACTGAAAGTGTAATTGAGAAATTTGGTTATAAGAATTGCAAAGTAGCTAAGACTCCATATGATCCTTCACTGCACTTACTAAGAATGAAAGTGGAGTACCGATGGCTCAGCTTGAGCTATTCTCAAATCATTGGAAGTTTGATGTATCTTGCCAATTGTACTAGACCGGATATTTCATACTCGGTTACTAGGTTGGCTAGATATACTCAATGTCCAAATAAAGCACATTGGGAAGCTCTTGATAGAGTTCTCAAGTACTTGAAGGGAACGATTTCCCTGGGGCGGCATTACGGTAGATATCCTTCTGTGCTTGAAGGGTATAGTGATGCAAGCTGGATTGCCTTTAACTCCGGGAGTTATGGGCCGGGGTATGTTTTTCACCTTAGGCGGAGGTCTGCGGTCGCTTGGAGGTCGACCAAACAAACTCTGTTGTCTAGGTCTACTTTTGAGGCCGAATTAGTTGCCCTTGACACTCTGGATTGGAAGCCGAATGGCTTCGAGGACTTATGTGCTGAGTTGCCCATGGTCGGTAAGCCCGTACACTGTTATCTCTGTACATTGTGACAACACCGCCACAATTGAGAAAGCGAAAAGTGTCAAGTACAATCAGTAAAACTAGAAGACACATCCAAATTAGATTAAAATCTATAAGGGATCTTGTGTCTCGGAAGGTGATAGCTGTTGATTATGTTGGTACCAAGGATAACACGGTGATCCTTTAACCAAAGGGCTAGAATTTGCTCTTGTTCTAAAATCTAGGTTGGGGATGGGACTGAACCCCGTCTCGACTCAAACGCAGTAGCAACCCAATCTACCTGAGTGGAGATCCCACAAAGGAGATTCAATGTGGTAATAACAAGCTGTGGGGTGAGTCGGAGCACCAAATAATAGATTGACATGTTACATGTCTGAGTCTATCCCCTGAATAGCCTAGAGGTGCTCATTACTGCTAATTTAGTAAAAGTTTGGAACTTTGAATGGGATCAAGTCTTTTAGACAAGATGTTAGCAGTACATCTTCTGAGATGCCCAGCTAAGTGAGTGTTGTTGTTGGCCGCAACTAGAGGAATTTGGGTTATTCCTTGAAAGCACTCATGATAGAGGATCGGGACGTATGGCTTATAAGCGTCAAGTGTTCGATAGAGGGCCTATCATAGCTTTTGTCGTGTTTGTTACCAGCAAAGGCCTCTACATCCAAAGGCATCAGATTCAAGACACCCGTTCATCTGGTCCTGTGGAGGTTTGCGTTGGATAACATAGGTAGTGGTTCAAGCCGGAAGGTACCATTATTGAAAGCATGGCAATGGACAATCTGTACACGTCATATTTCTATGAACTTGTGGGGGATTGTTGGAATATTTGTGTTGGTGGTATGTAAGTTCACAGATTATGACCTTGTGGTTATCTTGGGGTGAACTGAATTGGCAAAGGAAGCAAATCACGTCTGAAGCTTAGCGGGGGGAGAGCGGCCGCGCTCGTGCCTTGAGCGGCCGCGCTTAAGAGCCGAGAGGACGCCTGTAATTCCTGGAGCTTAGCGCGGTCGCGCTCCTTGCTAGGGCGGCCGCGCTTGTGACGGGATGTGATTTTTCCTGGGCCGATTTGGAGCAGGTTTTTAGGCTTAATTAAACCTAAAACCTATTTTTTACCACTCATATAAATACTCTAATGCCTCAGCCGTTTTTGGTACTTGAATATTGAAGAGAAACACAATTCTCTTGCTTTGATTCAAAGATCAAACACTCCCGTTCATAGAGATTCATTCGTGAGATTCAAGGCGATTGAGATAGGACCGCCGGTGACTACCTACCTGTGTGCTGCTCTGTGGTACGTAGTCCGTGATCGTTTTATCCTCGGAGAAATTTGCCTGTACCTGAGTTGCACCAATTGGGGGCAATATTTTCTCTTAGGACAGTCTTCCTAAGGCGACTCGATCAAATCACGATAAGTTTTCTAACTGTTTGTTCTTCTTGTTTCTGTTTGTTTTCCTGATCCTGTTCCTGGCTTTCGGTTTTTGCTATTGGCTTAATTGGTACGTTTTGACTTGATCAATAAAATCCCCTACTGTTGATTAAATCGTTGTTTAATCTGTGGTGCTTATTAATTTAATTTCCATCAGATTTTTGGTACTCAAAAGATTTTTGAAAGTTGGAAACCATTTCTGCCAGAATGAAAAAGGCAGTGGACACTTGATTTTGAAATGGACTTTAGAGCTTGAAAACTTCAGAATCTGGGAAAAGTCCGAGAATGAAAAATGTTCAAAACACCTTAAATAAGGTTTCTGTAAAATAACTTTTCATTTTGGAGAAGATTTAAGGACCCAAACCCTTCTGGAAATCTCAGATATGAGATCTGGACTTCCAGAGACTGGTGATCTGACCTTCAAAAGAAAATTTGAAAAAGGGAGTTTTACTCACGCAAAAAATAAATTAAAAATATGTCTGGAAATCTCTGGATGTTGGCTACAAAAAGTGTTTTGTAGTCAACACCAAATTCCAAGTTTATCTGTGTCCAAAAAATTAGACCATGGACTGGGGTCTTAGAAAATTGCTACTGGACAGCAACTTCTTCTTGAAGAAAAACATGATTTTAAAGGGGGTTTGGCATCCATGCTTGTCCCCATTTCCCTAGGTTTTTATTAGTGATCACTTGAAATTTTAGTGGTGAATCAACTATATCAAACCATCTTTGGGGTACATTAGGACTAAGCACTTCATTTGCTTGGAAAGGGGAATTTTGTAGAGATGAAATTAAAGAGAAAAATCAACTAGAGATTTAAAATGTGGACCATTTGAGATGGTCATTCATGAAGATGAACTTCAAGATGACCATATTAGGTCAAGATTTAAGTTAAACTAGACATAAAGTAAATCAAAGTAAGAAGAACAAGATGAACAAGAAGTTAAAAGGGAGTTTTAGGGTTTAGAGAAGGAGGGCTTTACCAATGGTGACACCCTATCTTCCTAGGCTTGGAATTTGACTTGAGGAGTATCAAGATTTGGTGTTTGACTTGAGGAGTATCAAGATTTGGTGTTTGGATTTGTGTTTGGGTGGATTCAAGGCTTGAATGTGTTTAGGGTTTGATGATAGAGTTGGTCAAAGAGAAAACAAGTAGATAACACTTAAGTCCTCTATGTTTTTTCTCTAATCCTCCTCCTAAGGGGTGATTTGAGCTTGGATTGGTGTATGTATGAGAGTGTTTTGAAAGTATTTTGAGTGAGTGGGGTTTGGGAAAGATTGAAAAGAAAATGGTGGCAATTCTAGTGAATTCCCACTGTTTTCTCCCTATTTTTCGCCAGAATACAGCTTCTATGAGCCAATTGTGTTGTGTAAACTGAGAGAGGAGGGTTCAATTTATAGGCACTCTGGGAACTCAATAGGATCAGCGCGGAGGGTATTGTAAACGTGCACTGTTCATTAAATGCAGCTCCAGGCTTTGGACAGGAAGAATAAAATTCGAAAATCCAGCAGTTTATGTTTTTCAACTTGCCCAATTCGGATTTTCCAATTTCTTTTGCTTTTTGAGATTCTTTCCTTGGTTTATCTTTAAATGGCAAACCCTAATCTACCCTTGGTTGGTTAGAAATGTTAGAAATGTTAGAAATATTAGGAATGTTAAAACTTCCGTTAATTTTCTAACGAAAATGCTAACAACTCAAATTGGAGTACTTACAGTAGCCCCTCGGCGACGGCGCTTTGGAAGGAAGCGGGGTCGTCGATAAGAGTAAGGCTCCAAATTTGACAGGATGATCAAGTGATCGAGTGGCTGAACCTATTTAATAGGCTACCTACGTATCCCAATTGGGGAATCAAGCCAGTCGTAGTTCGGGTCTTCCGACCATCTTCAGATGTTGACCCTAGAGTGACTGTTTTAGGATGTCAACCTGGCGAGCGAGTTCTGCAGTCGTTTGTTGAAAGAAACTCTGCTGGGGATGACCATTTTGGTCTGATGGCTAGAGTTGTATATCCGCTCTGGATAGGAATGACCATTTTCGGTCGGATGGCTGAACCTAATGATAGGCTACCTACGTATCCTTAAGAGGAATCAAGCCAGTCGTAGTTTGGGTTTTTGACCCTAAGATTTGACTATTTTTGGGAAGTCGCCCTATGATCTGACTATTTTTTGGAAGTCGCCCTATGATCTGACTATTTTTGGGAAGTCGCCCTATGATCTGACTATTTTTGGGAAGTCGCCCTAAGATTTGACTATTTTTGGGAAGTCACTCTAAGATCTGACTATTTTTTGGGAAGTCACCCTAAGATTTGACTATTTTTGGGAAGTCGCCCTGAGATCTGACTATTTTTGGGAAGTCACCCTAAGATTAGACTATTTTTGGGAAGTCGCCTATGATTTGACTATTTTGGGGAAGTCGCCCTATGATCTGACTATTTTTGGGAAGTCACCCTATGGTTTGACTATTTTGGGGAAGTCACCCTATGGTTTGACTATTTTGGGGAAGTCGCCCTATGGTTTGACTATTTTGGGGATGATTGCGATTTATCGCTTTCCTCGTGTTGTGTGTGATAGCGTTTTAGGTGCCTCAAACCTTAATGATGGCGTCTTAGGTGCCTTGAACCTTCATGATGGCGTCTTAGGTGCCTCGAACCTTGGAGATGGCGTCTTAGGTGTCTCGAACCTTGATTTGAAATGATTTCCCTTTGATGGTTTGGGATAGATGGTCTATTGGTGGACTTCATTTGAAGGGATCGGTCTTATGTTTGCTGCCGAGGAAATGGATGATAATGGGAAAAGAAACGGGATTCCGTTAACTTCGCTGGGGATTTTGTTAGCCTTTGTTGGAGTTTAGTTCAGGAGTATGAACCTAAATGGGGACTTAGTTCAGGGGTATGATTCTAAGTCGAGGTTTAGTTCAGGAGTATGAACCTAAATGGGGACTTAGTTCAGGGGTATGATTCTAAGTCGAGGTTTAGTTCAGGAGTATGAACCTAAATGGGGACTTAGTTCAGGAGTATGATTCTAAGTCGAGGTTTTGTTCAGGGGTATGAACCTGAATGGGGACTTAGTTCAGGAGTATGATTCTAAGTCGAGGTTTAGTTCAGGAGTATGAACCTAAATGGGGACTTAGTTCAGGAGTATGATTCTAAGTCGAGGTTTTGTTCAGGGGTTTGAACCTGAATGGGGACTTAGTTCAGGAGTATGATTCTAAGTCGAGGTTTCAGTTCAGGAGTATGAACCTAAATGGGGACTCAGTTCAGGAGTATGATCCTAAGTCGAGGTTTTGTACCTGAGGGAGACTGTTTGAGGGCGTTCTCGGGAGGCGGAGTGACGTTGTCCCCATCATTACCGGCTGATGCAGACATTCTGAAACCCGGAGTCGGAACAAACGGTGAAGCTGATGACGCGCTTGACTCTTCCCAACTGATCAAACGGTGACCCGGTGCCCGAAACCAAGCTTTGTGCGAAGCTGCGAAGGAAAGGGCACGAAGGTTCAGATGTCTGGGAATGAAGGAGGGTAGGTGTTTGGGCTTTGGGCTCATGCAACATGCAGTTATTTGTTCTCGTTTACTTAAAACATGTTTTATTATCCTAATCGGTTGGAAAAGATTGCTCTTCTTTTTCGCAAACTACTCTGGATCCTGGATCAGTGGGCCCCGTCACTACATCTATAAGCCCCTCGTATTCCACCTGTATTTCGACCTCCCAGGGTGGACAGCCCCGGGCGAGGGTCCTATAGGGCAAGCGGGTCCCACCGACCGAAAGAAAAATGATCCTAAAAGTCTGGCGGGTAATCGAGTCTTAACGAGCATTCGATGTAAATTACGGACAAAGCTGACGTCAAAGTCAAGATCATGTCCGAGGGCTCGACAAAAAGTCGGCATGATTTGGACTGATAAATGTCCACGATTGATCTTGACTTGTCGTCAATTAGGCCGTAATTAGGCATGGAATAATCATTAATCCTTGATGACTCAGTGTCATGCTGGGAGTCAGTGTATAATTTGTGCCAGTCAGAGCCGAAGTCAAGGCGCCGGTCAATATCTTGGTCAAAGTCTGCGGCGAAAAACCGGCATGACTTCGACTGATTAGGGTCCCCGAAAGATATTGAGTCGGTATGCCGACAAAGGCTTGAAAGGAAAGGTCTATACACAGACAGGGCATGACACAGACCAGACTAAAAACCAACCGGGTCTCGGACAAAGTGTGTCACGGACAAGTGCATGGTCGACACGAGGCTCCATGGGATATTTGGGTTGTCCTGTGCTTGCACCGAGAGGCGTAATAAGACCAAACAGGCCGCGACAAGGATTTCCCCGGTTTAGGGACGTAGTGTGCAGTGTACGGTTACGTGCGCGTAGTGTGCAAGCAGTCTATCTTCTTTTTCTGAGTAAAATAGAAATTTTTCATGTGTCTTAAAAAGAATGATGCATGATTTTTTTTTTTTGAAAATTTTCTTTTTTTTTTGAAACTCCTTTTTTTTTTAAATTCTTTTTTTTTTTTTAATTTAATGAACACATAAGCACATAAGCATAAAAATTCCAACAGTTAGGGACATGATTCCGACAGTCAAAATTTTGACTTTTTTCGAGGCGGCCAAAACAACACGAAAATGCGCAAAAATCAACACACACAACAAATGATTTTTAATGCCGGGACGGAAGCTTGACCCTCAAAAAGCTTTTCTTTTTTTTTTTGAAAACGATGATACCGGTACGTGGGATTGTTAAACCACAATTTATCCACGACTCGTGGTAGGAGGCGATAACGGGAAGTTTAATGGTTTCCACCAATATACCAAATATCATTTTTTTTTAGAAAAAGCTCGTCTCCCATCCCCAGCGGAGTCGCCACTGTGATGTACCCGATTTTTGAAATCAAACGGAGTCGCCACGCCATTTTTGTTTTAAGGGCCAAAACTTTGAAAAATGCCCGAGATCAGAGATTTGGGTTCGGAGGTCACGTTACACGCCGGGAAGGACGTTAGTGTGCACCCGGAATGCCTCGTAAAACGAGTCTTCCAAACATTTAAAATCATTTGTGTGTGTGTGTGTGTTACTTTGGCCAAAATAAGTTGAAACTGAGGAAAGTAAAAATTGGGAATTCTTTATTAGACTTTGGACAAATCCCATGATTTTTGGTATGATTTTTGGGTTGAGTTTTGGTACTCAAAAGATTTTTGAAAGTTGGAAACCATTTCTGCCAGAATGAAAAAGGCAGTGGACACTTGATTTTGAAATGGATTTTAGGGCTTGAAAACTCCATAATATGGGAAAAGTCCGAGAATGAAAAATGTTCAAAACACCTTAAATAAGGTTTCTGTAAAAGAACTTTTCATTTTGGAGAAGATTTGAGGACCCAAACCCTTCTGGAAATCTCAGATATGAGATCTGGACTTCCAGAGACTGGTGATCTGACCTTCAAAAGAAAATTTGAAAAAGGGAGTTTTACTCACGCAAAAAATAAAGTAAAAATATGTATGGAAATCTATGGATGTTGGCTACAAAAAGTGTTTTGTAGTTAACACCAAATTCCAAGTTTATCTGTGTCCAAAAAATTAGACCATGGACTGGGGTCTTAGAAAATTGCTACTGGACAGCAACTTCTTCTTGAAGAAAAACATGATTTTAAAGGGGGTTTGGCATCCATCCTTGTCCCCATTTCCCTAGGTTTTGATTAGTGATCACTTGACATTTTAGTGGTGAATCAACTATATCAAACCATCTTTGGGGTACATTAGGACTAAGCACTTCATTTGCTTGGGAAGGGGAATTTTGTAGAGATGAAATTAAAGAGAAAAATCAACTAGAAATTTAAAATGTGGACCATTTGAGATGGTCATTCATGAAGATGAACTTCAAGATGACCATCTTAGGTCAAGATTTAAGTTAAACTAGACATAAAGTAAATCAAAGTAAGAAGAACAAGATGAACAAGAAGTTAAAAGGGAGTTTTAGGGTTTAGAGAAGGAGGGCTTTACCAATGGTGACACCCTATCTTCCTAGGCTTGGAATTTGACTTGAGGAGTATCAAGATTTGGTGTTTGACTTGAGGAGTATCAAGATTTGGTGTTTGGATTTGTGTTTGGGTGAATTCAAGGCTTGAATGTGTTTAGGGTTTGATGATAGAGTTGGTCAAAGAGAAAACAAGTAGATAACACTTAAGTCCTCTATGTTTTTTCTCTAATCCTCCTCCTAAGGGGTGATTTGAGCTTGGATTGGTGTATGTATGAGAGTATGTATGAGAGTATTTTGAAAGTATTTTGAGTGAGTGGGATTTGGGAAAGATTGAAGAGAAAATGGTGGCAATTCTAGTGAATTCCCACTGTTTTCTCCCTATTTTTCGCCAGAATACAGCTTCTATGAGCCAATTGTGTTGTGTAAACTGAGAGAGGAGGGTTCAATTTATAGGCACTCTGGGAACTCAATAGGATCCGCGCGGAGGGTATTGTAAACGTGCACTGTTCATTAAATGCAGCTCCAGGCTTTGGACAGGAAGAATAAAATTCAAAAATCCAGCAGTTTATGTTTTTCAACTTGCCCAATTCGGATTTTTCCAATTTCTTTTGCTTTTTGAGATTCTTTCCTTGGTTTATCTTTAAATGGCAAACCCTAATCTACCCTTGGTTGGTTAGAAATGTTAGAAATGTTAGGAATGTTAAAACTTTCGTTAATTTTCTAACGAAAATGCTAACAACTCAAATTGGAGTACTTACAGGTGGGTGGGTGGGGGTAGGTTTTCGTAATTGTGGGTTGGGCCCGTGTAAATTAGGTTTGGTAAATCATTTAATGGATTAATTAATAACCCAATTAGGAGTAGAGTTAAGATTATTTATCTTTATTAAATTTATTAGGGGCTAAAAGAGTGGGGTAGAGTGAATATAAAATAATAAATTTGTTTTTATTTTTGACAGTTCACACTAATGTGGGACGGATCAAAATGAAAATAAATCCACAATCACGTGTGATGAAGGGAGTACAAAGTAATATGTTTTCCAAAAATACACGCTTCACTAAAAGACTTTTTAAAACGAAACATAATAACTGCGACTCTATCTATCCTAAAATGAATGATAATTTTTGTTTTTAAAATGTTAATCAAGAGAAAAAGTTCAAAATATTTGATTATTTATTTTGGTTGAAGGGATGGAGGGAGTGACTTTTAAATATGAGCCTATCCAAAAATTATGAATAATGCAATTTTTATGTTTTTTTTAAGCTTCGCAGTAATAATAAGATCCTACGGAAAACCTCAAAAAGCTTTACCAACAAAAGAAATATTTTTAATCAAAATTAAAAAAAGTAATATAGCCGTTGGAAGCAACTTCAACGGCTACTTCCACCATTAAAATCCCCAAATCAGAACTCTTTTCAAAACCCTCTCCAAATCTTACTCTCTCCACCCTCTATCCCATTTCCGATCTCTCTTTCCAATCTCAATCTCAACATTTCTCTTTCTTCCCCCCCCCCCCTCTCTCTCCTCACACTCGTACACACTTTCACACACTCACACCATCAAGATGAACGATCTGATGACAAAATCCTTCACAAGCTACGTAGATCTAAAGAAAGATGCCATGAGAGATCTCGAAGCAGGTCCCGACCACCACCTAGAACTCCACATGGCCGCCACTGCCCAAACTGACCAAAACCTCACTGCCTTCTTAGAAGAAGCAGAGATCGTCAAGAAAGAGATGAATTCAATCAAAGAAATCCTAACCCAACTCCAATTATCCAACGAAGAATCCAAATCCCTTCACAAGCCCGCAGCTTTGAAATCTGTTCGGACCCAGATCAATTCCAACATCATGTTGGTGCTGAAGAAGGCTCGAGCAATTCGGGCCCAGCTGGAAGAAATGGATCGAGCCAATGCCATCAGCAGACGATTGTCAGGGTGTAAGGAAGGCACTCCGATAGACCGGACTAGATCTGCTGTTACTAATGGGTTGAGGAAGAAGCTCAAAGATTTGATGATGGATTTTCAAAACTTGAGGCAGAGGATGATGACAGAGTATAAGGAAACTGTTGGAAGAAGATACTTTACTGTGACCGGAGAAAACCCAGATGAAGAAGTTATTGAAAAAATCATCTCTAATGGAAATGGTCAAGGGGGTGAAGAGTTCTTGTCTAGAGCTATTCAGGTATGAAATTTCTAAGTTTTAGCCTTATTTTCTTGTTTAATATGCAATTCAGTTGCAGATTTACATGAATTTTGAGTAAATCAAAGTCAAGTACTTGATTTCAGTAACAAATTTAAGGAAAGGGTTTTTGTCTTTGTATGATTAATCCTATTGATATATTTGTGTGGACGTTTTCAGGAACATGGAAAGGGAAAGGTGTTAGAAACCGTAGCCGAGATACAGGATAGGCACGATGCCGCCAAGGAGATAGAGAAGAGTCTATTGGAGCTCCACCAGGTGTTCTTGGACATGGCAGTAATGGTTGAAGCACAGGGAGAGAAAATGGATGACATTGAACACCATGTGATGAACGCTGCACATTACGTTTCCTACGGGTCCAAGAACCTTAAAACTGCAAAGGGTTATCAAAGAAGCAGTAGGAGGTGTATGTGCATAGGGATCATACTTCTCCTTATACTCATTCTCGTCGTCGTTATCCCTATTGCAACTAGCTTCAGCAAATCTTGAAGTTTGGCCTTTTTAAAGGGTAATATGAGGTGTTTTTGTTTGTTCTTCACTCTCGTGAGGTGGACGATTATTGGGGGTTTGTTAATTTTAAGGATATTTATTCATTGTAGCAGTCAGTGTTGTTGCGAATTGTCTGTTTACGAAAACTATTAAGGATCTTAATTCATTATAGTATCATTTGTTATTTTATTTTATTTTTGTTAAAAATGCTGATATGTTGAAAGAAATATATGTATCCAACTTTATTAATATTCCTGTGCAATTATTACACTTTTACAATACAATTAAGCATATAAAAAGAAAAAAGAATTAGAAAATTTACAAATTACATTCTTGCCCTTAGATAATCTGTTCAACCAATCCTAGGGGACCCAAGTTGTAACACCATTTTCATCAACCCAAACATAAACCCTGTTACAGATGTAAACACCAAGAACAATTGTCCCCTTCAGTATGATCTCGGCTTTCACTAATGGATTCTCTTTCTCGATTGTACGTGCAGCTGCTTCTCCCTTCACTCCAATCATGATTGCATTAACGAAAAGCTTAAAGGATTACCCTTTTCGACTTCTTCGCAGTTTGGTTCCATAACGACTTTACTGAGTGTATGGCCCTACATTTTCAGTCAACATGTTTCAACTTGCATATAACAACTTGGTACTAACAACTTGAGTTGTTCTATTACATCTTGATCTACTGCAGGTTGAACCGTTGTTACGATAACCCTATTTTTTAGGGAACGTGGCAAAAGCAATCGAAGACCAATTCAAAGACGTTTCTCCAGCAACAGATCGTTATCCCCTCCATCAACAAAATGGCGAAGATATCTCAACCGGATCAATCTATCTCCCGAGATTTTAGCCCATTATTTTCTTTGTAAATTAGCCGTTGTATAGAGGTATAAAAGGGATAGAACACTTGTATTGCACACACGTCTTTCACTAGCTTAAGCTCCCTTCTATACGCTCATAGCTCTGTAATTCTCTCAATCTTTAGTAAACTTTTGGTCAAGGAAGGAACCAAAACCTCCCGGGGTTTTATGCCGGCGAACAAGTTGTTCAAGGGCTTTCCCTAGTCAACAAACAACTTGTGTCCATTTCTATTCAACTTGATAATCATTGTACCTTGATTCATATCACTTTAGTCATTTTTCTTGTCACTTGAAACACTTGTTGAAATTTGACCAAAATAATTTGGCGCCGTCTGTGGGAAACTTTGATTATTTGCGTAGAAATAGCTAATCCATCGTCCGGCAGTCAAGGTGAGAGGAGTAGGTCGCTTCCTGTTTCCTGCACCCAAGGCAATTCATCTTTGAATGCGGAAGCTGTCAATTTGGAGATATTATCCAACATGGCCGATATGTTGAAGAAAGTGAATGATCGGTTGGATGGTCAGGAGCATACGAACACCATGATATTCAATGCCATTGATAGCCTGCGTAAAGGGAAGCAAGTTGATGCTCAAGTATCTACTCCATTTTCACCTTTACTTCCTAGATCTTTGTTTGGTGCAGGTACAGGATCAAGCCATTTCGGAGATATCCCTATGTCCAATACTTTGCCAGCAGAAAGTACAATCGTGACGTCCATTCCAATTGAGCAACCAAGATTCAGCCTTCCAGCTAGTCAACCTGTGTTGTCATCTTGCTACACCTATGCTACACCCTCAATGGGGCAAACATGGAGTTTCTTTAATGCTTTTGATACTTCTGCATCTCAGTTTAATAACAACCCTCTTTTCGCAGAGAGTCAACTTGTTAAGGAAATGCAGACTATAAAGGATTTGCTTCGGGGCATACCTGGAGTCAATGTGCCATACCACCAAGTTTTTCCAACTTGCTATAATGAATCTCGTTTTGTGCCAGCAATAGCTAGTGTGGAAATCCCAAAGAAATTTTCAGTCCCTCATATGAAGAAATATGATGGAAGCACCGATCCAGCAGAGCATGTGTTGCTGTATCAGGAGTCAATGGATATTATAAGTATCCCCCCTATTTTTAGAGAAGCATGTTTTTGCAGGGGTTTTGGCTCAACTTTGTCAGGACCAGCCTTAAAATGGCTAACAGGACTTCCCCTAAACTCTATTTCTTCCTATGCCCAACTTGTCAATATGTTTATCAATCAATTTTCATGCAATAGGGCATTTGACAAGTTGACTAGTGACCTTTATAGAATTGTGCAACAGCCTAACGAAAGTCTTAAAGAATATTTGCACAGGTTTAACAAGGAGGCAGTGACTATACCCAACTTGGACGTGTCCACAGCTACAGAAGCATTCCGTATTGGCCTGAAGAAGAGCTCTCTATTTTACAATGAGTTGGTGATGACTCCTGCGAAACAACTTGAAGAAATCAGAACCAGAGCCTTGCCTTTCATCAGATTGGAGGATGACAGCCTGGCAATGGGGAAGTCAACCGGGAGAACCCCTACTCCTCTATTTGAGCCCTCTGACAGAAAATCGGATTCCCATCACTATAAGTCCAACAGGGGCAAACCCCCTGCTAAATCTGAATCTTCTAAAGTTCATTTTGTAGATGATGATCAAGATGGGGATGATAATGATTATCCTAAAATTTCTGAATACTGCTTTTCTGTGGACATTGCAGGAATCCTTTGCGCCATGGGAAATCTTGGAGATAAAGCAAGATGGCCCAAGAAGAATGATCAGCCAACAACTTGGAAGGACAAGTCCAAGTGGTGCGCATTTCATGAGGATTTTGGGCATACCACTGAGAATTGTTTTGCCTTGAGGAAGGAGATTGCTCATTTATTATCCAAGGGTCTTCTTAAGGATTTGTTGGGTAAGAAGAGGGTCAGAAGTGAGTCTAAAGAACCTGATTCAGGGGAGCAGTCCAGACCTGAGAAAGTTGCACCACCTCCAGCCACCAAGGTAGTAAATGTTATTTCAGGTGGATCCCATATTTGTGGAACAACTTACTCTGCAGCTAAGCGTCATGCCAAGAGTTCTAAGGAGGATCAATCAGAATTGCCCTCAAGGCGTCGTGACTTCACAGATGACAGTTATCTCCTTTGAGGATGAGGATAAAGACAACACGTTGGACCCTCATCATGATGGTCTAGTTGTTCAGGTGCAGATTGCTAATTGTGTGGTCAAGAGAATTCTGATCGACGGCGGTAGCTCAGTCAACAAAATCTTCACTCATGCTCTTGAAGATAAGGGCATTCCTTTATCTGAAGTTGTGAAGAATTCATCCATGCTGGTAGGGTTCGGTGGTGAAATAAAGCAAATAGTCGGAGAAATCAAGTTGCCTATCTATTTGGAGAATATGAATGCTATGGAAAGGTTCTGTGTGATCGAATGCTCTTCCTCGTACAATGTCATTTTGGGAAGACCTTGGATCCACAACATGAAGGCCGTGCCGTCAACTTATCACCAGTGTGTCAAATTTCCAACACCTTGGGGTGTAGCCAAGCTGAAGGGGAATCAGCAAGTTTCTAAAGAATGTTACAAGGTTAATATGAAAGCAAGTTCAATCCCTCGTCAAGCATAGCAATTAAAGAAAAAGGCCTAGGATGTTCTTGAAGCAGTGGAGCATGAGACGAAAAATGTTTCTGTTGATGAGTCGAATCCTGAGGCCCAAGTACAAGTTGGTATAGACCTTCCATCTGAAATTGAGGAGGAGCTGATTGAGTTCTTAAGAAGTCAGAAATGTTGTTTTGCATGGAAGCACGAGGACATGACAGGAATAAGCAAGGACACCATTACTCACAAGTTGAACATTGATCCAACCATCCGTCCTGTTCATCAGAAAAGAAGGAAGTTTGATCAGGAGAGGAACCAGATCATAAAGGACGAAGTTGAGAGGCTTTTGAAGTCCAATATGATCAGAGAAGTTCAATATCCAAGGTGGTTAGCCAATGTTGTGGTGGTAGAGAAGAGGAACGGCAAGTGGCGAGTATGCGTGGACTTCACAGACTTGAACAAGGCCTGCCCGAAGGATCCATTCCCTCTTCCTCATATTTATTCTCTAGTTGACGAGACAAATTGGCCACCTACATCTTAACATTCATGGATGCGTCTTCAGGTTTTCAGCAAATTCAAATGGAGCCCTCAGATCAAGAGGATACAACATTCATGACTCCGGAAGGTATATATTGTTATATTGCTATGCCATTTGGTCTTAAAAATGCAGGGGCAACTTATCAGAGGCTGGTGAACAAGATGTTCAAAGATCAACTTGGCAAGACGATGGAAGTCTATATAGATGATATGGTAGTAAAGTCCAAGCATATTGAAGATCATGTAGAACACCTTGCTGAGGCGTTCAACATCTTGAAAGCTTTCAACATGAAGCTCAATCCGGCAAAGTGCAACTTTGGTGTTAGAGCAGGTAAATTCTTGGGCTATATGGTAACCAAGAGAGGAATTGAAGCCAGTCCAGAGCAGATCAAAGCCATTCTCAACTTGGAATCTCCCAAGAACATTAAAGATGTCCAAAGGTTAACAGGTAGAGTAGCTGCACTAAATAGATTTATATCTAAATCATCTGATAAGTGCAGGTTATTCTACGAAGTATTAAGGAAGAATAAACTCTTCCAATGGACTGACCAACATGAAGCAGCTTTTAAGCGACTTAAAGAATACTTGGTAACATCACCCCTACTTGCCAAACCAGAACATGGTGAGCACCTTTACTTGTATTTAGCTGTATCTGAGAATGCTGTTAGTGCAGTATTAGTGAAGGAAGTCCAAGGTGAACATCATCCTGTTTACTATATAAGTAAGTCTTTACTAGATGCTGAAACAAGGTACTCTCATCTTGAAAAATTAATTTTAGCCTTAACTACTGCTGCTACAAAACTGCGTCATTATTTTGAAACACATTCTATAACTGTTAGAACTAACTATCCTATAAGAAATATGTTAAGAACCCCAGAGATGTCAGGCAGATTGGCCAAGTGGTCGGTCAAGTTGAGCACGTATGACATTTCATATGAGCCAAGAACAGCCATCAAATCTCAAGCCCTAGCCGACTTCGTAGCTGACTTCAGTCCAAGTTTACAGCCCGAGGTAGAACTGGAAGTACAACAACTTGAAGGTAAAACAATTCCTAGATTTGGACACTGTTTACAGATGGAGCTTCAAATTCCAAAGAAATTGGCTTGGGAATAGTTCTGAAATCCCCTCAAGGTGATATCATACCTCAAGCTGTATCTTGTGAATTTAGTGCAACAAATAATGAAGCTGAGTATGAAGCTCTAATCATGGGTTTAACTACAGCTTTAAGTTTAAATATTACGCATATAAATTTGTTGACTCTCAATTGCTAGCTAACCATTTTAATGGCAGTTATATGGCGAAGCATTCCAAGATGACTCTGTATCTCCAACATGTTAAGGCCTTAGCTTCAAAATTCCTATCATTCTCTTTGGAACAGGTCCCTAGAGAAGAAAACACAGAAGCGGACGCATTAGCCAACTTGGGTTCAACTTGCAAATCAATGTTGCATACTAATATTCCCATTATTTATGTTAAGTTCCCGACAATAGACCAAGTTGAGGAAACTCAAGAAGTTACTCAATCTAATGGGGCACAAGATACAAGTTCATCTTGGACCCAACCAATAATTGAGTTCCTTCAATTTGGAACTATTCCGCCAGATTTTAAGAATGCTAGATCTTTTAAAATTCGCACTTCAACTTTCGTTTTAATAGATAATGTGCTATTTAAGAGATCTTTTGCAGGGCACTATTTAAGATGTATTGATAATGAGCAAGTTGAACTGGTGCTGAAAGAAATCTATGAAGGAATATGTGGAAATCATTCTGGTGGAAAAGCATTAGCGTCAAAGGCCCTCAAGACTGGATATTATTGGCCAACCATACGTCAAGATGCCATGAGCTATGTACAGAAATGTGATGCCTGCCAAAGACACAACAACATCTTGCATCAACCCTCTTTGAGCCTCTACATTCTATAGTCTCATCTTGGCCTTTCATGCGGTGGGGCATGGACATTGTGGGCAAGTTGCCTAATATATATATATATATATATATATATATATATATATATATATGTATGTATGTATATATATGTATGTATGTATATATATGTATGTATGTATATATATGTATGTATGTATATATATGTATGTATGTATATATATGTATGTATGTATATATATATATATATATATATATATATATATATATATAGAGAGAGAGAGAGAGAGAGAGAGAGAGAGAGATATGGCTGATAACCCATGTTAAGTTTCAACGTTTGAAAGTCTTTTTCTTTTTCTTTTTCAATTTATGTCTTTGTATATATTTCGATTTGTACCTTCTCCATTCCACGTAAAAAATACACATTTGAAAGTCAAACTATACACAAAATCTAGGGAGAAACGCGTTTCTCCATAAGTTATGGAGAAACGGGTCCCGACATGTCGCGCGACAATGAGCTAGATAGCCAGAAACCTATGAAAGTGATATCCAGAAACCTTCAAATGAATATCCGAAACCTTCAAAATGTTTCGGATATACATTGAAAGGTTTCGGATATCCGAAAACCTTCAATAGCAATTTACGGATATGCCCTAACACATTTACGGATATGCACCTAACAGTTTTCTGGATATGCACCTAACAGTTTCTGGATATACATTTCACATCCTTCTGGCTATCAAATACAAAGCTTCTGGATATCAACTGCAAAGCTTCTGGCTATCAAATGCAAAGCTTCTGGATATCCAGAAGCTTTTGGTCTTGGTCTTGGCCTTGGGTTTTTTTTTTCTGGTTATCAAATGTAAAGCTTCTGGCTATGAAAAATACGTTTCTCCATAGTTATGGAGAAACGCGTTTCTCAGCAGACGCACTCCAAACTATATATCCAAGTTTTAAAATGATAGAAAAAGTTTGAGAAACACCCTTCCAAATATTTAGCTTAATTTGAGAAAGTGGACTCTTAAAAAGGTATTAAAAAAAAAAAGAAATACTCACTCTGTTCCCTAAGTTTGCAAAAAGTATTCAGTTAGATGGTCTCTTGAATTTGCAAAATTTATTTTAGTTTAGTTTTATTATTTAATAAATAGTAAGGCTCACATATCATATTAATAATAATTATTTACTAACTATTTTCTGTCTTATTTTCTCTCTTCTATCAAACTATCTACATTCACTTGAAATGCTCAGACCCTTCATTATACTCCCTCCGTTCCAAAATGTTTGTCCCATTTGACTTTTTAGTTGAACTTTGACCACAAATATATGACAATTTAATTATGTTCATGAAATTCTAAAAATTCCTATTGATTCACCATTAATAATATTATCAACAACAACTTTTAGAATTTCATGAACATGATTAATCTCTCATAAATTTGTGGTCAAAGTTCAACAAAAAAGTCAAATGAGACAAACATTTTGGGACGGAGGGAGTATTAAATACCCGTGCCCAAAGGATAGGACATGGTTGTTTGTGTGGGTATGGGCGTGACTATTTACACTAAATTTGATGTAAAATTTTAATATTTTGCAGGATCCGATACTCAAATCCTTACTCGTGTTGGCACATGTACTCGAGTTCGAACATAATAGACAGTCACAACACATCAATCTTTTCATCTTTTTCTTAATTTTCGTAATTTCACGATTATTTTATAAACTCAACCGGAGATGAACATAAACGGGGCAAATATCAAATAGTCTCTCATCCTAATGAAAACAATCACTAAGGACACATTTTGAAGAAATTCCACCAGGTCCACTCTATATAATGCACCCCATTTTTGATAAAGGCACACCATGCGACATAAAAGGGACAGCGACAGCTGTCCCTTTCTTTTCCTGCTTTTTCATTTTTTTTTTCTCCTCCCAAAATTTTAAAATGAAATATCTTAAGATCTAGAACTCAAAAAAAAAAAAAAAAAAACGAGACCATTGTATTATTCGTATCGTCAAAACGAATCAAACTAACAGCATCAACATATAATTTAAAAGCAAATTTATGAAATTATTTGACATATTTGTTAAGTTCACAGTTGTTCTAGTTAAGTTCACAATTATTAAGTTCACAGTTGTTAAGTTCATATTTGTTATTTCATAGTCATTTTTTTTTATCTTTTATGGCTCTATTTTTGCAATTTTATAAGATTATTTGACATATTTGTTAAGTTCACAGTTGTTTGTAATTAAGTTCACAGTTGTTTTAGTAAAGTTTACATGTGTTTTAGTTAAATTCACAGTTGTTTATAGTTGTTTGTAGCCTCTATTTTTTACAATGTTATGAGATTATTTGAAATATTTGTTAAGTTCAGTTGTTAAGTTCATTGGTATTAAGTTCACATATGTTTTATTCTTTTTTTTTATAGCCTCTATTTTTTACAATTTTATGAGATTATTTGACATATTTGTTAAGTTCACAATTGTTTTTAGATAAGTTCATATTTATTTTTAGTCAAGTTCACAGTTATTTTTAGTTAAATTTACAGTTATTTTTGTTAAGTTCATAGTTATTAAGTTCACAGTTGTTAAGTTCACAATTATTTTTAGTCTTTTATGGCTCTATTTCTGCAATTTTATGAAATTATTTGACATATTTGTTAAGTTCACAACTGTTTTAGTTAAGTTCATAGTTGTTTTTTGTTAAGTTCACAGTAATTTTTAGTCTTTTATGTTCTCTATTTTTGCAATATTATGAGATTACTTGAATATATATTTAAAGTTCACAATTGTTTTTACTTTTTAGCCTTTTATGATCTCTATTTTTGCAATTTTATGAGATTATTTGTTAAATTAACAGTTATTTTAGTTAAATTCATATATTCCATTGAACGAGATTGAAATTTGAGTACTCTTTCGCAGTAGCTTCACATCTTTTGATTTTGGATTCGGTGAAAATATGTTCGATTTTCGAGATTGTTGGTGTATCCACGAATCAAACTTTTTCTGCTCTATTTTTGTGAATCTGTAGTTGCTTTTCTCAAATTCTTGAGATGAGTCAGTATCTGGTTCTAACTTTTTGTAACGTCGATCTGTTCGAGTTGAGCTTGTTGAAATGTCATCGTTAATGAGAGGGGAAGCCGAACTTTCATGAATTCCGATGAGTAATGTCTTGTGGATCTGAAGCTCTACATCAAATCGGGGTATGAGGTGAGTTAGGCGAGCTTGGAGGTCGCATATCGAGGTTGGAGATGTCATATCAAACTGGAGGTTGCAGATCGAGATCGGAGTTGGTCGCTCAAGTAAGCGGGCTTGAGGTTTTTCCAGAGCAAGGCTAACTGGCGGGATGCGGCCACAAACTTGACCGGCGAGGTGCTCTAGTTGTTTGTCCGGAGTGTAGAGAGAGAAAGTAGAGAGAAGGAGTGTGTGAGAGTTCGGCGAAGGAGTTCTCCGAAGTTGAGAAGGTGGTCCCCGGAGGGGGAGATAGTCACCGGAGATGGGTAGGGTAGAGAGAGAAACTAGAGAGAGTGTGTGTGTACGTGTGTGTGTGTGAGGGATTGAGTTATAAAGGAGGGAAGGGATGAGTGAATTTATTTGTTTTATGGGTGTCATTAATAAGGAATGGACTAGGTGAAATATTTATTAGGATAGTGGATTAGTTGGTTAAATTCCAAAATCCTTGTCTTAATTGGTCTTTTGACTTGGGATGAAGGATCCACCGATAATTTTCCCTTTGTTCTTTCATCGAGTGGTCGGGGACTTGGTAGATTCACCAACTGCATGATCTCCGTTATAGGTTTGGAGAGGGGGTGAAAACCTCGGCTTTCTCAGTAGCTCGAGTTCTATTCTTCCCGTTATAGTTCCTTCCATTGGAAGCCTGGTTGGTGCCACATGCTTTTGCTTCTGGTTTTTCAGACCTCTTTTTACTTTTCTCTTCTGCCATATCTATGGCGTAAGCCACATTGTACAAATCGGATTTTGACTTAGGTTCTCTGGCAGAAATTTCATAGATCAATTATCCGAATCTCAGTCCGGAGTTAAATTAAACAATCACCTCCCGGTCAGTTAGGCTTTTCTTTACCTGGTCCTGCATGGCTCTGAATCGATTGTAATAACTCAGAGTTGTTTCGTTGTTCTCTTTCTCAATGTTAGCAAGGTCTGTCAATCTTTTCTTTCTCTTTCCCGCTGTAGCAAAGTGGTATAGGAACCTTCTACTCATGAATTTCCAGCTATCAATGCTTCCCTTCTTTGCTCACAAAAACAGTACAAAGCTGTTCCGGAGAAGGTACTCGCAAAATCCTTGCAGAGAATAACATCTGCCTTGGTGAAGAGGGCCATAGAGGATTCAAAACTTTGCACATGGTCCCGTGCATCTGTGGTTCCCGCATATTTTTCAAAACATAGGATTTTAAGAGCAGGATTAGGAGGTATACCTTTGACGAGGAGGGCTCCTATGTCTAGGAGAAGGGTATGACAAGGAGGAGATTTTTGCCTTGCCTGACTAAGCCTTGTTCTCAAGTCAGCATAATTAACCTCCTGGCCGTCCCTTTGATGGTTCAGATGATTTCTCAAATCCTCATTGTTTAGTGTGTTTCCATGTACAGGAGCCTTATGACGAGGAGAGACATCTTGGGGGATTTTACTTGGATCTACCAAGCAGTGCCATGATGAGGGGGATGTTGGCTAGTAGGAAGATTTTCTCTATTCCCCTGACTACCACGCCATTCAACATGACTTTTCCCTCCAAGGGAATTTCCTATCCTTGTAGGCCTCATGAATTCAGTCAGGGAGTGCTCATGATCCATTTGTAGCAAGGCACTTTGTGTTTCATAAATGCGTTGCAGAGTTTCCATCTGTTGATGCAAGAGAGTTATGCGATCAACTTGTGGGGGGAAGCACCATTGCCTCCTTGGTCGGCATTCCTCCCCGTCTGGCTACCAGCAGGCCTTCCTCGGCGCCGACGACGAGGAGGATTTGGCAGTATTACCTCAGCTACTGGCTGTCCCCTAGAACGCAAATTCATTCATAGGGGTGGTAGCCCATCAACCAATGGTGGTGGAGGTGGCAGTTCCCCGTTGGCAAGAGGAAAAGTAGTCCTATCGTTGCCATGAGTCTCCTCCACAAGAATATTATCTGGATCAGGAGTAATACTTGTGGTATGTCCGTCTTCCATTAGGATTAGGAAAGTGAAGCAGAATTTTTCAAGCTATTCAATGGATAATATGAATTGTTTCGCGGCAATGGAACCAAACTGATGATATCAAAACGTTCGAATCATCCCAAATCTAGCAACAAGTTGTATGCTAGATGTTTGAATAGCCTGAAAAAGAAAAACAAACACGTAAACTAAGTCGAGGCTTCTCCGGCGTGAGAGTAAGTATTTGTGTGATATAGAGAGCAAATCAATTGATAAAAGTTAAAGATGCGTTACCAATATAATGTGAATTATGGCTTGTATTTATAGGTGTAGGATGTAAAGACCATCTTTGAATATGTAATTGTGTGAGGGGAGGTTATAATCCTAGTTGGATTACAACTATCCACAATCCTTGTTTGATTAGGATTAGGTAATTGCCTTTTACACGTGTGCCTAGGAGGCACTCTACTCGGCATGTGATGCTTGGTCGGCATGAGTTGATTCCGAGGAAGAGGGGAGTAAGGATAGGAAAGCTCATTTCCTTGTCCTAGATAGTGACCGAGGAAGGTCTACTGGTCTTTTGATAAAGCCCTCGTCGGCCTTGATGGATGCGTTGCTCGACATAAGAGAATGTGTCTTGTCGGCATACAAGAATTATGTGCATTAGTCATTGTTTGCTCTGCAATGTGTTGGTCGACATAGTGGAAAATAACGAACAGGCACGACAAGCATAGGTAGGGAAGATCCACTCCCAATGTCGTATGTGAAACTTGTATGGATTATATTTTGGTCCCAATTCATTGTGCATTACCCGATTATTATCCACGTTCGTAACTCGGTTTATACCGTTCACCCGGTATTGCCTTGTACTGATAATCAATCTTGGACTGCGAGAACTTCAATCGATCTGTACAGGCTGAATCACGCCACTATTCCTGAGCTTAATCAAAGCTGTCAATGCAACGCCAGTATAAGCATATAAACATTCAAGTTGAGTAAGCTTGTGCCATAGAATCCATCAATTCGTCCTTAGTAGCTTTCTTCACAATTCCATTAGAATTATTGAGAGCAAAAACAACTCTATTAATCAGGGTCCCCAATTTGTATAGCAGATACAAAATAGTATTTCCGTTGTGGCCGAAGTGAATACATGATGTGGCCGGAGTGAATACATGATGAAGAAGGCAAAGGTCTTCACCGGAGAAGTACACGAAGCTGATGGGGCGACCTGAGATGGAGGATGTAAGGGAGTCGCGGAAGAAGGGGGAGGGTTGGTCGGACTAGAGGGAGGAGGCTATAGTAATTATTGGTTTCAACTCATGGATTCTAAGATAAAAATCAAAATATAATACATATTTTTTCGATAAATTTCATCATATCTCAAGGAATTTTTGGTAAAACTCCCATATAATGGTGCATCCTGTCTTGATTGAGAAATCATGTCAACTGTTAGGTGGAGCTGAGTACCAGGCCTGAAACTACCAATGGGCTGTATAGAATTTGGCTCATTAGTTAAAGGTCAAATACTCAAAGGCATGAGGAAGCAAGGAGAATAAAGAAAGATGGCCCAGCTCTCAACGTACTAGATTTCTTTATACTCCAGTTTGTTATTAATTGTACGTATTAATAAAAATCCTCAACTCTGGAATAAGTATTTGATTATTTTGGAACACCATTTTATTGAAATTCATTAATAAAAATTCTTATTATTTGCTTTAAAAAATAAAAAAATAATAGATAACACATTTTATTTTTTAATTTGTTCAAATAAATATTAGAATAATGAGGGTTAGACGAAGTCAATCAAAACAGGAAAGAGAGGAATTGAATTGAAAGACTCAATTGATTATGATGCTAGAGATATATATTTATAGGATTACAATGACGGTATGTTTGGCAACTCGATTCCAATCCATTGAATTGGAATTGAAATGGTTAAATTAGTTCCACGGAATTCATTTTGTTATTCCAATTCCAAATTCAAGTCTTGAAATTGAGGTTGCCAAACATACCCTGAGGAAACTCCTAGAAGGAGAAGGTTTCTAAGATTGTGTTTCCTAATCTAATACAAGGATTAATCTCCTAGAAGGAGAGGGTCTCTAAGATTGTGTTTTCTAATCTAATACAAGGATTATGTTTCCTAATCTATATATTACAATATATACTTTGAATATAATATAATGATATTATATTCCTAATATGCCCCCGCAAGATGGACGATCCTTAGATAAGTCCAATCTTGGAGAGTGATTAGATGAACCGGGTTTGATGACGAGTTGAAGATGTGTTCCCGGACATGTGTGTCGTTTCTGAAGAGATGTGGTTCCTCGAATCCGAGGTGGTGATAGGTTGGTTTCGGCTAGGCCGAGGGGGTTTTGAAGTAGGGGGAATTGGTTTCGGCTAGGCCGAGGGGATTTAGAAGTAGGGGTATGCACGCGGAGTCACCTTGTACAAGTAGGGGATTTACCCCTCACGTGTGAGACGAGCACGTGGAGTCACCTTGTACAAGTAGGGATTTCTGTGAATACCCCGTCCCGATGCAACGCGCATTCGGAAGTTTCAAATAATTAATTATAAAAATGTCGGATCGAAATGGGATATTCATTTAGTGACACTCGCTTTAAACCATATTAAAAAATATTAGTTTAAATTTTGAGAGTCGCCACGCCACTTTGATATAGCCCAAAGCTTTGAAAAAAGGCTAAACAGTTAATTGGGTTCGGGGGTCAAGTTACAACAGAAGAAGAAACGCTATCACTCCTATTGCCCGACGAATCGGTCTTTCTAGCATGCGGGGTGTTGGTCGTGTGCGGTGTTTACAGGAATAGGTCGAGGAAGCGGGATCATGCATGAATTAATTAATGATCACACCCTAGAACCTTTGAGTTAGGCCCTCGGAAGGTGCACTAATCAACGTTCATCCTTGGGGGATTGTTGATCATGGGACAATTATAACTAAGGTGAAAAGTAAGAAATAGTTCCTAGATCCATTGGGTTTTCTTGGGCGAAACCTTAGATCATCCTCGGCTATAGCATATTTAAATATATTAAAAAGGTCCTAAATCTAACATAAAGGCACAATTAAAATATAATAAGCATGCGAATATTATGGCAATAATAATAATAATAAGGAACAAAATATTAATAAGAGCCTTACCAATTGTAGCAAGACTTTGGGACCGAATCTAGGGCGATTCGAAGGGAATGGAGAGAAATACGGACGAAACAAGTGTAGTCCTCGTTTCACCGGAATAAATTGTGTGTCGAAAACTGTAACCGGGCACCCATATTTATAGTGCTTCGGTATTTGGGCTGGGCCAGCTGAAGGGTCGATCGTCCTTAAGTATAAGGGTCGATCGGCACAAAATAAAGGGTCGATCGGCACAAAGATCTTAGGTTCGATCGGCACAAAATAAAAGGTTCGATCGGCCATACAGCGGATGAAGGGCCGATCGGCACTTTGTTCTGGCGTACTTTCCACGCATGTAATGACGGCGGAGATACGGACAAATGATGAGATTCTTTTAGGGTTTTTTATATTAAACCGGGCCCAAGTATTTAGAATACCTTTTTTTAGGACCGGGTACTAACAGTAGCCCCTCGGCGACGCTTCTTGTAAGACAAGTGGGGTCGATGATAGAAAAATAGGATCCGTCCTGAAAAAAAGGGATTTCAGGAGGTAGGACAATAATCTTGCGGATGTGAGATTTGGACTCGAGCTGAGTCGCAACAAGATGACCAGGTAGGTCGAGCGGCTGAACCCACGTCGGGCTACCTACGTATCCTAAAAGGAATCAAGCCAAGTCGTAGTTCGAAAGAGTGGGCGTTTAGTACCCGAGAGTGGCGGACGTGCAGCGTCTCAAACCAAAGATGTGATTGTGCGGGAATCACCCGAGGATGCGTGACTGCGCGAAAGTCACTGGAATGCGAAGACGTGACTGTGTGAAAGTCACTGGAATGCGAAGACGTGACTGTGTGAAAGTCACCCAAAAAATTGTGAGAGTATGACTATGAGGGAGTCACCCCGAAAAAATAGGAATTTGACTTTGTGGGAGTCACCCCGAAAAAATAGAAATTTAACTTTGTGGGAGTCACCCCGAAAAAATAGGAATTTGACTTTGTGGGAGTCACCCAAAAAATTGTGAGAGTATGACTATGAGGGAGTCACCCCGAAAAAATAGGAATTTGACTTTGTGGGAGTCACCCCGAAAAAAATAGGAATTTGACTTTGTGGGAGTCACCCCGAAAAAATAGGAATTTGACTTTGTGGGAGTCACCCCGAAAAAATTATAAATGATAAAGCAAAAAGGATTTGTATTAAAAAATAAAGAGAGTTTATTTTGGAAAAAGGTTTTTTGAAAACGGGGTGTTTTTTGAAAAATGGGGGGATAATTAATAACCGGTCAAACGCTCTGACCGAGGAGACACGCGTCAAGCGGGGAAGGGGAAGGGTCGATCGGCCCTTCCTCCTGATTGGCTGAGGACGACTTGACGCGGATCCGCGTCGCTGAGATGAGATCTGGACCGTTCGATGGTCTAAAGAAACACAAAAATAATGGGCCGATCGGCCCTTCACCCCATTGGTCAGAATTCTCGGCCGATCGGCTTTTAAAGCCGACTGTCTTCTTCTCCAACACGCCTTCTTCTTCTCTGTTACGAATTTTGAAGCTTCTTCGCCGGAAAAAATTGCTTGAGTGCTTCCATTATTTGTACCAAATTTGCTAAGGTTTTGCTATGGATCCAGATGTTGCCGCTTTAGAACTCTTGCTCAATCGACCGGATGCTCCATCGTTGGGTTCATATGGCGGCGTAGGTGACACCTTCTTTGGCTATGGCGGAGGAGTTGGTGCTAGTGGCCATGGTGCCGGAGGCAGCCACGATTCTGGTAGTTTTGGGGGTGGTTATGGCAATATGGGTGGCGGTTTTGATGGTGGTTATGGAGGTTATGGAGGTGGTGATGATGGCAGCCATGGCGGCGGTCATGGCGGTGTTGGCGGTGGCAGCCATGGTGGCAGCGGTGGCGGACACGGCGGCAACGGTGGCGGACACGGCGGCCCTGGTGGCGGCAATGGCGGTAATGGTGACAGCGGTGATGATGATGAAGAGGAAGGTGATCCTAACGCCGGGGAGAGCGATAGGAGTGACGTTGGTGGGGGCGTTGAGGCTAGGAGGCGGTGGGCTTCGCGCAATTATCGACCATCGAGGTTGCATTTTCTGCTGTACAACCAGTCTGACTTTTATGCGGGCTTAGCTTTTCATGGATCCACCGGTCTTCGCTCCCGCGTCGGGATGAAGGTAAAGAATTTTTTTTTTTATTTAACAACAGAATATTTCATGCATGTACAAAGTATTTTTATTTAAATGCGAGAAATGACACGTACCTGTGCTGTGTTTACCTGCAGGGGAAGAAGATGAAGGGACGTAGCTCCCTTAGAGCGGTTGGTGAGTTGTGGGCCCTTTTGCCGGCTGGTGAGGGTGGTCCTCGTGAGAGGGTACGGAGCTTGGGGTTGGCTCCCTTTTTTGACATGGTCTCACTGATGGGCCATACTAGGAAGTGCACCGCGGTGGTGAAGGCGTGTCGGGAGTTCTGGTGGGACACGACACATACCTTCCATTTGAGTTGGGGTGAGGCCACGATCACTCCTACAGACTTTGCCGTCCTTACTGGATTAAGATTCACGGACATAGCACTGCCTTTTGGCGATACCCTACATGCTGATCCGACTCGTCAGATTCAGTTGTTTGGCGCCCGCTTAGGTTCGAGCAGAAATTTTGGCGTTGACGCGGGGAGACTGTATAAGCTTGTCGCGACTGCTATTGATCGGTACAGAGTTGGCCAGTATGGGCTGGACGCGCTCGTCAGGGATTCCTTTGGTACGGTTTCTCGGTGGCCCTCTTTCCCAACTCGGGCCCGGTATGCCGATTCTCTTTGTTGGGTGCTTTGTCGATTTGAGCTTAGTGCGGGATATCTCTTGGGGAGGGGCCGGCTTGGCCAGCTGTATCGGAGCTCTTGTTCTTGTTTCGAGGTCCAATACCTCTTCTTTTGATGCCTTTCGGTTTGTTACGGAGGTATGCCGAGCTTTTGTCATTTTCATTGTCCTTTTACTTGTTACTTGTCTTTCTGCCTTTATAAATATCCGCTTTCCGTGTCTTTTGCAGGCCTGGGTTTATGAGATTTTCGGTGTCGCGCCGTTCACTTTGCGGGACCAGACTCGGGATGTGCCCGTCTTGCGGTACTGGAGGAAGGAGAATCGGATTGAGGGGTTCCCAAAGACGTTTCGTGAGTCCGATTTGAGGGTTGTTCTTGATGGGCCCAGTAGGCCCGAGTTCTTGCTCTATCCTTGGACACCTGAGGCTTTGGAGACGGTTGGTGCTTTGTCGGGATGTGGCCCTTCCGCTTGGTGTTGGTTGGGGTACGCTTCGATGAGATGTATTTGGGCGAGCGGGTGGCGAGACAGCACTATGCGTGGGCTCCGCTTTATGCGCCCTAACATCCTCCGCGGAATATGTGGTATCCGAACCGGTTGGCGAAGAGGGCGGAGTATCTGCATGGGGTCTCTGCTCATCAGTTCCGACTTGATATGGACTATGCGGACTTTGTGGCGCTTTTACGAGATCACCGCGGGTGGTGAGGCGGGCTCTGAGGCTGCCAAATTTCTTGTTATAGGGGATCGGGGTTTGGTTATCCCAGAGCCGATGGAGTGCTTTGCACATCCCGAGATTGTAGATATGCCTCCGTTTCCCGATCATATCTTTGTGCACATGGCTGACGGAGAGGTGAGAGTAGATTTGGCACCTACAGAGGCCGATGAGGTGGAGGGTGCTCAGCTTCCTCCGGGTGGTGCCGGCGGGGTATGCCTCTTACTTTTTCTCTTTATGCACTGATCATTATGTTTTAGCTATGGTGTAACTCTCGCGCCTGATTTTGTAGGTTACCCGGGAGTCTTACGTGCGGGCTGTGAGGCAGACCAATATGCGGCCCGTCTGGCGAGGAGTGCGGTGTCGACACTTTCTGCCAATCTCGGAGATCGGTGGACGTGGATCCGGCGCGGTGGAGACAGCGCACCCATGGTGAGGGTAGCTCGACGTCCAGATTTTCACGCGGTCGTGCCTCGACCTCCCGTCGGGGTCATTAGGACTTTTTTATTTTGTAATACCTGTAGGGAAAAAGAAGCATGCAGACTCTATATTTTATGCTGACTCACTGATGTAATGCAACTGCTTTATGTACTAGTTTATGGGTTTAATATATAAAAGTTAGCACTTTCTATTTATGAATATTTTCTATTTTTGGACATTATCTATTTTTGTACACTGCACTGAATAAATGAGGACATTATTGTAGCAAAATAATAAAAAAAAGTGGAGCCTTAGAATCCTTGAACTGTTGAAGCTGCGCCGTTTTTTGGAGAAATCAAAGGGTCGATCGGCCTTAAATTAAAGGTTCGGTCGGCCTAAAATTAAAGGTCCGATCGGCCTTATGCTGAGAGGCGGCGTGTTTTCCTGGATAAAGGGCCGATCGGCCATACGCTGTCCTTTTCCTGCACGGATTACCTCGCAGTCCTTTTCCTGTACGGAATCCAATTACCAATACCTATATAAATACCTTTGCCTAGCTGACGGAACATCATACTTTTCTTCTTTTCTTTTGCTCTATTCTTTTTTTACTGCCGTGGACAACAACATAATGAATTCCCACCCTTCCGTCTTGATGGAGAAGCAAAACAATTTTGAGAGTGATTTGGCTGTTTGGATATCCAAGGTACCTCGCTCCGTTCGTCATGCCTTTGACAAACGCTTTGGGGTAAAGTGCATTTGGTCCCTTTTGCCCATGCATCCCAACTGGAATCTCTTACATGCTGCAGCTGCTTTTTGGGATGACTCCAATCACGTTTTCAACTTTTCCTACAACGGGATTACACCCACCTATGAGGATTTTCTTGCTTTGTGCGGCGGAGATGATGTCAGTTTGATAGCAGTCCCTCAGGATCGAGTTCCGTTGGTGACAAGGGTAGCCAAATTTCTGCGCATCCCTATGGCTGTGGCTAGAGGTTTGGTTGAGGGTGTGGATATATATATACGTGATTTGCTTAGGGAGGTTTGCTCATGGTGATGACTTTGACTCGGATTTTGCTTTGGATTGCCTGGCCCTCTGCTTGTTTTCCAAGGTTCTGTTCTTTCCTTATGTGGGGGTAGCTACCAGTGGATGTCTGGATATGGTTGATCAGGCTCGTTCTGGGAGGAGCGTTGTTCCGGTTCTCTTGGGCGAGACACTTCATGGTATATCTCAGATAGCTAGGGGCGCTCCGCTTATGACTAGGGGCAGTGCCAAACTACTGACCACATGGCTTGAGGATCGGCTTTTTGTTCTAGAGATTCCCCCTTCGAGTGTTAAGCCTTGGTTTCACGGTTGCAGGAGGAAGGTTGATCCGCTTTCCGGCTTATCAGAGCGGGAGTGGAAGATGTACTTGGCGGAGGTGGATACGGACAGGATTCAGTGGCGAGTACAGCATTGGGGTCTCTCTTTCATCCGGAACCTTCAGCTTGGGCAATGCTTGATTCGTGTACCAGCTTTTGAGACCACCACTTTTTACTATGCGGAGTGGGTACTTCGCCAGTATGGCATGGAGCAGGTCCGTCCTCAAACTTGGGGATCTTCTGAGTTTGATGATTCTGCCAAGGTTCTTCCAATGGACGTTGGTGTTTCAGTTTTGATGGTAAGCTTATGGAGTTCTCATGGGATGCCACGAGTTTATCTTGCACAGCGGACCCTTAGCACTCATTTGTCGCATGCTTATTTGACATGGTATGAAGAAAACTTGGGACCGATGAAGGAGGTTTTATATGACTTGAGACGGAGGTTGATTCCTAACATATCTTCGAGCCGTTTTCTCAGAGACAGAGAAGCTTTGGAGACTTCTTCGGACAAAGTGGAAGAGCATCCTCCCAAGAAGATTGAGCGGAAGCTGAAGGGTAAGGCGATTGAAGAGGTCCCCCATTGAAGAAGAAGCATTCGCCTTATTTTAAGAGAGAGAGCAAGAAGAAACCGACTCGACGAGCTGCCAAGAAGAAGAAGGACGGAGATGAGGGGCCTAGTGTCAAGGAGTAGACTTATATGTCCGAGTATCCACCCACAGTCACATGCAGACACATTAGTTATTTATTTTGTCTTTTAAATTTTTAAGTTTCTTTTGCAAGTTATGTAGTCATTAGTATAGTCGAGCTTAGACTCATCAAATAAGTGTAATCATGCATTGATTGTGGGAATGCCAAAAGTTTATTGCCTTGGTAAAAACAGACTGGATTTTTATTTATTCTTTGGACCGCGCCGATTAAGGCTGCCTACGTTCCCCTTTTACAATGAGAACCAAGGGGCTCAGGTCTTCGTAGTTCATTTTCGTCAAACGACTAATTTTAGAAAGGGAAGATAGAAGCGGGACAATTTTTATTTTATTTGTTTGCTCTAACTTTTGCCTAGACCGCCCTTTACGGGTTTTCAATCTAGCGAGCTTTTGAACGCACCCTTTCTTTTACTGCTAGACCACCCTTTGCGGGTTTTCAATCTAGCGGGCTTCTTTTTGCGTTTTTTTTTTTTTTTAGAGGGGAGGAAGAGCTTAATCATAGTAGCGTCTGAGCTTGCTGAGGTTGACGGGATCCTTGAATTCGTTGCCATCCAAATCTGCCATTTTAACTGCTCCACCCGAAAATATCTTCTTGATCACATATGGGCCGGTCCATGTAGGGGCCCACTTCCCGAGAGGATTGAACTTATTGGGAAGTCGCTGCTTCAAGACCAAATCTCCTTCCTTAATGTCTAAGGGCTGCACCTTCTTGTTGAAAGCCCTTGCTGTCCGTCTTTGATAGGCTCGGATGTGTTCCATGGCTTTGAGTCTACGCTCGTCAAGTGTGGCCAGCGATCGTATCGGCTAGCGGAGCCATTCAACCACGCTACTTGATTCTCTAATAAGATCCTCAAAGACGGGACTTCCAATTCAGCAGGAACCTTGCCTCCATCCCATATGTCAGGGCAAAAGGAGTTTCGCCTATAGCGGTACGGACGGAAGTTCTATATCCCCAAAGTGCCAATGGTAATCTCTCGGGCCAGTCCCTACCTCGAATTGCTGTTTTTCTGATTATCTGCTCAGTTGTCTTGTTAGGCTGCTTATTTGCTCCGTTGGTGCGAGGCCTATAAGGGGAAGACTTGTGCGGAGTAATCTTGAACTACGCTGATGTCTGTCACAATCTCCGCCAAAGTGGGACCCATTGTCGAGATGATCTCATTTGGTACCCCATATACGCATATGATATCCTCTTTAATGAGCTGTGACACCTTCTTGGAAATTGACACCTTGTAAGACTTTGCCTCGATCCACTTGGTGAAGTAATCGACGGACTACTAATACAAAACAATGCCCATTGCTTCCGGCGGTGTAATCTTGCCAATCACATCAATCCCCCATGTCGCAAATGGCCAAGGGTTACCATCTTTGTACAACTCGTGAGGGTACATGGTTCGATTGGAACACATTTGGCATTTGGGACATTTCCGCTAAAGCTTGGATGCGGTCGGCTTCTATAGTGACCCAATAATAACCCAACCGTGTGATTTTACGTCTCAACATCACGGCGTTCATGTGCGGACCGCATAAGCCATCGTGTACTTCTTCCATGATCATTTACGCCCGTTTCGCATCTACACGAGTAATAGCGAGACCATCGTAATGTCTTTTGTACAACGTATCATCTAGTAGAACAAAGCTGTCCGGCCAATCGCTTCAATGCTGCAAGCTTTTGGCTTTCACATCTCCTAGAAAAGACACGTCACCCTTCTTGAGATACTCATAAATGCGTGCGTACCACGGATCCTTACTTTCCTCGGTGCCGGCTTGGATCTCGTAGCGGTAGGCATCGTAGCGATAAGCGGGGTTCTCTCTCCGGCTTGACCACTGAATGGTTTTACGAGACATTAGTGAGGGATTTCGACCAAAGAAGCCGGTGTAGCTAAAGCGTCGGCGAATCTATTTACGTCTCTGGGTAGATAATGGAATGTCACTTCTCTGAATTGTTTGACTAGATCTTCCATGTGAGTATGATACTGCTGTAGGTAGGGGTCAACAGTTTTCCACTTCTTAGATGTCTGATTGATGATTAAAGCTGAGTCTCCATATACCTCCAACTCCTTCACATTACGTTCTAAGGCTGCTTCCAAGCTGGCTATGCGAGCCTCATATTCGGCCGCGTTGTTGGTGGTTGTAAAATTCGACTTGATGGCGATGGGGGTGTGCTCATCTTTGGGATCGACCAAAAGGATTCCCACTCCGTTGCCTCTCTTGTTTGCGGCCCCATCAAAGAATAGTTGCCATCTCTCTTCTGTATCAAGGCTGAAAATCCCCTCGTCTGGAAACTCCGGTTCAAGCCCCTGTTCTTCTGTGCTAGGAAACTACGCTAAATGATGCGCCATGGCTCTCCCTTTAACTGCTTTTCTCGGCACATAGGTGATGTCGAATTCCCCCAGAAATACCGACCACTTGGCTAATCTCATGGACAGAGACGGCTTGTCGAACAAATACTTAATCGGATCCATCTTTGACACCAGTAGGATCGGATGTGCTGACAAGTAATGCTTTAGCTTATTAACTACCCAAACTAGCCCGGTGCAAGTCTTTTCCAACGCTGAGTAGTTTAGCTCACTTCCTGCAACTTCCGGCTAACGAAATAAACGGCATTCTCTGCAGAGAATCTTTGGCTTCTGTGCCGGCCATAGCCCCAGCCATTTGTATCGATTCTTGTTAGGTACAAGAGCAATGGTTTCTCCGAATGTGGGGGGCGAAGGATAGGGGGATTGACCAAGTATCTCTTGATTTCCTCAAAGGCCTCTTGACACTTCCAGTCCCAATCTACACTTGCGGTCTTCTTCATCAGTCTGAAAATCGGCTCACACATAGTAGTCAATTGATTAATGAAGCGGGCGATGTCTTTAACCTTGTCCCATGAATCCCTTAACTTTCTTTTCTGTAAGTGGTGGCCTCATCTCCATGATAGCTTGAATCTTCCTTGGATCTGCCTCAATCCCGCGTTCGGTGACCATGTAACCCAGGACCTTTCCTCGGATAACCCCGAACGTACATTTGGCAGGATTCAGCCGCATGGAGTGCTCGCGCAGCCTGTCAAAGAACTTCCTCAAATCAATAAAGTGCTGACCGTCTGACCCTTTGGAATGAATGATCATATCATCGACATACACCTCAATCTCCTTATGGATCATGTCATGGAATAATGTTGTGACCGCTCTCTGGTATGTAGCCCCTGCATTTTTCAATCCGAATGGCATTACAGTGTAACAGTATGTTCCCCATGGTGTAGTGAAGGCTGTCTTCTCCTGGTCTGCCTCAGCCATCTTGATCTGATTATAACCCGCAAAACCATCTACAAAGGACTTGACCTCGTAGTTAGCAGTGGCATCTACTAACATGTCGATGTTGGGCAGCGAGAAGTCATCCTTTGGGCTAGCTTTGTTGAGATCACGGAAGTCAACACAAACTCTGACCTTGCCGTTCGATTTCTTTATTTGTCACAATGTTGGATAACCACGTCGGGTACTCAATAACTACGATAAAACCTACTCGGAGGAGCTTCTCTATCTCTTCTTTGACTTGCGAGACCATTACGGCTTGATGCGGCGCAATTTACGCTTGACGGGCTTGGCGTGCCGTGCTAGCGGTATTCTATGCTCCACTATTGAGTTATCCAGCCCCGGCATATCCTTATATGACCATGCGAACACATCCGAGTATTCCTTGAGCAGCTCGATCTAAGCTTCCCTTTCAGTCCCTTCGAAGAAGCTTCCGATTTGCGTCTCTCTCGGCTCCTCTTCCGTTCCCAAATTAATACATGCTAACACCTCATCGGCAGCTTGGGCACGACCTTCCCTTTGATTAATAACTTGCTCAGAAATTTCTTTAATGTATTCGTTGTTTAGTGTGTCTGCTTCTTCTAATGAATCATTATTAACTAGGTTAATTTGATTAAGTTGAGCATTATTTTTAGTTAATTTATCATTTTAAAAGATTGGCTATGAGGGGATACTCGAGAAAGATCTAGCTTTTCATTCATAGCGAAAGGGAAAACAACATTTGCAACTAAGTCATAGTCCTCGACGTGAGGTCATCGAGACTTAGAGGAAGACTCAAACTCAAAGAAAACACATCGACTCAAACAAAACGAGATGACTCAGAAGAAACGAGAGGACTTGGGGGAACCAACGGGAGACTCAACGGGAGGAGGCATCGGTCCTAGCTCTTGACCATGTATTTCTTCGTGGCTACGGGTCCGCCAAATACGCACCAATTCTTGACTTTCCAACCATGGGTGCCACCAACGTCCTTGGATCAACATTGTGCATGCTGCTCTGCTCCAATGGCGCAACCATATCATCTTCTATATTCGGATTCCCCAAATCTTTGTAGCGGGTCGACCATCCCATTCCTCGACTCCTCTGGCGCAATGTTCTCGACCAACGGCTCATCCAAAGATGCACCTTACTGGCTGATCGGCCAACTCATCTTCAGTCTTTATAGCATACCGGCTCTGAACCATGACAACCTTGCCTCTCTTCTGACGAGGGTCCATAAGAACTATCTTCAGCTTCGATCTGTCAACCTCTGTATCCCTGAAGATCTCGAAACCCTTCTGCAGCTTACCTGTGTGATCAAACCAAGGCTCATTAAACTCCATGCAAGAAAACTCCTCGCCTTCCTTGACAAAATAACTGTTGAGGGACAGGCGGTATGGTCTCATCTCTAGCTTACGGTAGGGCGGCTTTGCTCTTCGAGATACTCAATTCTCTTCTCTTGACCCGATCTTCGGGGGTAAGAACGTAGCCTAAACCGTGCTTGCTGCGGTGATCAGTATCTTCCACTGCTTTAGTAGGTCCTTGGAGCTGTCTACCAAGCCCCAGTCCAGATACAAACCCCCTGTTCCTCATCATTCTGATGGCTGGCCGCACTCGTCGACGTTCTCGTAAGGTCTGCTGCGCAAATCGTACTGTGCCACTAGCTTGAAAACATTGAACATTGAGCGCCCTCTTCATGCTGAATTTGCGAGAACCGGCTTTCCCCAGGTGCTTGACCACTTGAGACGTTACCAAATCGCTGTAGATGGCTTGTCACTTGGTCGCCGTGAAATTTCACACAACGATGCAATGAGGAAGGGACTCCATTAATCGATGCAACCATGGCCTACCCGGCGGCATGGTGAAAGTGGAAGGTATGTCTATGACTTGGAACTCGGCAATCATAGTGGTGATCCCGCAAGTAAGAGGCAAGCGATTATTCCCAACAGCGGCCAGGCTAGTAGAGTCGTATCCTCGCACGGAATGAGCGAAGGTCTCAAATGCGTAGGACTTAGATCAGGACGTCCATCATCTGGAAGGCGGTATGTTCACCATGAGAACCGTTATCAATGAAAATACGTGGCAACCTCTTCCCGTTGACCTCAATAGTGATGTGCAGCGGTTCATTATGATCCGACCCAAACTCCGGCATGTCCAACTACGAAAATGTGATGATATTCCCAAAGTGTATGTTGCCGATCATCTGCGTTACATCTTACGGCTTTGTGTCGAGACGGCACCAAAGTCGCGGCAAGATTCTGTTCCAACATCATCCTGTGAGCATACGAGGACGTTAGCAAGGACCATAGAGATATATTGGCTTGGGTTTGTTTTGGTGAGTGAGAATAGGATCCTCCTCCTCGGGATTTACCACCTCCATTTTCGGACCAAAGACTTTCTTCGCCCCTTTATCTTACGCGATACACCCTTAGGACCTCGTGAGTAGATTAACCCCATTCTTTTCCATGTCGGATACTTCTGCGTGAATTTCGGCCAACGAGAGAGGTTTAGGACTCTCTTCCACGTAAACATCATTTAACGAGGCAACTTCTCTAGACAGTTCCTCAAAAGACAGCATATAACAAGAAAATTCTTTATTAATTGAACTCAAATTACAAACTGACACAACTGCCTCACCGTCTGTCACAATAGACTCGACTGGATCAGTGAGGTCTTTCTCTACCATAGCAATATCACTTCCAACTACCTTACTAGGATTCTCTATCTTCCCTTCAATGATGAGCTTCTACTCAGCCCTCTTCAAAGCAAAACCAGCATGCTCGGACAAATCTGGCACAAGCAATCCCTTTCTGACAATGGCTGAGAACACCTTCTCTGTTGACAGCCCCAGTTTCTCAAAACCATCTTCCATCTCTACCATGCTTGATAAAATTACCTTCCACCATGTGGATCTGTTGTTAGGAAGGGGATTCCCACAACATTCGGAGACTTTGGCTTCTCCACCTTGCCTTGCCGAATCAAGTCTTGCACTAACCGTTTGAGCCAGAATGCGATGTCGGTAGTGTGGCCCTTGTACTTGTGGTAGTTGCAATATTTGGAAGCATCTAAGTCTTCTCTTGGGTTTACCGGTTCATAATTCTCAAGTGGCTTGACCAAGCCCTTCTTTACTAGCACTTCGAAAACTTTGCCCATTGGCATTCCAAAATCATCAAACACGTCTCTCTCGCGGTGAACATTGTTATTCCCCCTCATTACAGCTTGAACATCCAAAGCAGCTCCCCCTTGTACATAGTTCACTTGCCCCACTGGCTCTTTCTTTGCCGCCGTGTTGGCGGGAGCTCTATAAGCGGGCAATTATTACTAGCCCCAGTGTCCTTCGGTGGAGTGATCCCGGTGATGCCGCTTTCGTACCGTACTCCCGAATCTACCATTTCCCTAAGATTGGGGAAATAACCATTACCAACTGCTAACTTGTGTCCGGGCAACAAACACTTGTAAAAAATCTGTTTTTGTTCATTCTCCTTGGGCGGATACTGAATTTCGCTCAACTTATCATTCCAACGCTTGTAGAAATCATAAATCGACTCCCCATTCTTTTGAAGCGTGTGCTCCAAATCAGCTCGATTAACTTGCCAATCCATGTTTGCTTGATACTTTTCCGAGAACACTCTACTAACCTTGTCCCAAGTATCCCTTTCCTCCTCGTTCAACTTCAAAAACCAACGGAGAGCAGCCCCTTCCAATGTGCTATGGAACATTCTTGCCATTTGCTCGGGCGTACGGTCTTTAGCCCTCATCGCCAACGTATATTTGTCTAAATGCGTCTTTGGGCAAGTAACTCCTCCAAACATGGCCATCTTGGGCATCTTAAAGTCTTGAGGGGGCGCAACTTTGCTCGGATTAAGCGTCTTGATGGGGGACACACCTTGCTTTCCCATTTGCTCGGTCAATGCTTTTACTTGCTCAATCAATGCTAACACGGTCGGGTGCAGTAGAAATGTTGGAGTTACTGCATGGTGGGGGTTGAGTAATGGTAGGGGAGGTGGAGTAGGTAGGAATATGGTGGCCGGAATAATTGAAGGGTAAAGTGGGAGGGGTAGGTTAGCAAAGTGGTCCTTGGGTGTGTCGGCGGGGAGGTTGATAAGGTCTTTTGGATTTGCTCGAGCTCCCATACATGGTGGTGGTGGAACATTATTGTAGGCTGTTTGGAACGTAGTTGGGTAGAGGGAAAGTGGGTGCATTATGGTTGGCGGGATTAGGAGCATTAACAGTTTCATCTTCCACATCAACAACTTCATTCCCCATCAAGATCACCTTATGTCCCCTTTTGCTCAGCTCCTCAACAAAATGATCCTTCAACTCTTGATTGTGATTCTTCAAAGTGCGATTCTGCTCTTCAAGTTTCTCAACCCTCATGGTCAAACCGGCAAAGTAGGCGTGCGGAGCGGGCGGAATGTCATTGAAGTTGGGGTTATTTGGACCTTCCATTGAAGTGGCCGGTGTAGAGCCGGTTGCGAGGCGACGGAGCGTGCTTGGAGTAGTTGATGGAGGCAAGGTTGTCATTGTTGAATGAAGAACGCGGCCCGAGCCTTAGCTCTGCGGAAGTATCGAAAAGACTCGGCTTTAGGAGAAGGGTTGACTCAATGCAGTGTACTAGCTTGAATTTTTATTTACAAAAGCTTTGTTTCTTTTAGACCTACTAGGGTTGGAAGGGATACCCCTTTTTCGCAACTAACTAAATATCCTAAAGTGGTGGATCCTAACGACTAACCTTCTCGTATAGACACTTAATATGATTTTTATGGGAAGTCCCACAAACCTATGATAGGACAAGATCTTTTAACAATATATCACTCAACCTTACATAGCACGTCCTCTTAAAAGGAAATCAATTTTTTAGTGCCTTTAATCTCTCGATAGATCTTGACTTATCATTGATTCGTAGCGACTTAACATAAAGACCTTATTAATTGCCTACATAAAAAAGCTAGTCAAACCAACCGGTCACATGGAGTGTATTCCTAGAAAAGTGGGTGACGCAAGGGTTAGATTTTAGGCTCCCACCGTGCGGCCGAAGCGCGGCGATGAGTGGATGGCCAAGTGAGACTCGGAAGGGAGGCGACATGATCACCACACTTCCCGCACTTTGGCTTCTCCGATGGGTTAAAGGGTGTCTGTGCAGTGTGACACGGACTCTAGTAGTAGTGTGAGGAAAAAAGTCTAATTCTTTTTTAAGGAAAAAAGAGAAAGATTTTTTTTTATTTACATGAGATGCATGCATGCAATGCAACAGTTAAGAATAAAGAAAATAAACAGAAAGCAAAAAATACAACACCATACAAGAAAACGAAAGTCTGACCCACTTAGTTTGAAAAAATTTCAAAACAGTCCCCAGCAGAGTCGCCACTGTGAATACCCCGTCTCGATGCAACGCGCATTCGGAAGTTTCAAATAATTAATTATAAAAATGTCGGATCGAAATGGGATATTCATTTAGTGACACTCGCTTTAAACCATATTAAAAAATATTAGTTTAAATTTTGAGAGTCGCCACGCCACTTTGATATAGCCCAAAGCTTTGAAAAAAGGCTAAACAGTTAATTGGGTTCGGGGGTCAAGTTACAACAGAAGAAGAAACGCTATCACTCCTATTGCCCGACGAATCAGTCTTTCTAGCATGCGGGGTGTTGGTCGTGTGCGGTGTTTACAGGAATAGGTCGAGGAAGCGGGATCATGCATAAGGAGGAGGGGAGAGAAAGAATTAATTAATGATCACACCCTAGAACCTTTGAGTTAGTCCCTCAGAAGGTGCACTAATCAACGTTCATCCTTGGGGGATTGTTGATCATGGGACAATTATAACTAAGGTGGAAAGTAAGAAATAGTTCCTAGATCCATTGGGTTTTCTTGGGCGAAACCTTAGATCATCCTCGGCTATAGCATATTTAAATATATTAAAAAGGTCCTAAATCTAACATAAAGGCACAATTAAAATATAATAAGCATGCGAATATTATGGCAATAATAATAATAATAAGGAACAAAATATTAATAAGAGCCTTACCAATTGTAGCAAGACTTTGGGACCGAATCTAGGGCGATTCGAAGGGAATGGAGAGAAATACGGACGAAACAAGTGTAGTCCTCGTTTCACCGGAATAAATTGTGTGTCGCGCCTTAGGGCACCCCTATTTATAGTGCTTCGGTATTTGGGCTGGGCCAGCTGAAGGGTCGATCGTCCTTAAGTATAAGGGTCGATCGGCACAAAATAAAGGGTCGATCGGCACAAAGATCTTAGGTTCGATCGGCACAAAATAAAAGGTTCGATCGGCCATACAGCGGATGAAGGGCCGATCGGCACTTTGTTCTGGCGTACTTTCCACGCATGTAATGACGGCGGAGATACGGACAAATGATGAGATTCTTTTAGGGTTTTTTATATTAAACCGGGCCCAAGTATTTAGAATACCTTTTTTTAGGACCGGGTACTAACAGTTTCACCCCTCACGTGTCGGTCAAAAGGGTTTTGAGCCGAGGGGGTTGAGTACCAAAAAAATTTTGGGATTTCGGTCATAAGGGTTTTTGAGCCGAGGGGGTTGAGTACCAAAAAACTTTTGGGTTTTGGTCAAAAGGGTTTTTGAGCCGAGGGGGTTGAGCACCAAAAAAAATTTTGGGATTTCGGTCAAAAAGGTTTTTGAGCCGAGGGGGTTGTATAACAAAAAAAAATTGCGATTTCGATCAAAAGGGTTTTTGAGCCGAGGGGATTGATTATCAAAAAAAAATTGGGGTTTCGGTCAAAAGGGTTTTTCAGCCGAGGGAGTTGAATACCAATTTTTTTTTTGGGATTTCGATTAAAAGGATTTTTGAGCCGAGGGGGTTGAATAACAAAAAAGGTTTGTTTTTGGGTGGGGCGGTTTTGATGATGGTTTGGACCAAGCTTTGGTTGGTAAGGGTTTAATTAACCGTGGGTTGTGGTGGTGTTAGTGTTATACCCTAGGCCTATAGTTGATAGACTTATGTGTTGACATTATTTATTATTATATGAGAAGTTTATTATTTGATTATTATATGTTTTGCATATTTACTTGTAATAATCTCCGTCCCTAATTATTAAGTAAATAATTAGTATAAATGTTAATGGATAATCATATGATGATTATATGCATAGAGATGCACATTAAATTTATGGGTACTTGTTAGAGAACAAGTGACTGGACTTGACCCGTATGAGATTTATGTCATGGTCAAATGTCATAATTAAATCTCATAAGGTTACTTCATTTAGTCCCTAGACCTGAGATTATCATGACCTTACATATGATGATAGTCATGTTTGATTTTAGTCAAACGATATCTTAACACAATATTTATAAAGGCTATCTTTGGCATGATTGGATTCATGATGGGAAGGATGATAAGTCAAGATGGAATTTGTCCCTCGAAAGAGAGATGTTATGCTTGGACCCCTCGATGAGTGATAATGATGAAAGTGTATGGCCATACCCCAATGCGATTGGATTATCATTATACTCAAGATCGAGAAAGCATTGAACAAGTACAAGTTGACGAGGACCATGACTTGTGTTCAATATAACATCGTGAGACAAAGGGAGAAATGGAAGTGCACCATTGGAAACGTGAACTCTTACGTTATATTATTTGGGTAGACATAATGGCTTGCTAGAGTCCGCTTATGTTTTATGAGGGTCGATATGATCGAGCTCATTGCCAACATAATATAATTCTATTGGGTCACACACAACTAGAATGAATTGAATAAACCAGAGGAAGAATGATTGAGAGAAACCTGATGTGGCTTAATACATCGCGCGACAGAACTTGTCCATGGGACTCGTCTAGTCGTGCGACACTTTAAGACCACAGAGGCGTTTTCAGACTAGTTTCCTAATTTGATTAGGAAACAAATATTAATGCTAAAGTAGTATAAATATAACTGTCTGTCAACCCTAATTGTCTAGCCGAAATTCTGAAAAGAAAATCACAACATAATTCTCAATATTCTTCAAGGTTTAAAGGATCTAGCAATCTTCAAGAAATCGTTCTTGGTTCATTCAAAGGTGTGGATACCATAAGAGGGTCTTCGCTCGTACGACGATCAAGGCCTAGAGTTCGAAGTTTGTGATTCAAAATCACATTGTTTATTTGTTCGATAGCTCAAGAACAGAAAGCATTCAAGGTTTGTTACTTCTATCTCATAGGATTCAAGTTAATTGTATAGAACAGATCCTAGGCTCTTTGGGTTTTATGTTATTAGATGCTTAATTCCGCTGCGCATGGACCCGTAAAACCCAACAGTGGTATCAGAGCCCCGTTCGTATGATTAAGTTTGAATAAACATGCTAGAAAATTTGATATAAATTGTTTATATGGTTTTTGCATGTTTAGTATGCGATAGTTTGATTGTTTTTGAAACAATATGCCTAAATCGTGTTCTATTGATATTGAATTAAATTTGTTAAATGTTGTTTACATGATTTAATTGCTCTGTGATTAAGAATCGATTGAATCTACAAATCTGCATCTGGTATCTCTCTGTCACGCGACAGAGTTGGCCTCTGTCATGCGACAGAGTATGGCTGATGGCTTCGTTAGGTCGCGCGACAGAGTTGGCCTCTGTCACGCGACAATCCTTGTCCAATCTGGGCAGAATCAGTTTGTTACATAATCCTGCTAATCTGTGAATATGTTTTGCAATCTGATATGTTTATGTGTTAATCTGGATGCTATAAATTTTTGGAAATTAAGTTTGTAGGGCTATGCTAGATTAATTCATTGTTTATGCATGCTTAGTTAATTAAAATATGATTTTATTAATTGTTGCGATGCATGAACTATGTGTTCTTACGTGTTAAGAATTTTGCTAGATGTTTAGTTGAAACATTGTATTGTAATTTCCTGAATGTTTAGATTGAAACATTGAAATTTTGATTTTCTGATTGTTTATGAGAAACAAGTCATTTTACGCAAAATTTAAAAGGAAACTGATTGTTTATACAAAGTATTGATTATGTTGCAAATCAGAGCTGATTTCTGATTGTGCATGTCTAGGAGAGTTCTGTCGAATGAGAGATTTGGTACTTAAGTAGTCCTTGTGTCTCACCTATCTTCCTGGGAACTTACCTGGTGCACGATTATGATTGTCTTTGCTGATATGCTTATAATATACTTTAAAGAACCTTTATTTAACTTTTAAGTTCTTTATGCCAATTCATGATTAAAACACTTGAGACCATTCGGATAGTTTTGGGTGGGCTTGCCATAGCAAGGTACTTTGATTCTATTCGTCTGCGAGCAAGATGAGGAAATGGTGGTTCCTATACGTTTAAAGTGAATGAACTTAATTGGGTTATCAAAATGATTTTGGACCCAAGGCATAAGATGAGATTAAAATATGCTTAGACATATGATGTCTTGAATAAATCTCATAAAAGATCTAAGAGTCATATATGTGATATGATTGATGTTTCTACCTAATTAATTTAGTTTTGAGCGGTTTGCCATAGCAAACTTGAAATTAAATTAAAGTTGGATCTTAGCCCATTAAATGTATATTATGCTTATTTGCATTGGAAGGTGTATAATTTAGTGGGAGCATTTATTTTCATGTAAATGCATTATACTTTTCATATAATATGTTTACTTATATGTGTTCATATTTTATGTATATCTTTTTGTAGAATAAATGGCATCAAACAATAATCATTTGTCACTGCGATCTGTCCTTGAGAAGGAAAAGTTGGAAGAGAATGGTACAAACTATATGGATTAGATCCGTAGCGTGAGAATTGTTCTCAGGCAAGAGGAGAAATTGCACGTTCTCGAGGAACATATTCCACCTGAACCTGCTGCCAATGCTACTAGGGCAATGAGGGATCAATATCTGAAGCACAAGCGTGATTCTACTGATGTTGGTTGCCTCATGCTCTCCGCCATGTGCAAGAGCCTTCAAGCAAGGCAAGAAAGGTATAACACAGTTAAGGCCCTAACCTCATGCAAGATGAGTGAAGGACAAGGTGTTGGTCCTCATGCTCTAAAGATGAAGGGCCACATCGAGCATCTTGAAAGGCTCAGTTTTTCAATCAGCCAAGAGTTGGCTACTGACATGATATTGAATTCATTGCCCGAAGGTTTTAGTAATTTCATAATGAACTATAACATGGGGGGCATGAATAAGAACCTTTTCGAGTTAGTTCAAATGTTGAACACTGCGGAAACCAATATTGTCAAGAAGAAAATCGATCAAGTGTTGATGGTTAACAAAGGGAAAGGTTTCAAGGGTAAATGAAAGGAAAAAGTTGCTAATCCTAAGGCAAATGTTGCCAAGCCCAAAGAGGGTGTCAAACCCAAAGAGGCTAAGCCCAAGTTCCAAGAGGACGCAGTCTGCTTCCATTGCAATGAGATTGGACATTGGAGGAGAAATTGCACAAAATATAAGGAAGCACTGAAGAAGAGAAAAGGAGTTGCTTCAACTTCAGGTATCTTTGTTATAGATATATTCCTATCTACTTCTAGTTCTTGGGTATTGGATACCAGATGTGGAACTCACATTTGTTTAAATGTGCAGGGTCTAAAGAACAGAAGGATGCTTGAAGAGGGTGAAGTGGACCTACGTGTGGGGAATGGAGCAAGAGTTGCTGCATTAGCCGTAGGAACTTATGAAGTTACTTTACCTAGTGGACTAATACTTGTTTTGAACAATTGTTATTATTTTTCAGCTTTAAGTAGGAATATTATTTCGATTTCATGTTTCAATAATGAAGGTTTTAATTTTCTTATATGTGATAAGAAGTTTTCTATTTATAAGAGTGATATGTGTTGGTCCCAAAGGTGGCAACAAGGGTGAAAATACAGCTAGAGGGGGGGGGTGAATAGCTGTATTAAAATTTTTCGCCCTCAATTTAAAACTAAACCTCTACGCTTACAAAACCTCTTGCAGTGTATAAGAAACTGCAAATAGAGTTGTAAAATGCACAGCGGAATATACTTAGTAAAATGCGGTTTTGAGGAGGCGGTTTTGCAAGGCAGTTTTAGTGCAGTTTTCTGAGCAGTTGTAAAACAGAAAATGTAGTTTGACAATGTTAACTCCAAACACAATCTCACAATAAAGGATAACTATATAAAGATCAAACAGAGAAAAAGGAAGATAATCAGTAAGCACAAGAAATATAAATGCAGAAAGTAAGAACACAATATTTGGAGTGGTTCAATCGATAAACGATCTACGTCCACTACCAAGATGGTTAGTCTTGGATTTCTAAGAGAGATTTTATATTGAGTATTTGAAAGATTACAAAGTACAATAAAATCTTTTCTATGAAGAACAAATCCTAGACTATAACCAGTGTATCTCAAATGAATAAACTATGTGTTTAAACAAGAGAGGTGTGTGTGTGAGAACAAGATCAAGGCTCTTTAAATCTGTGAGATGTAGAGCACAATGATTCTTGATGTGTTAAGGCTTGATTTACAAAATTTGAGGAATATTTCTTGAAGTATGAAGATGAAGATTCAAAGGACTAAGAATTTAAGGCGAGCTTCAACTTCTCATGAACACAAAGCAATTTCTCAAGATTCAAGCAATCTTCAAATGGTGAAGATTAGGGGTATTTATACTCAAGCATCGGGAATATAGCCGTTGGACACATTGTTGAAAGGACGGAGTCCTTGATGCAATCCCATTGGTCCACAACAACTACTTTTGTCCTTTGGAACTGTTGATGCGAGGTAAAGGCGATCGGACCTCGAGTGCAATCAAGGTGGTTAGGACATCTGTCACCTTTTCAAGATCCTTGCAGATCTTGTCTGAAAAGTAGTCACGTGACAAGATATGGTAGTTGACTTTTGATATTGCTGACGTGGATTCCAACGGTCAAAAGAGGTTCACTTCAAGTAGCCAATCATTGGAGCGGTTCTGGATAAAGGCGGTTTGACATGAAAGCGGTTCCACCAGAAAAGGATTTCCAAGTGCGGTTTGCACTTGTTGTTCAGCGGTTTCAGATGAAGGGAATCACAAGGCAAAAAGGCGGTTCTGCCAAGCGGTTCTAAAAGGGCGGTTCTGAAACCCTTGAACTGCAATTCTTAGGTCCAATGATTCTTGAGCCAGTCTTCAAGCCTAAATTTTAACCTATTCTATAAAATGGACTTAGCTAAAAAATTGAAGTCTAAGCTTCATTACATAGGGTCCTAAAGTCCTTAAAATAAATAGGAGGTCATGGTATCAATCAAATCTAATACAAAATAGGAGGGTTAAAATATGCATACCCAACAATCTCCCCCTATTTGATTGATGCCATTACCTACTACAAAGAAAAGCAATCATTGTACTTGGTAAAAACATGTCCATAAGAATTAACATGGTAAGTCATGTCCCAAGTCAATGCACACACTAGCTTAAGCTATAGATTTCTATACTTTTGAAAGATTAAAAACTTACAAATTGAAGAGTATAGAAATGCATTCAGTGCACTTAAAAAAGTATGAGTTTAAGTTCAAAGTGCAGTTTAAACTGAATGTTTAAACATCAATTCAAAAGAGTGAGTTTTAAGTTGAAAAATATTTGAATGAGGTTTAAGACCTTAAGCGGTTTCAATGTTCTACAAACAAGCAGTTTGAATGAACAAAGTTTTTGGAACCATGATGCAATTTTCATTAATTCCTAAGATGATTACAAGTACAGGAATGAAAGGAAATTACAAGATTACAAAAACAAAAATGAAGTAAGTTGGACAAAGGAAGATACAAAGAAAGTGCGGTCCAAACTTACCAAAAAAAATTACAAGGAAAAAGCGGTTTCTTGCGAGGCGGCTTGTTCACTTCATGATCAGCTCCACTAGGCCCAGCTCTAGATTGGTCAGGTGCAAACGCTTTCCTAAGTCTTCTTACTTCCTCTGCGGTTCTGGTGAGAGTAGCTTCAAGCTTCTTTAAGGCATTCACAGAATGAGCAGAGGTAGAATTGGTGGCACCAACCGCTTTGGTGTTTTCCATAAGGTTGTCTCTGATGGTATCCAGCTGCACGTGGAGGGATGAATAAAGGGAATTGAAAATAGTATGGATCTCCTCCTGCACAGCAGCGGTTTGTTCTTGGATAGCTTCCTTCATTGGATCAAGATCAATGGTAACTCTCAGAGAGGTTTTCAGGTCATGAATTTCAGCTTCAATCTTGGCAATGAATCCGGTCTTCAAGTTGTCCAGGCGGCTGTTAAATTCATCCTGAATCTCCGTCAGCTTAGCCATGGAAGCATCTCCAACACAGTCCAGATTTACCTTGGAGTCCACCTTGAATATGTCAATTTGCTCCAGAACATCTTCTCTAAGGGAATTCAAGGCGGTTTGGACAATCTGTGCCATTTGCGGTCTGGAGTTTAAGGTGGTAACAAGATTTGAGGTCAGATCCCCAAGGTCTTTATCAATGGAATTGCAGACCTTCTCTTGAATTTCACTCAAGGCTTTGACCAATCCTTCTTCAACAGCGGTTTTGATAAGAGACGCGGTTTGATCATCAGGAGCGGTTGAGGAGGATGGAGGGTTTGCTGTAGATCTCTCCCCCTTAATGGCATCAAGCAATGTTGATTTAAGGGTTGCCATCTCCAGGGATTGAGACTCTACCTTGGCTTGAAGAACAAGGTTTGATTCAGAGAGATTTGAGAGAGAGGTTTGGAGGGAAGCATTGGAAGCGGTTAGGATGTCATTGGAAGCGGTCAGCTTAATGACATGACCTTGGTTTATTAGGAGTTGGCTTTGGATGAGGGAAAGGGTTTGAAGGATTTGGGAATAGTCAGAAGGAGGTGCGGTTGAGGTAGAAGCGGTTGGAAATATAGGAGGTGGTTGTGTTTGGGTAGTTTCAGGAGCGGTTTTGGTTTGAGGATTTGTTTGAGGAGGAGACTTTTGGTGATTGGGTGATTTTTGTGGAGGAGGGGATTTTGAAGGAGAGTTGGATTTAGAGCGGTTAGGTGTAGGGGAGCGGTTTTTGTTAGGGGAATTGACAGGGGTTGGATCATCTCTAACTGACTTAGAGGTAGCATGTCCAGCTGTAAGTGCTCCAATTTGAGCTTGTTAGAATTTTCGTTAGAAAATTAACGAAAGTTATAACATTTCTAACAATTCCTAACAATCCTAACCTTTCTAACAAAGTGAGGGTAAAATGGGCATTGTTATTTAAGGTTAAACCTCAAAAAGAATCTCAAAAAGTAAAACAAAAGGAATAAAACCACAAATAGAAATGGCTGGGAACAACAAACTGGCTGTTAATTTGAATTTCAAAAAGAAATATTCCTCTTGTCCAAAGCTGGAGCTGCATTTAATGAACAGTGCACGCTGAGGGTTCCTGTCCGCGCGGATGGGATTGCAATTTCCAGAGGGCTATAAATTGAGCCCTCCAGTCACAAAAATAAGGAGCCACAACACATTTTGCACCGAACCTCTGGCGAAATATAGAGAGAAAACAGTGAGAATTCACTTGAATTGTCACCATTTTCTCTCCAATCTTTCCCAATTCATACTCATCCACTCACTCTCATATTAAAGCCCTAAACACTCATACATACAAGCCAAACACTCAAGAACACAAGGAAGATTGGTAAACCCTCCTCCTCCTAACCCTAAATCTCAACCATGCATGCATTTGCAAACTACAAAATGTAGTTCTTTCATCTTCTTGCTCTAGATCTAAGAAGATCACCATGGAAGACCATCTCCATGGATGATCTTCTACAAAGATCAAAATTATTTTCAAGTTCTCTTACTTTCTTGCAAAGAAAACTCATTTTCAAAACCCTAAAAACCATTTTCAAGCATAAAATCTCATTTTCAAAGGATAAAAATCCCCTTCCCAAGCAAATGAAATGCTTAGTCCTAATGTACCCCAAGGATGGTTTGGTATAGTTGATTCACCACTAAAATGTCTAGTGATCACTAACCAAAACCTAAGGAAATGGGGACAAGCATGGATGCAAAACCCCCCTTTTAAAATCATATTTTCTTTCTTGAGAAGTTGCTGTCCAGTAGCAATTTTCCCAGACCTCAGTCTATTGTCTTAATTTATGGACACAGATGAACTTGGAATTTGGTGTTCACTACAAAACACTTTTTGTAGCCAACATCCAGAGCTTTCCAGAAATATTTTTACTTTATTTTTTGGGTGAGTAAAACTCCTCTTTTCAAATTTTCTTTCAGAGGCTAGTTCATCAGCTTCTGGGAATCCAGATCTCATATCTGAGGTTTCTAGAAGGTTTTGACCCCTCAAATCTTATCCAAAATGGAAAATTCCTTCGCACAAACCTTATTTAAGGTGTCTAGAACAACTTTCATTCTCTGAGTTTATCCAGATTATGAAGTTTTAAGACCCTTGAGGGTATGTTTGACAACCTCAATTCCAAGACTTGGATTTGGAATTGGAAGAACAAAATGAATTCCGTGGAACTAATTTAACCCTTTCAATTCCAATTCAATGGATTGGAATTGAGTTGCCAAACATACCCTGAATACATTTCAAAATCAAAGGTCCACTGCCTTTTTCATTCTGGCAGAAATGGCTCTCAACTTCAAAAGGTCTTTTGAAATAAAGCAAGACCAGGTCTAAACCAAAATTAAAGGACAATGTCAGAAGCTGCCCCTATCCGCGCGGACATGATTGTCACAGCCAGAAAAAATTCTGCAACAGTCCAAGCTGCTACATCAAAAGAGGAATATTCCGTCCCGGTTGCTCGAAACCTGTGCAAAAAAAAAAACCTCCCCAAACCAGTCCATATACCAAACACCCTTGCAAAAAAAAAAACCAAGGCTCATGCAACACTGCATTCATACTGCATTGCATTCATAAAATAAAATCCTAAATTATTACATTCCAAAAAAAAAGTGTGCATAAAAAAGAAAAAAAAAACAAACAAACATCAATAAAATCCTAAATTATTACATCCCAAAAAAAAAGAGAAAAAAAAAATGTGCATAAGCTGTACAAATCTCAATCTCAAATCTCAAAAAAAAATCAATCGGAGTCTCTAGCGCCCGATGTCTGCCCCCGGCCCCTCTTGCGACTCGGGCCCGCCTCCTCAGGAGCCCTGAAAATCTCGGGCTCAGAATCGTCCTCGTCTCCAGAGAGAGGCTCGTCAGGACCAACCGGCACGCTCTGATAGGGCAAGCCGAGATCTGCGAAAAAATCGTATCCGAAGGTGAAGGCGTCGGACTCTGGACGTACGAAGACGACCCGCCATGCTTTGCCATACGATGTCCCCGCCCGTGTGGATCCCTCAGAGAATGACGTGATCCAAAGGCGGCACCGCGGGGATCAAGGAGAGGAGACAAGAGTCTACTGAAGAAGTCTACGAGCGAATAGGGAAGCCTCCCGTCTGACAGGCACCGGCCGTGGTCGCCTCGCTCTAGCCTGAGGAGCCCCGCAAGCGACCATCCTCCTGATGAATCTCTTGGCTCCGATCACTTGCTTCGTCAGCTTCTCGACGACCACCTCCGAAAACTGCACAAAAGCAAAAGCGTCAAAAAAGGAAGTGATGCTAAAGATGATGAAACAAAAGAAAAAAAAAGAGAAAGAGAAGCCATACCTTCATACCCGGACGAGGCCGGAAAGCTCGTGGAAGTCGCTCGGGCTGAGGGATCTGCACCCTCAATCGGACCCCATCCTGGATATAGGAAATATCCGTCCGAGGGTACCGCGGGATCCCAAGCCCCTCCCTATCCAGGAACACGAGGCATCCTCGGCCTCCTCAAGACGAATGTCGCATATGGCTCAATCGCCACGAAATCCGAGAAGTGTTGGCCGGCTCGGTAATCATCCCATGTCACGGACCGATCGCTTGGGTGCATCATATCGGCGGGAGGCTCCACCGGTGTCCTCAAAGGCGAGTTCACGCCATCTTTGGCGCGTCACCCTCTCTCCCGAGATAATATGCATCGCGAGTCGGACCTCTCGGAATCCTCCATTGCCACGCAGTCAAATCTCGGCGCCCTTCACTGCGCCACCTCGAAGCGATCCCGGGGAAGAATATCATCCCATCATCCGTCTCGGCCTCCGTCGAAGGAAGGCAATCCGCGTACACGAGAGTCGTCGCCCCCTGGAGCTTATCTTCTCCCGGGCATGCTTGGACCAAGGCTGCATGGCCGGATACGCCCGGCGTACTCCGCCGGTGCCGCCACATCGTGACGTGGAAAAACTCCAACGCCCATACTGCGAAAGGTAAAAATCCAATCAATCCGGTCTGCAAAAGAAAAGTGCGTGCTCAAAAAAAAAAAGAGGGAAAGCAAAAGAGAGCTTATACCTCCGGGGCAAACTCAAAGCGGTACAAAGAGCTCACGGCCTTCCCATGTACCTATCGAGAGCAAAGTAAAGCTCTGCCCGGCCCGGCCTCTCCCCACGAGACATCTCCGGCCGTCTCCATGTCCTCCAAGGACCTCAAGCAAGGCAAAGACTGCCGTCCCCTCGGCATGCCCAAAGAGGGTGCTCGAAAAGGCAAACCACAAGAAGGCCACAGCAATCGATCGGCGCCTATCCTCTCCTCCCCGGCCTCGTAGCTCGCTATGGTCTCCACGATCTTACCGTAGACCACGGCATACTCCATCCTCATCCCCTTTTTGGGAATAGGGGAAAATCCCGAAGAGCACACGAGATCGGCATCGCTGTAGCCATCCCGCCACTCAATCTTTGCGTCCATTAAAGGACAGGCCCGTAATCGCAGCGTAATCAGAGGGCGTAAGTGTAGCCTCGCCCCAAAAGAAGTGGAAGGTGTGGGTCGCGTCCCACCAAGGCTACGCCAGAGCAAATATCAAGCCCTTGCTCTTAGGGAACTTGACCGGCCCCTCAAGCACTCAACGAACTCCCAGAGCCCCGTCTCAACAACAATCTGTCTCGGACTCGGCAAAGCTCCTCGGCCCGCATCCGGAAGCCGATCCCACAAGTCAATCACGGACTCCACTGATCCTCGAGTCTTCATTTTGTTCAGCTGCTCCGTCACAAAACGGTTTCCGCCCTGTAAAAGAAAAAAGGAGAGAGAAAATGTCAAAAAAAAAAATTTGCATTTGCATTTACACAAAAAAAAAAAAGAAAGCATACACATGCATTAAAAAAAAAAAATTTCGACAGCATAACAGCATACAATGAGCATAGCCCCATTTTCACACGGAAAAAGCCGGTTTTCGTAAATCCCAATGCATTCATCAAAAAAAGATGCATTCCTACGGAAGTAAAAACTCCGTCCCATTTTCATAAAATAACATGCATACCATCCATCATCTCAAAAAAAAAAAAATTGCATACATGCATATCATCCATCTTACATGCAACGGGAGGAAAAATCCGTCCCACTTTTCAAAAAAAATATATCCTAAACATACATACATCCCATATTGGCAAAATGCCCATTCTTTCCAAACAAAATGCATGCATTGCATCATTCATCAATATCAATATTCAATTTCAAAAAAAAAAATCATCATCATCAACATGCAATATTCAATTTCAAAAAAAAAAAAAAATCACAATTTTCGAATTTTCACATGCAATTTTCGAATTTAAAAAAAAAAAAATGGCGAAAATGCCAATTCTTTTTCCCAAGCAAAATGCACATTTTGGGTTACTCACATAATCATCAAGATTCAAAGACAATGAACATCAATATTCAATTTCAAAAAAAAAAATTTCAAAAATCACCTAAAATTCAAATTTCAAACAAGAAATCAACAAAGGGATCAAAGGGTTTCAAAGTATACCGTTCGGAGATTCGAATCCGAAGCCCAATGTTGCCAAGCATCGGGGTAGGGCTCCTCCGCAATCGATTGCGAAAGATTGTAATGCCTCCTCATCCGGACGAGCTCCAATCGTCTCTCCGCCACCGGGCCACGTCCTTGGCCTTGAAAAGCGCCTTCCCCGTGTTCCATTGCTCAAAAAATCGAAGAAATCGGAAGATTTTTGAAGCTTTTCTTGGCCAACAATGGCTTCTCCTCGGTTTTTTCTCTCTCTCTCTCTCGTCTGTTTCAAAAACTGAATGGGGAAGAAGAAAAGGGCGTTGGCCCTAATTAATACCCCTGACTTTCAGCTCCTATCCGCGCGGATAGGATTGCAAGGGTCAAAATGACCCTTTTGCCCCTTAAAATTTCAGGACTCTGCAATTCAGTCCCCAACTTGACAAAGTTAACGAAGTTAACCAAAGTCAGCCCCTTGTCAAGAAAATCATTCCCCGGCAGTCAAACGTAAGTCCGATCTCCCCGAGAAAGATAACGGATCCCGTATCTTTCATCAAAATCTCCGGCAGTAAAACGTAAGACCGAGTGCCCCGAGAAAGATAACGGATCCCGTATCTTTCATCAAAAATATTCCCCGGCAGTAAAACGTAAGACCGAGTGCCTCGAGAAAGATAACGGATCCCGTATCTTTCATCAAAATCATTCCCCGGCAGTCAAACGTAAGTCCGATTTCCCCGAGAAAGATAACGAGATCCCGTATCTTTCATCAAAATCATCCAACGGCAGTCAAACGTAAGACCGAGTGCCCCGAGAAAGATAACGGATCCCGTATCTTTCATCAAAATCAAACGGCAGTCAAACGTAAGTCCGATCTCCCCGAGAAAGATAACGGATCCCGTATCTTTCATCAAAATCAAACGGCAGTAAAACGTAAGACCGAGTGCCCCGAGAAAGATAACGGATCCCGTATCTTTCATCAAAATCATTCCCCGGCAGTAAAACGTAAGACCGAGTGCCCCGAGAAAGATAACGAATCCCGTATCTTTCATCAAAACCTTCCCCGGCAGTCAAACGTAAGTCCGATCTCCCCGAGAAAGATAACGGATCCCGTATCTTTCATCAAAATCAATCTCCGGCAGTCAAACGTAAGACCGATCTCCCCGAGAAAGATAACGGATCCCGTATCTTTCATCAAAATCATTCCCCGGCAGTCAAACGTAAGACCGATTTCCTCGAGAAAGATAACGAGATCCCGTATCTTTCATCAAAATCTTCCCCGGCAGTCAAACGTAAGGCCGATTTCCTCGAGAAAGATAACGAAATCTCGTATCTTTCATCAAAATCTTCCCCGGCAGTAAAACGTAAGACCGATCTCCCTGAGAAAGATAACGAGATCCCGTATCTTTCATCAAAATCAATCTCAGCGCGATCAACGTAAGACCGATCTCCCTGAAAGATAACGAGATCCGTATCTTTCATCAAAAATCATTCTCCGGCGTCAAACGTAAGACCGATGCCCGAGAAAGATAACGAGATCCCGTATCTTTCATCAAAATCATCCAACGGCGCCAAACGTAAGACCGATTTCCCAGAAAGATACGAGATCCCGTATCTTTCATCAAAATCATCCAAGCAGCCAAACGTAAGACCTAGGAATACGATTTTCCCCAGCCAAGTTAACGGAATCCCAAAAGCCAACGGAATCTCGAGTAGTACTCGAACTACGAAAGGACTTGATTCCCAGCTAGGGATACGTAGGTAGCCTATCATTAGGTCCGGCCCCGAGGCCAAAACGGTCACCCTCTCCTTCGGCGAGACGAAGTCCAGAAAGGCCATTCCAAATTAAGGTCCGAGGCGCCTAAAAGCCATCATCATTAAGGACCGAGGCACCTAAAAAGCCATCATCACCCAGGTTCGAGGCACCTAAAACGCTATCATCAAGGTTCGAGGCACCTAAAAAGCCATCATCATCAAGGTTCGAGGCACCTAAAATGCCATCTCCGAGGTTCGAGGCACCTAAACGCCATCTCAAGGTTTGAGGCACCTAAGACGCTATCACTAGGAAAACGATAAATCACCAAAAATCCCCGCGGATCGGATACCCGTCAAAAATGATCATTCCTATCCCCGGCGGAGCGGATACCCATCAGGCGAAGATGGTCATCTCTTATCCCAATGAGAGTTTCTTTCCGACAAACGGCGCAGAACTCGCTCATCGGGTTCGAGGCACCTAAACGCCATCATCTCCGAGGGTCAAAGACCCGAACTACGGCTGGCTTGATTCCCGCTCGGGATACGTAGGTAGCCTATCGCTAGGTTCGACCCGATCACTCGATCATCACGCCAAATATGGAGCCTTACTCTTATCGACGACCCGCTTCCTTCGAAAGCGCCGTCGCCGAGGGGCTATTGTAAGTGCTCCAATTTGAGCTTGTTAGAATTTTCGTTAGAAAATTAACGAAAGTTATAACATTTCTAACAATTCCTAACAATCCTAACCTTTCTAACAAAGTGAGGGTAAAATGGGCATTGTTATTTAAGGTTAAACCTCAAAAAGAATCTCAAAAAAGAAAAACAAAAGGAATAAAACCACAAATAGAAATGGTGGGAACAACAAGCGAGTACATTAATTTGAATTTCAAAAGAAATATTCCTCTTGTCCAAAGCTGGAGCTGCATTTAATGAACGATTGCACGCGAGGGTTCTGTCCGCGCGGATGGGATTGCAATTTCCAGAGGGCTATAAATTGAGCCCTCCAGTCACGAAAATAGAAGCCACAACACATTTTTCACCGAACCTCTGGCGAAATATAGAGAGAAAACAGTGAGAATTCACTTGAATTGTCACCATTTTCTCTCCAATCTTTCCCAATTCATACTCATCCACTCACTCTCATATTAAAGCCCTAAACACTCATACATACAAGCCAAACACTCAAGAACACAAGGAAGATTGGTAAACCCTCCTCCTCCTAACCCTAAATCTCAACCATGCATGCATTTGCAAACTACAAAATGTAGTTCTTTCATCTTCTTGCTCTAGATCTAAGAAGATCACCATGGAAGACCATCTCCATGGATGATCTTCTACAAAGATCAAAATTATTTTCAAGTTCTCTTACTTTCTTGCAAAGAAAACTCATTTTCAAAACCCTAAAAACCATTTTCAAGCATAAAATCTCATTTTCAAAGGATAAAAATCCCCTTCCCAAGCAAATGAAATGCTTAGTCCTAATGTACCCCAAGGATGGTTTGGTATAGTTGATTCACCACTAAAATGTCTAGTGATCACTAACCAAAACCTAGGGAAATGGGGACAAGCATGGATGCAAAACCCCCCTTAAAATCATATTTTCTTTCTTGAGAAGTTGCTGTCCAGTAGCAATTTTCCCAGACCTCAGTCCATTGTCTTAATTTTTGGACACAGATTAACTTGGAATTTGGTGTTGACTACAAAACACTTTTTGTAGCCAACATCCAGAGCTTTCTAGACATATTTTTAATTTATTTTTTGGGTGAGTAAAACTCCTCTTTTCAAATTTTCTTTCAGAGGCTAGTTCATCAGCTTCTGGGAATCCAGATCTCATATCTGAGGTTTCCAGAAGGTTTTGACCCCTCAAATCTTCTCCAAAATGGAAAATTCCTTCGCACAAACCTTATTTAAGGTGTCTATAACAACTTTCATTCTCTGAGTTTATCCAGATTATGAATTTTTAAGACCCTTGAATACATTTCAAAATCAAAGGTCCACTGCCTTTTTCATTCTGGCAGAAATGGCTCTCAACTTCAAAAGGTCTTTTGAGTACCAAATCTCAATCCAAAAATCCCCCAAAAAATCATGGGATCAGTTTAAAGTCTTGAAAAGATATACCTATTTTTACTTTTCTGAGTTTCAAAGTATTTTGGCCAAAACACACACACACACACACACACACACAAATGATTTTCAGCTTGGAAGACTCGTTTTACGAGGCATTCCGGGTGCACACTAACGTCCTTCCCGGCGTGTAACATGACCTCCGAACCTAAATCTCTGATCTCGGGCTTTTTTCAAAGTTTTGGCCCTCAAAATTAAAATGGCGTGGCGACTCCGTTTCGTTGATTTTTTCAAACAAAAATGGGAAAATTTTCGATACATTCACACATCATCACACCAGCAGAAGGTTTGGACTGCCATTGTTGGTAGGCAGAGTGAGTAGGGGTTTGGTTGGAATGTTGGGAGTTCATGGAATGGGAATGTTGGGGTGAGTTGTAAGGGGATTGAGAAGATAGGGATGATAATGATTTTCTGGAGGAAGGTGAAGGGGAATCTTGAGGAGGTGATTGAGGAGGGGAATTTGAAGGAGTGGGTGAGGGTTGGACAGGCTTGGTTTTCTTGAAGGGTTTCTTCTTAGCAGCCATTTTCTTCCTCTTGGGTTTCTCCCCCTGAGATTGTGCGGTTTTGTTGGGGGAAGGGGTTATGGATTTGGCTTTGGATGGTGATTTGGATTGAGAGTTGGCGAAGATTGGGTGGTGATAGGTTTGGAGATTGGATAGGAGAGGTCGAGGAGTTGGGGGCGGTTGAAGTTTACGGAGGCGGTTCTTGGGGTGAGGCGGTTCCGGCTTCAGGAGTTTTTCCCTTGGCACGATATTTTTCGGCTGCTCCTTTGCCAATCTGCAATCTTATCTTCCAAAATCTTCATACGTTCCTCAACGGTCGGCTCAGCCATCTCATCTACGGCTTTCTTGGCCCTAGCCACCAAGTTGGGAATACTTGGGTCTTCTTCCTCTTCTTCATCATCTTCATCCACTCAAGTGCAAGGTTTCGGAGGTTCGAGGTTCCTTGGAAGATTTCTTCTTTCTCTTGCTTGTACCTACTCCATCATCAACGTTGGCGGTTTGGTTGCGGAGCGGTCTTGGCCTTTTAGAGGCGGTTCGGCTCTTGCTTGGGGCTTTTTGGACCGCTTGGTAGTTTTAGTACGAGGAGCGGTCGAGGGTCTCTCAACTCATAGGGTTCCTTCTTAGGGTAGGTATACGCATCATACAAAGATTTGTATAATGCATCTCCCATTGGCATATACGAAGGAGTGGCAAGCAAGTAGACCTAGGCAATCATCTCGAGCGAGTCCACCATAAGGTCTGGATTCTTGGTGACCATTTCATCCAAGTGCTCATAGTCCATCGGCGGGCGGTTAAGATCCTGCAAAGGTCTCCACCTACGATCTTCACCTTTGATCTTGGGTGATAGGTCTCAATCACGTCCTTAATCTCAAAATAAAGAATTCTTGGCCGGTGAAGCTTGGATTTCCATGAAGATAGCAACCGTACATCCATTGTTGGGATGTAAAGTTGTTGTGGGTTCCCAGTCTTTCCACAAATAGTTCTTCCCACTAGGTGACCAATGAAGTTCATCGGCTCACCAAAGTTCTTTACGGGGATCTTCTTGTATTTCTTGGATAAGGTATCTACATTGGCGGTTTTGAGAGCGGCGGCATCTTGGATAACTTGATCAACCTCTAAGGGGGCACCACCAAGCGCAAATCCGAAAAGTCTTCTTATATCAATGTAGTCAATGGAGAGCTTCATCCCTTGACTACAGTCGGGCAGGAAACTTTACGGCCTTGCTCAAGAACTTGGAATCCTTCTTAGCGGTTGCAAAGAATTGATCCACAAAAGATGGTACAATAAAATTTTGTTTCTTGGTGAAGAGCGGTAGGATGCACGAGACTACGAGCTTCCTCGGCAACTCCCTTCCTAGAGCATCTGTTTTGAGCTCTTCCTCATTCACTTCCCACCCGGGTAGGAAAGTAGTTGGATCCTATAAAATAAAATTTCAAGTGTTAGATCCATTTGTGTATTCATAGTCCACATGCGGTTTGAGCACCCAGCGGTTGGCTTGGTAATGGTGCGGTTTAAGAATTTCAAACCCAAAGTGAAACCATGAATACTCAACAAATAATGAGGATTTGAGAGCAAAATTACTTAAGTACGTGGCATTGTAATACGAGACTTATCCCACCAGCAAGCGGTGATTAGAGAGGAATTTCTTGGTTTCCGGCCCTATATACTTAGTAAAAATCTCAAAATCAAAGAAGGAAGGAATTTGACCGGCATGTGGTTTCAAAGTATTTGAGAAAGCGGTTTTTAGAACATGCGGTTTAAGGTTGAATAGGTGAGGAGCGGTTTGAAACAAGAAATTTCTAAGCGGTTGCAAACGGCGGTTTCAAACCAAAATAAAATCCAAAATTTCTAAAAAGTTGAAAATTTTCTAAGTGTTGGAAAACACTTTCTCGAGAATCAAGGCAACCAAAACATGTGATTTTTAAGAACGGTTCATGGGTTTTGTGAAGAACACCAAACGAGAGATACATGAAACTTAACCAAAATGAGCAAATAATATATCAAAATGATCACATTGGGAAGGGGATTAACAATATA